>CM033730.1:46882422-47095457 GCA_019671005.1 Hibiscus mutabilis | reverse complement strand
ATAACTCATTAATACTATTAAAATAAAATATACTATTATTTAATATTATATGAACACTTTGTTAATTATAATATAATATATATTATGTCATAAACTCTAGGCTTATATATCATATTAGTACCTAAAGTATATCAACTTTTTTATTTTGGTATCTCAACTATTTTTTGGTCAAAATAAGTACCTAAAGTATACTTTTTGGTTAAACTAGGTACTTAAAGTATAATTTTTTTTATTAAAATGGGTACCTAAAATATTTTTTTCGTCAAAGTAAGTATCTAAAGTATATTTTTTGGTCAAAATAGGTATTTAAAGTATTTTTTAGGTCAAAATAGGTACTTAAAAGTATACATATTTTTTAGGGTAAACTACATAGATGACCACTTAACTATGGGGTTGGTGTTAATTTAACCACTATACTTTCAATTTTGGCAAATATACCACTTAACTATTTAAATGGTTCCAATTAAGCCACTAACCGTTAAAAAAAGAAAAAGTTGACGTGACTGTTAAATAAATTGATATAATTACACATTTGGTCCTATTAATTACACAATCTATCAATTTGTTCATAATTTTAGTCTAATAAAATAGATTAATTATTTAATTAGGTGGTGATATGTGTCACCACCTTATTGGAGGACTTTAATTATTTTTATTTAATTTAATTAATTAATTTCCCCCCTCCAATCAGGTGATGACAATAAGTAAAACCATTAATATATGTTTTATATGATTTTAATGCCCAGAAAAATGGAAGTAAAAAAATGGCCTTATTCGGATTCAAACCTTGAACCTTGGAGTGCAAGGGGTGTATGCTTATCACTGAAGCAAATATATTTTAGTGATGAAGCACAACATATAATATATCTCTTATACGATTGTTAATGCCTGAAAAAAAAAGGAAAAAACTGACAATATTTTGTATATATTTTAACTTAAAGTTAGTGCACGATTTAAAATAAAAAATTTAAAATTATATTAAGTTTATTTAGCGAATCTAAACTAACGAAAATAATTCAAAATTATATTATGTTCGTAAGTTTGGATTCGCTAAATGAATTTAATATTATTTTTTATTTTTTATTTATAGAATTATATTAATTTTTTATTTTTAGAATTATAGTTAAATTTTAGAATTATATTAAAATTTTATTTTTAGAATTATATTAAATTCATTTAGCGAATCCAAATTCACGAACATAATATAATTTTGAATTATGTTCGTGAGTTTGGATTCGCTAAATGATTTTAATATGATTTTAATTTTTTTATTTCAAATCGTGTACTAATTATAATTTAAAATATATACAAAATATTATTAATTTTAATTTAATTATTAGATTTATTTAATTGGGTTAGATGTTTTTATGGATTATAAGTATGTCATATTCGAGTTTCCTAAAACCACATTTTCTTTATTTTTTCAGGCATTAACAATTGTATAAGAGATATATTAACTGTTGTGCTTCATATCATTAAAATATATTTGGCTTAGTGGTAAGCACACACACCTTGCACTCCAAGGTTTAAGGTTCAAATCTGCATAAGATCATTTTCATTGCTTTCATTTTTTCGGGCATTAAAATCATCTAAAACATATATTAATGGTTATACTTTTGTCACAATAAATGCTTGGCTTAGTGACAAGCACGCAACACTTCTACTACATAATTTTTGGTTCAAATCCGCCCAGCCCCAAATGTGTTGTTTCCATTTTTCATTCTCCAAATTAATTAAATTAATAAGGTGGTGACACTACCTAATTAAATAATTAATTTATTTTATTATATTAAAAATAGGACCAAATTGATAGATTGTGTAAATATAGGGACCAAATGTGTAATTATACCAATTTTATTTAACAGTCCATCAATTTTTTTAACGGTTAGTGGCTTAATTAGAACTATTTAAATAGTTAAGTGGTATATTTGCCAGAATTAAAAGTATAGTGGTCAAATTAACACCAACCTCATAGTTAAGTGGTCATCTATGTAGTTTACCCTATTTTTTATATAAGTTCCTAAAAATTGTCATGTGACATTAATTAAAAGGATTATTATCCTATACACTGGTGGTGAAAACTTTTTGTTTCTACAAGCGCCTCAATTATAGGGTTTAAGGTTTAGAGTTTAGAGTTTTAGTGTAGGGGTTTAGAATTTAGGGTTTATGATTAGAATTTAGGATTTATTATTAGAATTTAGGGTTAGAATTTAGGGTTTAGGATAATATGAGTAGAGATTTAGATTTTAACCTATAAAGTCTAAAATTTAACCATAAACCCATTCAAAATACTACACTTAAACCCCTAAACAAAGTCTATAACCCCTAAAACTAAGGCGCTTGTATAAAAAAGTTTCCACAAGCGCCTGTGTATAAAATAAATACCCTAATTAAAAATATATTATGTGTCTATTTTGACCAAAAAAATATACTTTAGGTACTTACTATGACGAAAAATACTTTAGGTACTTATTTTGACCAAAAAATATATTTTAGTTACCTAATTTAACAAAAAAAATATTTTAGATAGACAAAAAAATATTTTAGATACTAAAATAAAAAAGTTGTTATACTTTATGTACTAATAATGATATATAAGCTTAAGCTTTAATTAAGTATTAGAGATTTGATTGAGTGATAATGCACTTCCATTCCCAATAAAACTGGGTTCGAATCCACTCAACCTACCAAGGACTTTGTTCAACGTTTAATGCTCCCCTATTCCAACTTTCCCCAATTTTTTTCTCCAATCAGGACAGGTTGTTCCAATGTTCTTCACCAATAATTTCAAAATTAAAATAAAATAAAATTCATTTGCCTTCCTTCCTTAGATTTTCGATTTCCGATATCTTTATGGGACTATAATTCCAAAACTTTTAAAAATTAATCTGATTTGTTGTTTTCAAGGGTTTTATCGAGGGGCAGTTGCCAGTCTGGATCCTTTTAGATTGTTTTAGGGTTGGCGATATGGAGATAGAGGTATCAGGTTCGAGCAACGAATCATTAGCTATGGAAGTGGGGCAGATGAAGGGAAATTTTGTGGATGAGTAATACCAGATTCGTGTCAAGTCTCTGCAAGCTGTGCTGGAGGAGTGCCAGAGAGCTCTTGAATCGCTTAGTAACTGCGAAGATGACGACGGTAAAGATGCAGTGAATGTGAATCCTCAAGTGGAAGTCAGAGGCGTCGGTCTTCTAAGAGATGAAGAAGCTGATGAGGTTTTGTTTAATTCTTTTTGTTCATTTGTCTGTTGTTAGGGTTTGATTCTGGATTTAGATTTCTGTTTGGATGCTAAGAAAAATTATGGAGACAGAAGGGAAGGAAATATGAGTGAGACTTCTAGATAATAGTAATTTTAAGCTTTTATAGAAGGTAGTAGTTTTGATTTTGGTGATATTGTTATGGTCTTTCTGAAGATTTAGTTCGACTTATACCATATTTTTTATGGAGAATTCTATGTTCAGAGGAGAATTTTTAATTGGTGTTCGGCTAGGTTTAAGCAATTCATTTGACGATTATATGTGTCTTGACTTTCCTATTCATACTCAGCTCGCATGAGACAAGAAGCTTATGTGATAGCTAATGCAATTTCTCATTTGGATAATGGTCTCGTTTGTGGTGGATGCATTGGTTGCTTGTCTATCTATAGTAGTTTTCCGTTGCATCATTCTTGGAGCCTTGGAGGGAATTGTTTATTTGTGGACAATAGTTGCGTTTGAGCTTTGATTTCGGATTGTCCTAGCTATTGATACGAGTTTGCAGGGTTGTTATGATGATTGTTTCATTCTTGAGTTTGGGCTAGGCTGATGATAAGTGTGTATGTTGTTATAAGATAGAGAGCCCATGTTCATGACTGAAAGCTGAGATAATCTATGTTTGCATTCACTCAACCAAAAGTAAAAAAAAAAAAAGAACTAGGGCAGAGGGTTGAAGGGAGGAGTCAACCGATAGACAGAAGAATCCGTCACCTAGTATAATTCTTTAAAATAATGTCATTGCTTTAAAGTTTATTTTCCTCTTAGCCTTTCTCATTGGTGCCATCTCATTTTCCATACTCCTTTTTGTGTTTCTTTATTTCTCTATGTACACATTTAGTTTGAAGAAAAGAGAAAGATGAGAATGATCAAGAGAAGAGACTGCCACTTCTCCATCATAAGATTTGTTCTATGAGGTATTAGAGTTTTTGGTTCAAGGATAACATGTTAGGAACTGACCTGAAATATTCAAATTTGATAAATGTCTTAAAACAGAGCCCAAAGTTGTGAAGTAACTGGAAACTTCTTCCTCTTCATATACAAGTTGATTTACTGTTGGAGTCATGGTTGCGAAAGATTAGAAATTGATTGTCACCCGCTGATGGTTGAATAACACTTCGGAGAGTGATGTGTTTTTTCTTATTTGTTGTTATCCATGGTATTCCACTTTTGTAGTTCTCTAGTTAACCTTCATCTTTTATCTGAAATAAATTTTAAAATCCCACTTAAATACAGTGATCCCTTATGCTTGATGTGAAATGCTCTGACCCTTTGGCGTTATATTAAAAGAACATAGTGTAGATATCGTTATGACTTAAATTATGTATATGAAATTAGCAACATGATAGAAACTAGATCCAGTTAATTTGAAATACCTGATGAAGTTGGCATTTGTTTTCCTATCAAATATTTCAAAATAACTCGGATACCTAATGTGTGTGCCCCTTTATTTTAAAAATATGCAGTTGCGTGATCTTCTCAAATCTAGAGTTCAATGTTCCGACTTTCTTGAAAAGCTAGAATTTGCTCAGGCCTCAGTTCCCAAAAACATTGTTGGTATGCATCCAGAGATGGTCTGCTTTAGACTGTTAGCGTATATTGTTTTCAACTGTTAAACGGTCATGTTTTTATTCAGTATATTGAATTTCATGCTTCAGAGTGGTATCATATATCGGCTTTAAAATGATCTTTGTCGCCTTGATGTTTTTGAAATTCTTCTTTGGAACCAGAAGATGGTAGTTCTTGGGACATGGTCAATGCAAATGATCTTTGGTCAGATGACATTGTTGATTTGGATCAAGAAGATTATGTTCTCGTCAGGCAGGAAGATATTGTTGATGGCATTGCATGTTTTATGGCTGCATATTTGCTGTCCCTTAAACAGACTAAGGTATGCGAAATTCTCGCTCTTTGTTTATATTACTATCATTCCAGACTTTAATTTTTCTCTCTGTAGTCATTCATACATAATAATATGCTTAAGCCTGAATTTTGATTAATTTATATCAAAGTTTTTCTATGGTCTTACTCTTTGGTGGACTGAATGAAACTGTGTTTGCATGTTCATCATGGATTATTTTATGTTGCTCTGACTCTTTATTTTGTTCAAGTATCCATGTCTTTGTATCCAACATATATTCGACATGGGTACAAGGATACGATCAAGGTTCCTCCAAATACATGGAATACTTGTAAAAATTGAACTACATATACCCTAATCATACACTCACACCCAAGTTCGAGTAACTTAGGAATATTCAGCTCTGGATGCTAATGATAATATCTTTTTCCCCAGGATATGAGCCCCAATCAACTTCAGCAAGGTGAGTTTTTTTCTACATGAGTGAGTTTTAGTATTGAATTATATTCTTCCCTCATTACAAAAAATTTTAAGATACCCATGTCTGTGTTGAACTTATATTCTCCATTGCATTTATCTTTTATTCTTTGATCAATACAATATCTCTGTCCGTATTTGGAATATGAATTCAGAACAATGTTTTGGATTTTCTTGTAGCACTGAGCAAGACCTTCTCCCTTAAAAAGGAAAAGGGAAAGCTTCAAAAAGCTTGGGATGGAAGTAAAGTTGTTTACAATGTGGCATCTTGGGGGGCAACTGCAATTGGGTAGGTTATAATTTATCTTGACAAAACTCATTTCCTCCATATTCTGCGGAGAAGTACCCTCAGTTGGCTATCATGTGCTCCATTTTCCCATCTTGCCATTTTATCTATACGATACAAATATTTCTTGCTTCGACTCTTTTTCTCTTGAAGTACCCATTTTCCAAACCCATGTCCAATACATATTTGGACATGGGTATGAGGATCTTACCCTCACCTGAATTCAAGAAGCATAAATACAAATTGTTGAATAGGCTGATGATGACACAATACATTTGTTTGTTTGTTCTCAAATAGAATATACCAAAACCCTTTACTTATGAGAGCTGCCTCAAAAGCCTTCTGGACTTCTTGTGAGGTAATATCAAAACTTCTCTGATTTCCTTGCAATATATAATTCGAGAACCAAAGTGTGATGTTGGAGGAGTTCACTGCTGTATATATATGCTTTCTCGCTGCCGAATGCAGCTTGGTGTTTTGTAGGTCGCGAGACCATGAATAACATTCTTTCTTTCTTATTTTTCGCTCTATGGATCTGTTGATTTATCTTTGTAAATATTTCTTGTTGAAGTATTTGCTTTCTACATAGTTTTTAAGCTCACAATACGTACCAACAGCAACAATTTTGAATTGATCTTTGATAATATAACCAAGTGTTTGAGGCAACCTAATTGGTCTTCCTTCACCACCACTAAAGTCCAACTTATGCACTAGCTCATCTCATGAATCTTACATGGGCATACGGATTGTTGATCAAAGTCAAAATCATAATTAATTTACCGTCATAAGTGGGTAATTATGACCCTAATTACTTGTAAATGACTAATGAGGAAACAGAAAGAAAACCAAAAGTAATTCCATGTTCAACTAATTGGTCCCATTTGATTTTTACAATATTGAACTCGGTTTACAAAAACAGGCACTTGAAATTCAAGTAAACGAGCACACTTTTGTGTAGTGGAAAGAGTAATGTGGAAGCAGGGGGTGATTTGTGGGATTTCTTTTGGAGAAAGATCAGTGGGATTGCTAATTGCCCTTGTAATTTCTCAAAAACAAATGCTAGTGCTCATTAATAAGCTCCAATCTTTACTAGTTTATATATGTTTGAAGCATGAAGGGAGAAACAATACCTGTGTTTCTTAATTCTTTCTCATGTACCAATGGAGAAATATTGTAAAGGAAGAAAATATCATAAGATTGTATGGAGAAACAATACCTCCAACTCCAATTCCATGGCCTAATTTAATCTCCCCTCCCCAATCCACAAATTAAACTAATTTCCCCTAGGGACGAGGGGGTGACACTCGTAATGCCTCGTTTCCTCCTAATTTAAAATAAATCACTTAAACTCTTAAATCAAGAGTTATTTTACAGTTTTTTTGTTGCCCTCTCGATTCTCATGATTTAAACTTAATTAATTTAAACCGACTCGTGTCACACATCTGATTTTGGTGGGTGAGTCTCCCAACAAAGATTTTCTACATACACAAGACCTCAAACTCGAGAGTTGCTCAAGCAATACCAAGTTGCTCCTTCTTTCCCTTCATTTTATTATAATTATCTATATTCGATCTATTAATTGACTAATTAATTTTACTCATTTAAAAATTTGTTTTTAAATCATTTATTCAAATATTAAACCCTAATGGATGAAGAACAAGTACCAATGGAACTATATCTCCAAGTTTATTCATGCCACTTTATTTTTGTTAATTTGTGGATGTTTTATAAAACGAAAAAAGAAGGTTGTTTATGTATATAATTTCCATTGTAGTGCGGCATAGGAGTGGCAATGTTTTAAGCTTTCTAGGCGTGGATGAAAGTTTTGTTGGAGAATCCACAACCAAATTGGCTCCATGTCCCCACCAATCAAACCTCAAATACCTTAGTTTTTTAATTATTAATATTACTTTTTTATATTATTTAATGGCCGCTCAAAAAAGGGGTTTACTTTTCCCCTCACTCTTTTGCTTTGCAGGGGAAAAGGAAAAAAAAAACTATAAGTATATATGTAAGGTCTGTTTATTCATATGCGCTAACTATGAATCAGATGAATGAATTTAAATAAATTTATTATTAATGAAATGACATTATTTGTTTCAGTTCTGGTATGTTCATTGTTCTGTTTAAAATATAAATTTAATGGCAAAAGTTTATATCTGATTGGTTGGAATATATACATCTTTATATTATTAATTAAACAATACAATACATAAATTTATACATTTTTTATAATTATCGATATTTGAGTCATTGACCGGCTAGTTTAAATTTAATTTTACAAAAGTCAATTATAGGGGGAGACACTTTCAACCTAATTTTCTCCATTCAAAGTACAGAATTTAGAACTCGTGATCTTGCTTAACTGCTTAAAGAACCTATCATCTCACCTCCGCTAGACCAATCGGTTATTGATATAAATTTATTCGGTATTCATTTAATGTGTATATAATAAAAAAAATACATGGTATCAATGTTAGCTAACATTTTTCTTATAAAAAAGATGGGGGAGTAATCACTAATCACGTCTGTCTCCCTTTCTTTTGTAAACAAAATGTTGTGGGCTTTGATTAAAGAAGTTCTAGTGGCGGAAAACATGGGAATTTTGTTTTAGTACATTTGTTAGCAAAAACAATTTGACTAAATAAATAAAATATTTAATTATTTGAAATCCGATCCGATTCGAATTTGAATAAATATATCACGTCAGACGGGTGGTCAAATTCTACTGTGAAGTGAATAACGCAATAGCTTCCCATCCAATGTATACTGAAATTAATGTAATGTAACGTAATGGGTGGGTTACACAAATCATCCATTTTTCTGGTTGATTGGTTGGTAAAGCTAATAAGGCTTCTTTACATCATCCCTCAAGGCATTATTTGATAATTAATACTCCTATTTTTATTGGCATATCACCCACATTGTTCTTAGTCTTGTGTTGGAACAAAGTGGTTTATTTGTGTAAATATAGTACTTGATTGCATATTAAGGATTTTATTACCTGTGTTTTTACATAATAGTTTTCAATGTTGGTAATAATTTTATTAGTTTTCAATAAATTATTTTAAATTTCAACCCTTTAATTAACTAATTTTCCATACTTCATACCAAATAAGATTTAAAAGTTGAGGAAGAAAAATCCCTCGTTATTATAAATCAAATAATGTTATATATTATTTTAAATAATATATTAACCAACTTAAAAGCTTATAAAATTAAAATAGATAAAAGGTTTAACCGTCAAATAAGTGTCTAACTATACACTTTTTTCTAGATAGGTGCCCAACCTATATTTTAAGCTAAATAGGTGTCTAACGTATCATTTCGTGACCTACTTAAAGTTACGAACATTACTTTTTTTGCTATCCAATAAAAAACGAACGCATGACAATATTAAACATTTTTTAAATTTTATTTTTTTAAAATAAATCTAAAATTTTAAAATATCTTGAAATTTTCAAATAATCCCAAAATAGTCTTCAAATCCCTAAACCTCCAAATCCGGCCACTTTCATCGGCGTTGGTCGTATTTTCGGCGACGAAATAAAGCCCCTCCCCTCGCCGAATGACCCATACATTGTTCATCGTTCATTATGCCGTCATTCGTCGCAAATCATTCGAATGAACCATTCAATGATTTTGGCGTTTTACAGAGCGTCGATCGATTTTCGGCAACAATGTGATGGGGTAAATGGTCGTGATGGTCCGTCGACGGATGTGACTGGTGCCGACGTGGCAATCAGTGGCGAAATCAGGTCAAAGCGCGATTTAGTTTTTGGGTGGTAGAGATTTACAAATTTGAGGCTATTTTGTGAAATTTGAGGTTATTTTGTTTTATTAATTTTTATTTATTTTTAAATATAATTTCAAAAGTTTAAGAATATGACACGTGTCAGATAACAATTGTTAACGATAAAAATTAACGGACATTAACGACGATGTACCTATTTAAATAACGTTAGACACGTTAAACACTTATTTAACTAAAATAAAGTTTAAACACTTAGCTAAAAAAATATAATTTAACACTTATTTGACTGTTAAGTCTAGGTAAACGGAGAATATCGAATTTTAACGTGATGATTACGAGGAAACAAATGAGACGTGGGGGAGAAAGAAAGAAAGAGGAATCCTTTGCTTTACATCTCATACATATATCTATATAATATATAAAATAATAAAATATAATATAATGGTGAGAGTGGTTTTAGTGCTACCAAAAGGGTAGACCCAATAGGGAGGATAAAGCTTGATTGGGCTTTACTGATTGTTCCCTCCACTCCTAACAACATGGCATGATCAAGTTATCTATAGCTTTTTTTTTTTTAATAAATCTCTTTACATTATTTTTTTAAAAAAAAGTCTACTCTTCATAATATTTTTTTTATCTTTTTTAAAAAAGTGTACATAAATTTATCAAAAATTATTTTTAAGACAACATTATTATCATAAATATTTTATTAATTATTTTTTGAAATAAAACATATATTATTATTATTTTCTCTATTGTTTAATGTTAAAAATGAAGTTATAATTGTGGGCAGTGGATCTCCTTTATCTATGGCTGTGCACAAGATATCTTTTTCAGGTGATTAAATCATGGGTCTTTCCTCCTTTTATCGTTTATTCTTTTCGGGCGCAAAGTGCAAACCATATCCTTCCCTCACTTACTATTATATTATAAATCAATATTTTTTTTGTTATTGTATTGAATTTCATTTTTAATTACATTTATTTTGAATAAAATTATAATTTTTACATTAATTCTGTTAAGACTGTTATATAAAAATGCTCTAATTTACTTTATAACTTAAATTCTAGACTAATATGATATCATCCTCATTCTTAAAGTAAATATATAAACCAACCGAATTATATTTCAAAATATATATTTAAAGATGGAAAAAAACTTTGATACACAGGCCGTGTAAACTTTAGTTTACACGTGCCTTTTAGTTTAGGGGTTTATGTTGTAGGGTTTAGAATTTAAGGTTAGTGTTTAGAATTTAGGGTTTAATGTTTAGAGTGTGAGGTTTAGTTTTTTAAGGTTAGGGTTAGAAATTTAGGATTTTGGTTTTTATAGTGTATCAAAGTTTTACCCTTTAAAGATTGTGTAAGTTTTTTACAAAGTGATGAATTTTATTTTGAAGAATGTATAAATTTTTTAAAAAGTGATAGCTTTTATTTTGAATACTGTATAAGTTCTTTACAAAGTGATGTATTTTGATTTCCCTGCTTCTACACCTTTTAAATTTTAATATATATTTTTCATATACTCTATGATTATTCATCTTTTTTGTGTTTGTTTGCAATCCTTTTTACTTTTAATAAAATTCAATTTTCTGTTCTTTGTTCAAATATATATGTATACATATTTAAAATCTACAAGTTGTAACAATAAAATAAATGAAATAAAATGTATAAATTTTCTATTTGATTATTTGTTTTGCAACAATAAATTTACATTACAATATAGTATATTTTCAGAAAAAAAAATCACGATGAAGTAATGAAAAATATAAATAAAAAGAAATACATCCAAAAATCATCCACCCCAATTGATGGGTGGGAGAAGGGTCCCATCATCTTTGTATGATCCATGCTTTGAATGGTCAAGATTCAAATTATTGGCCTTCATGTTTAGAACTGGATGTGTTATATTTTTAGTTCATATTCGTGTCGTTGATTATCCTAATTGTTTTGGGTATTCATTTTGTTGTTTTAAATCTATTCCCAAAGCATGCTTCATTTCATTAAATTTGGAATTTTGCCATGATGATTCCCCGAAATACTCATTTGTAAATGTTATACTTGTAATCACTTGCTTATGAAATGAATGAGTGATTACTGTCGAAGTCAGATCTACATAGGTTTGGACAGGGGTGTTCAACAAAAAAAAAATATCGAACATATGTACCGTACCAAAAAACAAGATTAAATGTAGGTAACCATACAGGTAAAAATAGTCGAAACGGTACGATAATCGTATCAATAAAATTAACGGTTAAATAGACGGAAATCATTATGAATTTTGGCTAAACGGTTAATCAAAAAAAATTAAAATTATACTTAATTTATTAATTATTACTAATATTTCATTATATTTGTGCAATTAATTTTGCTTTGGTCATGTTTAATTATTTATTTAGTTACTTATTAGTATTACTTATGTCTATTTGTGGTTAATTTTTTAGCCGAAGTTGTTTGGTTCGCGGAATGTAAGATTACCATTGAGAATAAAATATAAGTTGTAACTTAAAATATTATACAAAATTATAACAATTTAGGCTGCAATCTAAAATGTTATCAATTTAAGTTACAATCTAAAATGTTACCAATACATATTACATTTTATTTAGAAAATTAGATAACATTTCTAGTTGCAACATAAAATATTATACAAAATTATAAGAATTTTGGTTGCAATCTAAAATGTTATCAATTTATGTAGTTTTGACGGGAATTGTTAAATACTTAAGATTTGTAAGGGAATGGGATCCCTGAGAATGCAAGGTAAAAAAGTCACTGTAGGTAATGCTTCATTACCCCTGGTAGGAATGTTTTTGAACTAAACATGGGCATGTGATTCCGAAAAAGATTATTCGCCTTGGTAATAATCTTTTCCTTCATTCAAATGCCCGTGACTTTATCAAGTAGCAATAAATATATATTACTTATTTATAATACTAAATATAAAGGTTTATGATTAACTGGGTAATTGAACTGAATAAATCAGTTAATCGTTTAGGCGTTGATCGATTTAAACGGAATGATAACAGTTCATAAAATATTAAAATTGTCATTTTGATAACCGTATTAATAAGTCGTTTTAGTACGATTAACAACATATGAACACCCCTAACTTTGGAGGGAGCCATCGCACCTTATTTTAGAGAAAAAATAATGTTAAATTTATTTTTTAAAAATTAATTTAATGTTTAAAAAATAAAAATAAAAATAAAAATCTATATATCCATTTAAGAAGGGAATTATTCTAAACAATATCTTTGATCATGTGGTTGTTACCTTTTAAGTAAAACCCAAATTCGAAATGGGTAATGATAAAACCACCAGCTATGGGCCCCAACGAACGCCACCCCCACGGGCTCAAACCGTGCTTCATTATTTTTCACTAATACCTTGCGTGCACTCCTCCTTACGCACGCACGTATCAAAGCTTTAATCACCTTTTTACTTTTCTTTTATTAAATAGAGATAATAATATTTTTTAAATTCAATAAATGCTCAAGTCAAATTCGGATAATATTTATTTTAAAAGACTTAAATTTAAATTAATTTATTTATAAAATATGTAAATTGTCAAATAATTAAAAAAATATATAAATAAACACTACCTTATAACTTATAGCAACATTAAGACTATTAAAAAGATATTTTCAATATAAATATTAAAATTTAAATTCATAAAATAAAAATACTCTTTTTTTCCTACAAAATATGTTCATTATAACTTTTTTGTGTAATTTAAAAAAATTGTACAAATAATGTGATGTAAAATAATTAAAATAATAATTTTATTTTTAAAAATTAAAATTTTATTTTGGTGAAAACTAAAAAATGGTAGGAAAAAAATGTCTCGTAAAAATTGTTATTTTTTAAATATGACAAAATTTAAATATAAAAGAGAAATATTTAATGGAACTGAAAGATTAGTATCTATAAAAAAGAAAAATAGTATAAATATCTTTATTATTCGACTAATTAATAGGTCTAATTTATATTT
This sequence comes from Hibiscus mutabilis, assembly GCA_019671005.1. NCBI lineage: Eukaryota > Viridiplantae > Streptophyta > Magnoliopsida > Malvales > Malvaceae > Hibiscus > Hibiscus mutabilis. The sequence continues at coordinate 47,081,834 of CM033730.1, read as the reverse complement.
ATGGGTCGATTTAATTTTCTATATAATAACCGTAATCTTAGCTTCCGTGCATTCATGCTTCTCGCCTTTCCGCTCTCCGTTTTCTAGTGTTTCTCTTTCTCTAGCTTAAGGATTGACGCAATTTGAAGTTCCTTCTTTTGTTTTCTCTATCTGGTTTTGGGTTTCCTTCTGCTTCATTCACTTCTGTAAGTCGTCTCATGCTTCTCATTTTCAATTTATCTGTTTTAATCGGTTTAAATCTCTTCTTCTTCTTCCTTTCGTTTAATTTTCTTGCTGTCCTTTTTTACGTTCATTTTAGCTAATTTTTGTAGCTTTGGGTAGTTTGTTTTCGTCTAATTTCTCCTTATTTTTTGGAGACTGGAAGAAACCCTAATTAGATCCAATCTTAAAGGTTTACAAAGCTTGTATCTTATCTCAACAGTTCCAGTTATATTAAGAGAATGAACTCTTTTACTTGTTCATTAGTACCGTCTTCTTCCTTTTTTTTGCTTCGCATTAGTTTAGTACTTCGATTTCTCATTTATAAATTATGTATATGATGTTAAAATAATGAATATATTGGCCATTTGCAGGGTTCTTGAATAGGTTGTTTTGGGGCAAACGAGTTACTAAGAAACTGAACTGTGGCGATTGTAGTTTAATAAAGAACAGTATGTGGTGGTGGCTGAGTCTTTCCGTTGATGTCTTTCGAAAAGTTATCCCTTTGAACTTGTATTGTAGAGTGATTCTGTAATTCAGTAATTCATATTAGCAAGTACCCTTCATATTTAATCAATTGTCTTCTTATTAATCTTCATGGGATCCACCTTTTTTGTTGTCGTCCCATGTTACTTTCTACGGATCAGCTGAAAACCTTCAAACTCATTTCTCAAATTTCTAATCCAAGAGTTAGTCTTTTGATTTTGATAGGGGTAGTTTTTGTAGTGGTATTTCAGTTTTATCGATCTGCCCGTTCGGAATATCTCTGTTTTTGTGTCATATTGAAGGGTTGGGGACGTAGTGATGGTGTGCCAAGCAGCTAGCCAAACTAGATTCCGGGCATTGAAGTACGAAAATGGTATTGCAGGGACTGCCACCATTGTAGTTAGAGTTATAGCATGTTTTCAACCTCTTCAGGATTGCCAGGTTAGTTTTTCGTTCTTATTTTTCCCATTTCTTTATATTTCTGTACAAAGCTTTATTGAAGGAATTATATACACTTGTGTTATTTACATTTGCTTTCTTAATGTACAGATTTCGCATTCTTGTTCTTTTTGTTATTGATGATTGATAAGAATGTTTATGCAATGCTTTTTATTGAATTTCCTTTCTGTTTTTGCCAGGCTGAATATTTCCGTCATTTGCTTAAGCCGGTTACGTAGTTTGGTTAATATTTCCGTGTTCAAGTTAAGCTGGAGTCCTTAGTTTTTTCCCCTGTTTTTGAGAGAAACTTAGTAAATTGCTATTTCTACTGCCACAACATTTTAACTACTGGTATGTATTGCTTGTACTTGGTATTAATAATATCTATGTTTTATTCTTATAATTTCATTTTTCATATTGGTTTTGTTGTTTCCGCAGGTAATTGTTCTGGTTGGATGGGAGAAGGCTGCAGATCCTGGTTTCCTCTGCAGCAATTTGATTGGCAATCACCCAAATTGAGTCCTTTGGCTGCTTCACATCCTTTGGGACAGCAAAGTACTAATCCTCAATTGATAAACTTTGGCACTAATATGGTCTCTGCTTCTGGGACTTTGCCGGTTTATGAATGTCATGATTTACTGAACTTGCGGGTTGGCCAAGTTAATGAGTCTCATGGTTGGTCTTACTGTTTACCCCACTCCCAACAGGTCTTTGCACCTGCCTCGAACACTTTCTTGAAAAAGCAACTCCCACCTAACCCTTTTGGGAATCGTACGGAAAACATTGCTCCCACGGAAGGGGCTGGGTGTGCTCAGAAGAGATTCCTTGTTTTTTACCAATCTGGTGGTCAAACTACTGTGATGCTTAGTTCTGCTTTTGGGACTCCTATCAAGTGCGGTTCTTCCGGTCCCAAATTTCCTTTTACTTGTAACTTGAGTAGGGAGGATCCCTTGGCTAAAGTGAGCCTGAATCTTCACGCTGGACCAACATTTAAAGGTGTATTTGACGAAAATGGGACTGATGTGCAAAGTGAAATGCATGAGGACACTGAAGAACTCAATGCCCTTCTTTACTCTGATGGTGATAGTGATTATACAGAGGATGAAGAAGTTACAAGCACTGGTCACTCCCCCAGCACTATGACAGCTTACGATGAGCAATCTGAGGGAGGCGCTGAAGGGGTTGCTAGCTCGACTGGTGTAACCAAAAAGCGAAAAGTGCTTGATGGCAGTAATGGTTATATGCAATTCCCTGTGGACAATACTAGTTCAGTGAATCATAATAGATGTTCCGAGCACGAGGATGATGCTGATTCCAGTTTTGTCAATGTCCAAAGTCCAGGATCCGATGGCATGGATTCGTCTTCAGGCAACAAGAGAATGAGAGTGGATAAAATTCATGAGACTGTGAGCGTATTAAGAAGCTTAATTCCAGGTGTTGAGGGCAAGGATGCTATTATGGTTCTCGATAAAGCCATTGATTACTTAAAATCCCTGAAACGCAAAGCCGGAACCTTGGGACATGATACTCTATGAGTTACCACTGTTTATATTAGTAGTGGTAGTGTATATAATCTGTCATTGTTGATGGAGCGAGCTAAATCAATGAAGTTTAGGCAGTCGTGCTTGGAGATGCATGCGTTACACATGATCTGGAGTCTACCGACTTGAGTCCCATTGTCTTTTCTCAAATGATTTGAGCTGGAATCCAGTACCTTTGGCTTGAAATCTCTGTGTATCTCGAGAAAGCAGGATAGTGAAGGATTGTGAATCATCATTAGTCGTGGGGTTTAGATAAAGTAAAAACACTCACAGCCCGGCATGAGAAGATTGGTTAATGGAAGAGGGACCCTCCTAAAGGGTGGGCTAAGTGCACGCCTCTTAGGTGTTTTGGGTCCCAACCTTCACTTGCTTCACCCTTTTTGTATTGTTGTCAAACTTAATCCCTGTGGCGTTCCCTTTTTCTTTGATGTAGAAAGCTGCACGAGCAAATGAGCCAATCTCCCATTTCATCTTCCAACAACTTGCCTGAAGGGGTCCCAAGACATTGTGAGTTGTGATGCTCTGTTTGTTTATTTTTTCTCGGTGCTTGTATCTATTCGAACTCTGAACATACCCGTGTTATCGGACACATCCGAGTATGAGCAACCATTCAAGGACCTTTATGTATTTGTTGTTGCTTCTGTGTGCTGGTGCTATCATGGGGTATTCAACGGTGTATTTTAGCTTCAATAAAAGCTTTTTGATTGTTGTAGTGATGAGTTAAGCAACAATGAGAATCATTATCATTCATGGTGGGATGTGTAAAAGGAATGTGGTGAAATGTTTTTGTCTTCAAACCTATGTATTAACGTCGCATGCATGTATTATTTATTATGTAGGAGAGTGTGATGTTCTATAGCTTAGCTACTTGAACCGTCGCGCTCTGAGATAGTGCGGAACTTTCATGTCAATGCACAGATGATGGGACCATTAAAATTCTTGATTCTATTTTTTTTTCTTGTACTGAACCTGCTATAGCCAGTTATTTGATCAATTTGTTGAGCGATGTGTGTTTTAGAATAATGTCAAATTTCATAATATACAAATCATGGAAATTGAGGCTTGACCCAATTGGGCATTTGACAAGCCACCCCTATGCTGGATAAATGGGCCGACTCCATATTCCATAACCCACTGGATGTTTCTATAAGCTAATCAGATCAGTCCAATCCATGAGGTTTTGAGATTGAAATTTTTGTTCCATACCCATAATGACACCGTACCATATCCGTGAAGATTAGCGATGGGCACGGGCCGGGTTAAGTTTTTTGTCAATTTGAACTCGACTCGAAAATAATTATTCTAAACTGGAACCCAACTCAATCATATTCTTTAAAAAATCCGACCGACCCGAAAATTATAAACCTCAACCCGAACTCCATCTAAAATAATCAATTTTAGAGACTTAATTGTAAAAAAATAAAATCAAGGACCTAATTGTAAAAAAATATTAATTTTAAAACTTAATTGTAAAAAAATTAATTTAAGGACCTCATTATAAAAAATATATAAAGCGAGAGTATTATTATAAAATATCTTTAAAAGTATAAGGAAAAATTACACTATTTGTTTGGGGTCGGGTTGAATTTATTCACCCTAAACTCGAACCCAACTTTTTCACAAAAAACTTAACCCGATTGGACCGGCTTGAGTCAAAATCGTCAGGTACGAATGAATTACTCATCCCTGCCTGGTCAAAGATTCCACCAAAATTTCCTTTTATACAGTTATTTAAATTATTCATGACGACAATTGATAGAGTAATGCATCATGAATAAAGAGAAAAATAAAACCAAAACAAAATAAAAGGATAAGTAAAGATCAAATCTGAAAATTCAGATTTGCTTATGGTGGTGACGTCAATGGAGGAAGTTTGAAGCTGTAGAGAAGATGTGATGAATTGATAGTTGTCCTCGGGCACCCTCATGATCGCAATTAACCAAACAAACACCCTTAAGCGGCTCTAACTCACCCTCCCAAACGCGATTGTATGACAAGCAAGAGTGTGAAGATCCTCAACAAGAAATCCCGGAAAACTTAAAAATTAATTTGCTTCTAAAACACAACATAATCTTCTTGCAAGTAAAAACTCAAAAGAGAACTTTATTTAATCATTCAAATCTAAATTACAATGTGGGTGAAGCCTTCTTTATACAGGCTAAAAACTTGGAAGACAAGTAGAGTTCATCTCCTAAAAACAAGGCTTAAAACAAGGAATGAAATTCTATCTCAAAAAAACTCCGATATTTAAATATTTCTTTAAATCCTAAACAATTAAAATAATATAAATAAACATAAATTTTTTTAGTTGAATTGAATTACAAATAATCAATAAAATAATTGAAAATTCGTAATAATTTAAAATTTTCGTATTTGACATGTATCCAGTTTTCTGTATGTGCAGTCTTCTCTAAAACGAACATATCTTGAGTTCTCGATATCAGATTGATGTGTTTCAAGATGCGTTGGAAAGGTAGCTGAATTAAGGTCAATTTGTTGAAAGACAACTTGACCCAGAAATACCCGGATCCCACCCAAAAATGCGATGCAAGTCGGTTGTCGTTCCAGACTTCAAAAACATCTTCATCTTTTTGTCCAAGATCCATTGTTTTACCCCTCTTATGTGGGTATCATTTATTGGTTCTTGTGGTAAGGAGAACCCATCACGTCCCATGTGTCGTTTTAGGGCTTTCATGTATGCATCATCCTCTTCTTTCTCAAAACGATTAGTCCTCGAATCTGAACAAGTAATAGGAGAGAAATGAGCATCATAAGGTGAAGAAGTTACGTTGTAGCTACTTCGATTGAAGACAAGTTGTTTCCATCCTTTGGAGTTGGATACAAAACAATTGTTGGTGTCGGCAAACTCGAAAGAGTAGATTCTTACCATGTGTTGCTTATCTCGTCATGGTTTGTGCTTTATCTTGGTGTGGATCAATTTGCTTGCTTCACGACATGGCTAAGGAACTTCATGTCTTCGATTGAATTAATGGTTCTTGGTATGCTATAAAGTTTAACCATTTCTTGGAAGAACAAGTGGTGTTCTTTGTCTCTTTTAGCCGGCAAACCTCGAGGTGTTGCACCTAACTCATCATCAATGAATTTCAAGTGTTTAGAATCTAGTTCTACACTCTCGTATGTGGTGGGAGTAATGGTTTTTTTCTTCAAAAATATCATCTTGGTCCTTGCACCGTAGACCTGGTGAATTTTCGGTTATAGTGGATGATTCGGTCGGTTAGAATATCTCAGTCTCTGCTGTGGTGCTTACTTCTTCGACATGACTCACTGATGGTTGCTCATGAACCTGTTGGACTGGCGATGATTCTTCTTCCTTCGACGTTATTATTCTAGATGTACCTTTATCAAATAAAGGTATTCCTTCCGTGGATCCTTAGACTTTTGTTGGTAATAATGTGTGGGAATGAATCTCTTTCTCATGACATTTTTAAGTTTTGCCCATGATTTTATTTTGGCTTCTCTATTTAGACGTCGATCTTGTTTCAGCTGTGACCACCATGGTGTTGCATAATCTATGAATGCTAAGACAATTAGCGGAACTTGAAGCTTTTCAGGACATCTGTAAAACTCGACCAAGATATCAATGATATTTTCTTAATCACAATAACCATCAAGGTCATACTTTCCTTGAAAAAAGGCATTGCGAACTTTTGACATGGTTGGCATATCATTATGTAACAAACAAGAATCGTTTTAGCTCAGATGCCAAATAATAGAGTAGCACAGCATGAATAAAGAGAAAAATAAAATCAAAACAAAATAAAAGAATAAGTAAAGATCAAATTTGAAAATTCAGATTTGATTATGGTGGTGGCGTCAGTGGAGGAAGCTTAAAGATGTGGAGATGACGTGATGAATTGATAGTTTTCATCGGGTATCCTCTTGATCGTAATTAACCAAGGAAACACCCTCAAGCGGCTCTAACCCACCCTCCCAAAAGCGAAAAAGAAAATCTCGGAGTGTGAAGATCCTCAACAGCAAATCTCGGAGAACTTGAAAATCAATTTGCTTCTAAAGCACAAGATAATCTTCTTGCAAGTTGGAACTCAAAAGAAAATTTTATTTAATCATTCAAATCTAAATTACAATGTGGGTGAAGCCTTCTTTATATAGTCTAAAGATTTGGAAGACAAGTAGAGTTCATCTCCTAAAAACAAGGCTCAAAACAAGGAATGAAACTCTATCCCAAATAAACTTGCAAGTTGGAACTCAAAAGAAAATTTTATTTAATCATTCAAATCTGAATCACAATGTGGGTGAAGCCTTCTTTATATAGGCTAAAGACTTGGAAGACAAGTAGAGTTCATCTCCTAAAAACAAGGCTCAAAACAAGGAATAAAACTCTATCCCAAATAAACTCGGATATTTAAATATTTCCTTAAATCCTAAACAATTAAAATAACATAAATAAATATAAAGAGTTTTGGATCGAATTGAATTACAAATAATCAATAAAATAATTAAAATTCGTAATAATTAAAAAATCTCATATTTGACCCATATCCAGTTTTTTGCATGCGCAGTCTTCACTAAAACGGACGTATCTTGAGTTCCCGATATCGGATTGATGTGTTTCAAGATGCGTTGGAAAGGTAACTGAATGAAGGTCAATTTGTTAGAAGAAACTTGACCCAAAATACCGAATCCAACCTAAAAATGCGATGCAAGTCGGTTGTCGTTCCGGACTTCAAAAATTAGCTTTATCTTTTTGTCCAATATCCATTGTTTTACCCCTCCTATGTGTGTATCATTTATTGGTTCTTGTAGTAAGGAAAACTAATCACGCCCCATGTGTCGTTGTAGGGCTTTCATGTATGCATCAACAACAATAATACATCTAGAAATCAAAGGAAATTATATGTTTAGATAACTTACATCTTCATATATATTATTATAATAATAATATTAATCGAAATAAGACTAATTATGAATCAACTATAATTATTTTTTATAAGCCAATAATTTATAATATATTTAAATATGTTGGGATCTAGTTTTTTTATATAATTATTTTTATTATATAAATCAACTCAAAAGTATGGTGGGTGGAAAGGCAAAAGGTCAAAACCGAAGAAAGCGAAGCAACACCACGGTCCATAGCCATATGAAAGTGTGGTTTAAGCAACGCCACGGTCCTCTCCTGCTCATCTCATCAGTTCATGTAATGTTTTATTCTTTGTTTTGGTGCACTTTATTTCAAATTAAACTCCTACAGTAGATCGATAATAGTTTATTTCGATCGACAGAAGTCACAATTCACAAAATATAATTATGTAATATAAATATAACTTATCAAAAATATTTAAATGAATACAAATACTTTAAATACAAATGATTGTATGATGAAATAAATGATTGGAAAACGTGAATTGTGAAATTTATTGTGACATAAATAAGGGAGGGGTCTAGAATTTGATTTCCATGTCTTGAAGCAATCCTTTTGCTTGCATGAAAAGGAAGGCAGCAGAACATTGATAGGGATACACTTCTTTTATTACTCCAATTAATTTCGATGCTTCTTTTGTCAAATATATATGGATTAGATCCATTTGCACGGTGTAAAATTCTTTAAATTTTACACTTTTTTTAGATTGTTGGATGGAGGAAATGGATGGCTGAGATTAACTCCTTACTTTTTTTAAGTGTTAATCTTCACATATTCTACTGTTAATCTCAGTCATCCGTTTCACTCATCCAACGATCTAAAAAACGTGTAAAACTTAAAGAATTTTATACCGTGTAACTGGATCACATCTCTCTCTCTCTATATATATATATGAAAATACTTTGATACACTAGCTTGTGTAAATTTTAGTTTACACAAGCTTTTCAATTTTAGAGTTCAAAATTTTAGGTTGTGGTTTAAGGTTTAGGTTGTAGGATGTATAATTAAAGTTTATGGTTAGAATTTTAGGTTTAAAGTTTAAGTTTTAGGGTGTTAGCACTAGAGATTTAAGTTTTAAATTTTATAGCTTAAATATGAATGATTGTGTAAATTTTTTTTATACACAACTTTTATATCAAAATATAACTCATATATATTTATAAATTATATTTTGATACACATTTTTGAATCTAATAAAATGTAGGTAGCTAATATAATTATTCCGAATAGAATACAAATATCATATTAAAATTAATTTAAAATACGATGCATAGAAAGATAATATTAGCACGATTTGATATGCCTAACAATTATGTCAGATTTTGTATAAATCTATATACTTATAACATTATAGATCTGGATTCGGATCTTAAAATTATAAATAAAACAATTTAAGTTAAGATGATCGTCGTTATACTATTGACACCTTAAGTGTTAGGGACGGAACTATGTAGGGATGAAGAAGACCCGAAGAAATTTTTTTTTTACCTTTGTCTTCCTATTTAATTTATTTAAAAATTTATTTATTTATAAATTTATTCTCACTTTTAAACATTTATAGTTTACCTTTTAATCTCAAATTCTAACTCCGTCCATATTAAGTGTCTATGTGAGTCTGCTATGCTTTAATTTACATCATTCGAATAAAATTTCAGTTTTATATTTATGGTGAAATGAAATTTGGAATTAAACAACTCAAATTAGAATCGTATTCAAAGATTTTAGTGTGAATGAAAATATTACGTGCTTGAATCCATAAACTTTTGTAACATTCAAGAATCTGAATAATATCAAACTAATGCAGATAAACGTGATTAACGCAATATTAATATAAAAATCAATTTATCGGTCATACTATATTTAAACCATATTGTATTTAAAAAATTTAATTGAGTTGGTATTATTGATTAACCAAATATTACTTTATAATAAATGTGATTAATACAATATTATCATAACAATCAATTTTCATACTTTTTATATATTTTAAATGAAAATTAAAATCACTCATTTAGGTTTTAGGATTGATCTTAGGTCGATATAACTCAAATATTAAGATTTCACCTCTAAGAAAAGAATCATTGTTGTATAATTTATTTTAAAAATATTTTTATGTAAAATCTTTTATTTCATTCGATGAGTGTTATAAAATTTAGTTTTTATTAAATATATTATTTTGAATAAAGTTTTTATTAAATATATTTAAATTTGTACTTTGAAGTTTCTTTCGGCCACTTTTTTAAACCTTCCCCCGAGAAATTCCCTCAAGTCTACAATTTCCCACATTTGCATGGTGAAAACCAATAATCAATTCAATAAATATTACTAAAAGTTCTTAAAAGGTTCAAACTTTGATCGCTTTCGCATCCCAAAAAGCTGAAATGACTACACGCTTTAAATCCACACCCTTCCTTCTTCCCCACTAATGGCCTTTCCGGTCGCCGTTCTGTTTACCCACCGCACGACGCCGTTTTCCACTTCTCTCCTGAAATGGGTTACCTCTCTTGCAATGCAGAGTCCGCCATTGCTGTCTGCGATCCTCACAACTGTGGTTTTCATCGTAGAAAGAAAGCTCACAAAAATAAACCTCAGAAAACCAAAAACAATGGCGTCATCCGAGAGTTTTCTTACACTGATCTCGTTTCCGCCACCAATGGCTTCTCTTCCGACCACTTCCTCGGCAAGGGCAGTCATGGCTCTGTCTACAAAGCTTTCCTCGATAACGGCAAGTTAATCGCCGCCGTTAAAAAACCGACGACAAACTCTAACATTTCCGCGGACAACGAGACTGAGATTGTCTCCCGGGTTTATCATCCTCGTCTTGTCAATCTCATTGGCTACAGTTCCGATACCCATTGTATGAATCAATTAATCGTCGTGGAATATATGCCAAACGGTTCTTTACACGATCTTTTACATTCTTCGTCTCATAAATCGCCAGGTTGGTACAAGCGTGTTCGGTTCGCTTTACAGGTTGCGAAAGCGGTACGGGTTTTACATTTGGGTAACCCGCCAGTGATCCATAGAGATATAAAATCGTCCAATGTTTTGATCGATGAAAACTGGAACGCGAGATTGAGTGATTTCGGGCTTGCGTTAAGAGGACACGTGGAGGATGTACGGTTCAACTGCACCCCACCGGCGGGGACGTTAGGGTACCTCGACCCGGCTTATTTGGACCCGTGTGACGTCAGCACTAAAAGTGACGTATTCAGCTACGGGATTTTGTTGCTGGAGATTATTAGCGGATGACATGCCATTGACTTGAATTATAGTCCATCGTCCGTCGTTGACTTGGCCGTTCCGCTGATCGAGGGCGGAGACTTCGCTGCGGTTTGTGATGACCGTGTCGGACCACCGTCGGATAAGGAGGTGGTGAGAAGTTTGGCGGCGTTGGCTGCTAGGTGCGTGAGATCCAATGCGGAGAAACGCCCTGGAATAGTCAAGGTGGTGGAATGTTTGACGGCGGTGAGGAAGAGAGGTCACACGGCACGTGTTTGGAGTTATCCAAGGCGGAGTGTGAAGCTCGTGGATAAGCCACCGGTGAGGAACAGTAAGAAAGTATCGAGTACAGTCGATCGGGACATTGAAGTCCTCAGTGATCGGAGATCGAAATCGATTGGTTCGATCATGGAGGTAGCGACGGATGTGGGGACCAATGAGATCGGCTTGGATGATGATCACATGGCATTGATAACAAAATGCCATCCAATAACGGCAAAAGCCCCATTGATGAAGTTAAAAAGGTCGAGGTCCATGGGCGTTCTCCAAAACCCGAGACGAATGAATCAGAGCAGCAAAAATCAGGTATTTGAAATCGGGAGAAGGAAATCGAGCGAATTCGATATGTTAAAGTTGGGTAACAGCTTTGATGATGAAAAATCCCAAAATCACAATCGATTTCGATAAAATACTTAATTATAAATATCAATAGTGAAACAATCAAAATCACAAAATAATGAACATATCATCAATTCACAACAGTAATTTAAATATGTTACGGGTGACTCTTTCACTCTAATACTTTATCTCGTGACTGACTGACTGACTTTTTGTGTCCTTCAATTTGATCGTGACCATCCCCTCCCCTTTGAGTCTGCTATTAATGTTTTCTGGATTTAGTGTTCTGTTTTCTTTGGGGGGTTGGATCTTTCTCTTGTATACTTTTTTCCCTCTCTCGAGAGTCGAGACTGTTTAATAATGTTTTCTGGATTTAGTGCTGTTTTTTTTCTTGTTTGCAAACTTTTTCTCTATAGACTGATTCATGACCCGGTTTTAAAAACGGTCATGCCTAGATTCCAATCAAGTCCGGCAAGCCGACCCCGTTTCACGTTTAAAATATTAAAACATTATAATTTCTTATATTAATATGCATATTTTATATTAAATTATAAAAGTTAAATTCAAGCCAGACTAAACATGCTTAATAGTGCAACAAAGGCAACACATTTGGTAAGCCGATATCACCCTCCAAGGACACTCTAAATGCGTGAAAAACTCGAGGAAAAAATGAAACATAACCGTACCCGAAACAAACTCATATCCAACATGCGTACCCGATATATAGAGGCTGACCAAACAAATCAAAATATGAACTTTTTAGATTAGAAAAAGATATCAGATTTATTTGCTAGACTTCTTGCATATAATGGGTAAAGCAATATCTAAGAACACAAATAAATGCAAGGCTAATTTGCTACAACTGTGTTTCCACAATCTTTTCCTTCATCCATTGATTTAATCTCCATGTACTATTCATTCATATCTTCAAAACCCAAATTAAGTTTTGATCTTTCTGGTATTTATGAGTCAATGCCCTAAAATTTTTATTGTAAAATGTCACACACACCCCTCAGAATGCCACAGAGAATACATACTTGTAAGTTGGAAAGTTTGTGAAAACCACGGTGATGAACTTTGACTGAAGAAGCTGGAGTACGATCTCAGAGCGCCAAACGAACAATTTTCCAAACTCGTTTTCCGTCTATCTCTTGAGGGGAATATTCCAACCTGCCAAAATAGCACACATTATCATCAACAGGACCAACTTTCATTTGAATATTAACCATACAATAGCGGCAACTGAGAGGTAGATCTAGTATAAATTTCATATTTTTTAGCACAAATATAAACTCATGTTACTCCGAGTTGCATTTTTGAGAGATGAGGGTGTTGTATGCCATGGTACTCAGACTTGAGTGAGAGTGGCAGATACATGTCAGGTGACATACTCCCAAATCCATATCCACATACGGATTGATAGGGGTGTTGGACATGAGTACAAAAAGAAAAATGAAGTCAGAACAACATAAGTTGTGTTTGGATGGGAACCGGGGGTGGATGACAGGGAGCAGATGGTGAGAGAGATGGCACAGGAAGGTGAGAAGAGCTTGGAGTGACTAGGACTTGCTTGAATCACTGCTTAAGTTCAATTAACTTGCATAAATGGAATGATAGAAAAAGGATTGTCAACTGTAAGCTACTTCAGGAATTGACCTAATCATCAGCTATTAATGGAAATAACATTTATCCGAATAAAGATCCTAATCATATGGTTTGCATTATAAATTGGATTCTATTTCAACCCACTATAGAAAGGGTTTGAACTTGGTATAGGTTTTAGATAAAATTATCTTTCCATGCATTATAGCAAAAAGACAACGGAATTAAACAACCTGTCATGCAATCGGGACGTCTGTCCTTGCCAAAACTCATAACGGTTTGGTTGAAGTCTATATCCTCCCCAGTGTTTAGGCTTCGGAATCAAACCCCTGCATAAAGAAAAAATCATAAGGACTCTTTTGTTCTTGGTTTCCACCCATTGGAAACTTTTCCACATTGGCGGTCATTTGAGATGATGAACGCATTGGATCGAGACTCTAGATCACGATCGAAGATAGAAGTAAATAGATCGGGCACTTCACCGGGAAAGAGATTCACAGAAATCAAACCAATAAAACCACATGTAGCACAACTGCTTATAAAAGAATTTGGCACAAATCAAATTATTATGGTCAAACATTCAAAACCCTTAAACTTACTCCTTGGAGTATTTTTCTTCTAGTTCTTTGTATTGCTGGTGTAGTACATGGTGTCCAGGAACTACAGTACTCTGAAACAAGAAATTCAAACTTAATTTCTTATTAAACTGGTCATTTCTACTTCTAATGGGCATTAATGGTGATAAACGGCTATGGACATATCATCCATGTTTCCAGTACATCTTGAAGAATGTTGAGTCACAGACCTGCTTGCTTATGATTGCTCCGATTTGACTTCCTCGAGAACGACTGTGAAAGTATTGCTCTGATTCCTCATCAGAAACTTTCTGAACAGATCCTTCCACTCTTACCTGAAATCAGAGTTCATTATAGCCCATGTATCATCATCATGGAAACAATATCAACATGCTACAATTTTTTACTATTTAATCAGAATTTGTTCCGTATTGCAGCAAACTTCAATACTATATCAGAAACTGAGACTTCAATGAATCGAGTTATAAGTCTAAAGGTCCAAAACAATTTTCCTCATAACACTAAAACATTTCATTTCATTAAAGTAGCTGTTAGTTATATCTTTGGGTTAGCATACATGATCACAAGTAGCAAACACCATGCAATAGCAGGATTTCAGATTGTTCAACAATTTTTCAATCCCTTGGGAAGGCACCTTTGCGTAAGTAGAAAACTATCTAGCTCACCACTGGCTTCTCTCTCCTCTTTCTCACAGACACACAAAGAAAAGCCTTGTGCATAAGTACTAAACTGTTTTACCTAAATTCATCAGCCACCATATTATGTTGATGAATGAATATGATGATTACTGTCCACCCTACAACACATAACAAGAGTCTAAAGAATCAATAACCAGAATTCACAGGTAGCTACTGAGCTAACTCAAGCCAGAAAAGCAGTTATTCCATCCTTTCAGTCCAACTTTACACGCGTCAATTTTTTTTGAAGAACATACATGTGTCAATTGTCCCTATGTTACTTGGACTCGGTGTAAGTGTCGGATATGCATATGCATCTAACACATGTTCAAATTTTGTAAGTTTTTCCATATATCTGGTGTCTTGCAAGGGTCAATTCTCCATACCCATATTCAACTATGTAGTGGAATGAGTACTACGAGAAAAATGAAGAGAGAGAACAAGATGGAATTGTCCTGCTTCTTGAAACAAAATATCAACAGTGAACTGAAGCCAGCTGCAAATAGGGTTAAAACACCCATATTCACCACATAATAAGCTTCAGCATTGAAAATAAATAGAATATGCATATAAAAGAGTTCAATGGTTGGTACTAATCACGTTGAATCCTAATGAGCATTATGTTAAAAGAAACCCTTAAAATTGTTCAAGATTCATTCAGCATGTTTCCCCTCAAACAAAACAATGGTAGACAAGGAAACGATAAAGAATCTGGCACTATAATGATGATCTTAAATCAATAATTTCAGTCTTAGCATGAAGATGTTAGTTATATGATCGAATATGAACCATGTTTTTCAAACAATCATATTTAAAACATATTTGTAATAAAGAACATTTTAACATAAACATTTTCATAATGGAAAAGCACAAGCCAGAATCTGAAGTACTACCTGTCGGTTAAGCCCGTCCCAGTAGAAAAGAAGTGCGGCATGAGGATTTTCTAGTAATTCCCGTGCCTTCTGACTTTCATAATTGGTGTACCTGCTTAAAGTAAAAAAGGTAAGAAATATCACTGTACAATATGTAACAACATTATTACATGACAGTAACAAAGGAACACTAACCAGACAAAACCACCCTTGTCCACCCCTTTTAGCAATACCATTCTCGATGAGCTGAAGCAGAAGGTAAGATGGTAAAGAAAGATGAGAAACAGTCAGCCAATTAACATGAAAATATAAGTACCAAATAATGCTATTAATATGTAAATTAGCTGCTGACAGTCGTCAATCGTCATTACCATATCTATTTTATTAAGGACTTCTAGAAATGCAGGATACAGGAATTATTTCAGGATGAAACTCAACAAGGCTGTCATTGATTTAAACCAAAAGAAGAATGGCAGAAGCCGGTGAAGATGAATAACAGTCTAGCACTAGTAAAATTACATTAACTAACTTCAGGCACACAAAAAATCGTTTACAGTTTCATAAGAAATATTTTTTTTTTCTAAACTTATGGAAACTTAGGGATGTAAGATTAACCGAGCACATATTTTTTAAAAACAAATTCTTTCACTTGCTTTCAACTTATTTTCAAAATGTTAAGAATAAGTGTTTCCTACTCGACATATATTTTCTTACCGCATAGAGTCAAGATTATTCATTCTAAATAATTCACTCAGTTAAGCTAGTGATTCTTCATTACTGAAGTTGCTTCAATGAATATAGCGGCAATTAGTAATACTAAAACTAACTTTAGCCAATATATTCATAAGTACAAAAAATACAATATTGGTTCATTTTTCCACCACTGGGCTGTTTAATATGTGATACTTACACAAGAGACACTGCTTGAAATTCACATTAGTATTTAAAATACAGGTTTGGCTAATAGCAATAAGAATTCTAAGGATTACTCTAACAATTACCTCAAATGATAAGCATGAATATCATATTTAGTAGAAGGAAAAGCAAAATTCTTCAAAATGTTTAGGCACTTTCTAATTAGTTCTCAGATTTTCTTAAGGATCCCATTTTGGAGCAGGTGCCCGCAATGCTCCTATTGTGGATCCATTCCTAAAGTAGAAACGAGTTCCTCCTCCATTAGATAAGAATGAATCTAAAAAATATGTGCTTATTTCTTTAATAAAATTTACCCTTACGATAGCAGCAAGAATCCAGATTGCCATATTTTATACCTTCAAGGAATTAAGTTCCATGAAAAGAAAAACGAAAAACAAAACACACATGAATAAAGCGAAATGATTGCAGAAAAATCAGAAGCATACGGTTTTCCATCTTTTCCAGTGGTTGACAATGCCATAGCATTTGGTTCCTTTAGGTTGGCAGCCACCGCATCATCAAACCATTTGCGAAACTGTAAGACAAGTGAAGTTTACATTTTGAAATAAATAAATGCTATAAATTATTGTGAGAAAATACAAATGAAAACAAAAGGTTTTTCAAATAAATTACATGAGTAAATAGCATGTTTGTCTTGAATCCGTACCTGATCCAAAGGATCAGCCTCCACTTGCTCCTCACGGAACTCTGGAGATATATAATTCTCTCGGAGTGCTGATATGTCAATTTGTGAAGGCTTTCCTATTCGAACACACATAGATGTGCCAGGATATTGGGGAAGGCAAAGCTTATACTTTTCTGCAATAGTTGGTGGGACAAATCTACCACCTAGAAAGTGATGAGGTCCGGAAAATTTCTTTGCACATAGTTTCGGAGCAGTCAAAGAAACCTTTGACATTAGAAAATTGTAGTAGTTAGATATTTAATATAAAGGGGTGCCTAAGTATGAGTTTAAACAACAAGAATAATTTTTTGAAGAATCTAAGGCAGCGAAAAAGACATACCAACATGTCAGGTTTAATTCCTTCACCACCAATGTCACCCTCTTCAACATGCCATCCAGATGGAATATCTACAGGCACTATAACAGGGGATTTTTCTTGCACTTGTTCATAATTATGTAAGTTAACCAGCTTCTGGATCAGTTCGTCGAAAGGTGGCCTTGGTGCTCCTGAAAGATTAAAAATGATGTCTTAAGAGGATAAAATATGTAGTTACCAAAAACCTAACAAGAATTATAAAAAGATGCACACATGTATAAGATAAAAAAAATGAGTGAACTAAAACTAACCAAGGGACGTCTTATAAAGACACGATCTGATAGCACCACTGTAAATAAGCGATATTGACAGGAGCACAGATTGTATAGGCTTGTTTATTAAAGAAAATAGTGATATGTACAGATTATTTTTGCATTAAAGAACAATACAAAATTTCTGGTAGTGGTAATAACAAATAAGATCTTAAACTATAATACAAAATTAATGGGGATGAATAGGAGAATCATAGCAGCATGGGATCAAAATATTGTCGCGGCATAACAAAGAACATATATAAACAAAACATTGAAAGATATATATATATATATATAAGAAAAAAAATAGCACAATTATCAAGTATTTACCATGAAAAGAAAAGCCGAACATAGCATCTACAAGAATGTCAAAGTCCTTTGACAAATCCACAGGCAGCTAATCGACAGACAGGAAAGAGATTGACAGAGACTCCAGCTACGAAACCAGCAGATAGGATAACAACTCAAATAAACCATATTGTTCAATGTCCAATAACATTACAACCAGAAACCTAGTATCATACCTGAGTAACAAGACCAGAATAAAGGGGTTTCTGAGTTCGCTTAGGATAACAAACAAACGGCTTATACCCAAAGTGATACAAATGACGAGCAGCAACCAGGCCATCACCTCCATTGTTTCCCGGACCGCAAATAGCAAGAACACGATTATACTCACTTGGTTTATAAACCTGCAACAAGAAGAAGCTCCTTTCGCAATTGCACACTGGAAAAAGGTATGCACTTACAAAACCTAGAGCATAATTTTCGACTGACAATAAATATCTGCATATACATCCTAGGAGAAGCCAATTCAATGTCATGTAAGAAACAAGTTAAATTTTAAAAATGGGAATTTGGTAACAAGAAAATCTCCTTTAGCAGTTCCACGCAGAAAACAGGTAAAATCTTATAGAATTCGATCCTAATTCTCAACGGAACAATAAATATTTGAGTATTTGACATCATAGGAGATATTAAATTCAATGTCAGGTCGGAAACATGCTCAGCAAACTCAGATAAACTTAAAAACATGGGAATTTTGCATGAATTCAATTAGTATATAGAAACCAGAAAAATCCAATAAACGAAATAAAAATAATGATAATAGTCATTACCTCAGCAATCGATGTGGCAACGCTTAAACCAGCCAATTCCAGGAAAAATCACAGAAACTGTAACCATTCAAGCTATGAAACAAAAACCCAGAAAAAATAAATAGACAATGACACAACGAAAATTTTAAGAAACAAAAACCGCTTAACTAACCATAAGCTGATCGACACTAAACCCAAGAGGACCCATGAGAGTCTCATCAATCTCAGCAGCTTCCCGTTGCGTGAGGTACGAAATAGAACCCTGATTTTGAACCGAAGAAGCCATTGATCCCACTTTACCGGGCTTCGAACAAAACACTCGGATTGCAAGGGTCGAAATTGGAGCCAGAAAACCCTGTAAATCAAAACAAAATTAGCTTTGAACTAGATGAACTGAGAGGAAGAAAATTAAAGAGATGGAGAAAACGACAAGGTTTAACTGAAGAGAAGCGATTGAGAGGAGTTTATGGTTTGGTTTTGTAAATGGAAGGGGAGCTCTTATAATGTGCGAGAGAGACTGGTGCTTGGGCGAGAAACGACCATATCATTTTTCTGCTACTGCCCAACACTCTCCTCATTGTTGCTTATTCTTTTTCCATCTTTCTTTTAACATTATCTGCTTTTTTTATTTATGAGTTAGAAATTTATAATTTTAGATTATTTTAAGTAGAGGTAGGAATCGGGTGGGTGTGGTGATGGTTTCGCATTTATCACTCGGTTTTTAACATTTATTATTACGGTTTTGATAATTTTCATTAAATATTTTTTAAAAAAAAATTCGTCCGCATATTTTTTTTGTACGAATTTCACGGTTTTTAAAGAATTTTGTCCCCAAAAATTAAATAAAATTATTATTTATTAACTAAAATAAATGATAAATTCAGTTTAAAATATAAAGTTTGTATACTTCGATTAGAAGCAATAAAGATTGAAAGAGTGTTGTGTTAAGGAAGATTGAAAGAGTTTTAGCTTATCTCTAAAAGTTAAGATAGAAATATGTTGAGAAACTTGAGTATGACTAGGTTTGTGAGAAAGTTGGAGTGTTAGTAGCATTGCTAAGATTTTTTTATTAATATATATATATATATGTATATTAGGTGTATATAGATAAATAAATATATTTTTTTTTAAATCTTGTAAAACATCGGGAATCCATGCAGATATTTTTTGTGATTCTTACAGTTATTTATATAGTTACAGTTCGGTTATTCTTACTGTTCAGGTATAGTAATTCTCCTCCCCATCCCCATTTAACTTTTGGCGATAAAACTTCCCTCGTTCATATCCCCGTGAGTGAGGATTTTGATTATTCCTTATCCTTGTCGATTTGAACCTTACAATTTTTAGATATTCCTCACCCAATTTTTTCCCTTATTTCTTGTTAGGTTAATAATGAAAAAAATCTCACCAAGTAGAATTATTTATGTTTTAACTAATACAATGCAATTCTATTAAAAAAACTAATACAATGTAATTATATTTTTATTCTATTTTTTATGTTTATAATGCACAGGCTTAATATTCAAAGAAGTATCCAAATTATAACTAATTTTTCATATAGATATCTAAAGTATTCAACCTAAGTAAATGCCCAACGTTTCATTATATAACCTTTTTAAAGTTTTTTTCGTCAACAACTGCTAATACTTTTCAGGTATCTAATAAAAATACGATACGTGACCTATTTATGCTATTTCATTTAATTTTTTAAAAACCATAAATTCTTTATTTTCTTAAAAAGGCTCACAATCCTTAACCCTAAATTATTAAACTCATAAATTCATCTCGTGTGACCGTCAATTCTAACACCACAGTTCATAGTCATAATTTCCTTCATCAACACTTTACATTTAATAATCTTAACCTTACGTCATCGAAAATTAATAAACGAGCAATCAAACAAACCATAAACATCAAACGTTAAATATTCAAATGAATGATGGATGGACAAACCACGAGTTAGACATTGCAACTCGCACGACAAGGTGAGGAGATCCATTTCAACAATGACGACGAGTGTCTGATGGTGGTGGAAAAGAATTTAGGGATTTGAGTGTTGTTTTTTAAAACAATGAAGTTTTGATTTTTTTTTAAGTTAATAATTTTCTGCTTTTTTAATGCAAAAATTAAATGATAATTAAGAAATAGGTCACCACATAATTGAATTGGGTGGTGGAGGGGAATTATATGAAAAATCATGTACAATTTAAGTATTTTTTTTGAGTATTAGGCCTAGTACATATTGTAATTATATGATATATAAATTTAAATTTTAAAATAATGTGCGTATAAAAGGTCACCACATAATTGAATTGGGATAATTATAGTCTTTAGTTTTATAATTAACTTTTTTTTAATTTAAACTAACGTAATCATACAAATATCATTTTTAAAAATATATAAAACTCATTGTGAAATAAAGAAAATTCCCAAACTAATTATACTGAAATATTTTTTTCGTGGCCACATAGTACATGTTATCGCCTGTTCGTATAACCAATCTAACATAACCAGATATAATTCGGATGAGCATTTGAAAGTAAACGAGTTTCTTTTTTTAACAACTTTATGCTTCTAAGACATTCTCATCCTTTCCTTGATCTTCAGACAAAATATCTTCTTGAATCCTCTCCAGAAAGCTCAGCATCATCTCTAATCCCTTCTCATCTGAAAATTTATTATATAAAAAAACAGGAATTATAAATACAAAACCATTTGTTACTCGAATTCGAATGAAAAAATTGACGACGAATATTTCAAAGAAAAAATTGAGATCGAAATATAAAGCTTACCAAATCTGGGAATAGTGTGTCCCTTTGGATGCTGAATGACAACAGGATCCACACAGGATTCCAGCAGCTCCAATCCGTAAGGTTTCAGGAAATCAGTATCTCCTGCATACATACGAATGAGAAACAAATATATGTTTGTACACACGAGAATTAGGGTGTGTATAATTAATATCAATAAAAAATATACTTCATCTTTTAAAAAATTAGGTGTTATTTTTTAATATAAAAATTAAGTTTTTTATTGATTGATTGATTTTTAACCGAAACCAACAAAACTAAATTAACATATTATGATCAACTAGCTAAAGTCATTCGGTCAGTTAAAAACTTTACAATTATTGTTTTACCTTTTTTATTATTGACAACAACAGCTACAGCAAAAACCAAACCTAACTAAAGATTCAGTTAAACATTTAAAACATGTGATATAAATCGATACAACCAATGGGAGAAATAGACCATAATCATATTTTGTAGCTACGAAACTATGTTCATACATGTTTAACATATTCACATATATATGAATAAAAGAAATGATTCTTCGTATCATATCAAAATATACGATCAGCATATGTTTGATACATAGATTGTGTAAATAAAAATTTACACGGATTTTCTTATTTAAATAATAAAATACGGAATTCAATATGATTTATTGGAATAAAAATTATTTACCCCTTTTCGATATCTCATTTTTTGCCCAACCCAAGATTAAATTCTAAATTCTAACCCTAAATTATAAATCCAAAACCTTAAACCCTAAAAATACACATTACTCCTAATTCTCTGAACCTTAACCCTAAATCATAAACCTAATTTTTTAATATGAGGAATAAATAGATATGCCAAAAAGGCAGGGGATTTCTATTCAATTTGTTGAGTTACAAGAGTAATTTTACGATAGAATTTTCAATTGTTTAATATTTGTGGGGTCATAGGCCTTGTTTGACAATTAGCGGATAGCTAATAGCAGATTACATTAGCTGATAGCTGATTGCATTAGCTGATTTGACTAACGGATTGTAGCTGATTGTATGAAAGTGATCAGTAAAATTAACTAATAGCTGATAGCTGTTTGATTATTTAAACAAGCAAAATAACATATAAGGACATGATTATATTCGATACTTGTTTGAATAGTTTATTAATTATCAATATTTTGTATATATTAATATTAATTAGATTATGAAAAATATTTTTAATATAACATTATTAGGCATATTTGAAGGATCTATATATTAATTTATTTATATAATTATTTTTAATACAATTTAATTAATTATTAAATTTAAATACAAATTTAAATGTGTGAAAATAAAAAGAAAAAAAGAAAAAAAATAATAGTTTATAAATGTCACAAAGTAAATACGTGAGTGTGAATAATTAAAATGGAAAATATTAAATTTAGGTTATATAGAAAATTTTTATAATTGTTAAGGGTAAAATAATCTTTATAACTCTAATATCAAAGCATCTGATTTTAAAAAGCTCATATTAGCAGCTTTTTTAAAATTAGAGATTTCACCACAATCCGCTATTCACCAAACATCTATATTAGCAAATTTGACCGGTCAAACCTCTAATTTTAGCTCACCAAACAAGGCCATGGTGAAATGTAAATTTATAGTTTATATATATATATTGAAAATATATGTTTTAAACCCTAAATTCTTTTAAATTCACTATGTAAATACTTAAACCTTTTAATATATGTATACATATATATATATATATATATATTAAAACTCTAAAACTTTAAATCGTAAATACTTATATCTTTTAAAATATATGTTTAGATATATATATATATATATATAAACTATAAATTTACATTTCACTATGGCCCTGATCGGTCAACCAATTAAGATTAGAACTCACATAAAATAGAAAGTACATGACTATTTACTATCACTCAACCAATTAAAGAATCTTTATTTATTTATAAAATATCAACATCTCTTATTGGTTTAGAGCAGCTAAATCTTTATTTATTTATAAAATATCAACATCTCTTACTGGTTTAGTGCAACTAAATTTCTCCAGATTTTCCTTTTAAAAAAAATCTCCAGTTTTTGGGAAATAAAGGACTGAAAATAAAAGAAAAGTAAAAGAGGGTTTATTGTACCTAAAAAGTGAACAGATGGGCACTGAATGGGGGGAGAATAAGCCTTTTCTGCCACTGATTCGTTCCTGAATTTAGCCCCTCCAACTATTATCAAATACTTTATTTTGGGAGCTTTTGTAAGTGCCACACCCTGCAATCATGGCCAAAAATTATCCACGTTTAGGGCTGAGAAAAAGATGAATGAGACAAAAATGTTTGGAAGTTTAAAGGATTTAAGTTTAGAAAGTATAGTTATTTGAATCGAAATAAATTTATTTTTTATTTTTACAATAAAAATAATAAAGGTAATTTATAAATATTTATATCAGAATACTTAATTATTTTAGTTTATTTTAAAAATAACAAAATATTTTGAAAATGTATTCTGAAAAACAAAGCGATCCACACCGAATATTAAAATAAACAATTTAAAAATTTTGAAAATCCTAAGCGAATCGATGCCATCCAATCATTTAAGGGCAAAAAGTGTTTAATATTAAAAAATAATAAAATAAAACTGAAAAACGTAAAGAGCAGTTTCAACGCACCTTCCCTTGCAATCCCGGCAACCCGCCCGATAAGATGGCTCCCTGTATGATTATACAAATAGATTAGAAACGGATTGATGTTTGGATGATTAGAAAACATATTGAACATAAAAGGATTCCTTCAAATTCTCGGCAACCAAACAGAACAAACCTGTGAAAAACCGAGGAGACCATCGAAAGGTCCTTGTTTAATTAGAATATCTTCGATATAAGCAAGACATTCGTCAAAATTAGTGTAAGTTGTAAATTCCTACGATATCAAACAAATCAAAAAATAAGAAAATTGTTCATGGTTGTATTGATTTGATGAAGAAAAACACGGAAACAATAAGAAAATTGGAAAACGGGTGATTGTTATTTGATTTTTACCTTATTGAACTGAAACCACTCGTAATAAGGAGGATCGAAGATCCCTTCGACATCGGATTTCCCCTGAGCTGGGAAAGGCGCGTCTGGGTAAACAATATCAATCTTATCCAATACCAATTTAGGCCATTTGGTCTCGATCTGCCTCTTGAGGATCGCTCCACTTGTTCTGAATCCGTGGAGGCCGAGAAATCTTGGTTTCCTCACAATCCCCGCTTCACTTCCCATTTTCCTTCAAAAAAAAAATTAAAAAGGAAAAACGTGTACCCTGAGTTTCCTTTTTCTTTTGACGAGGGAATTCAAATGTGGGCTGCTGGATTTATAGGCCAAGGCTGAGAATGTAAATAATCTGGTCCGAGTACGACTTGACGCGTGCGAGGGCCGATAGATTGATGGCTGCTAAGCGAATACGGCTAGATATCACGATCCAGAGCTGTTTTTAAAATTTTAGTGACCTAAGAATGAATTAAAAACTTAGACCCTTAGTAATAAGTATTAAAAAAAATTAGACTCCTAATAATAAATATTAACAATAAATTTTAAAAACATGCTCCTAATAATAAGTATTAAAAAATAGGTTTCTAATAACAAATATTAGAAAAAATTTAAATTTTAAGAGTATGTTCCTACTAACAAATATGTAAAAAAAATCATGTCCCTATAGGACCTCTAACAACAAATATTAAAAAAATTAAATTTTAAGAGAATGTCCCTTATAACAAATATGAGAGAATTGGCCCCCCTAATTATATGTATTAGAAAAAAATCGGGTCTAATAACAAGTATTGAAAAAAAAATTAAGAGTATGCCACTAATAATAAATATTAGAAAAAATTAGGCCCTTAATAATAATTATTGAAAATATTGGACTCCTTATCATAAATATTGAGAAAAATTAAATTTTAAGAGTATGCCTCTAATAACAAATGTTGGAAAAAATTAAATTCTAATAATAAATGTTATATAAATAAATTTTAAGAGTGTATTCTTAATTTCATATTTGTTAGTATTGTGGCGTCCTTAACTATAAAAGTCGTGAAACTTGAAAACTACTCCAACAATACACCATATAATTTTCCTTATATTTAAATTGTTATTGTTTTGTTTAAATGTTTACTGCTGATTAGCTGTTCCGTCAATTACCTTCCCATCTCACATTACTCACATTTTCCACCATCACACGAGCCACGAGGAAAATCCGCAATAATTACGACGTTCTCGCTCCACTTTAATTTAAAATTGTTTCCGACTTTTTTATTCATATAAAAAGTCACTTTTATTTTTGCCTTCAAAATATTTAAGCTTAAATGGTAAATACGTGATTAAATTATATATTTTTAAATAGATACTTAAACTTTGTTTTGAGTTAAATAGGCGTTTAATATTTGTAACATTACTCAAATAGGTATCTTATAGTTATTGTTTATTAATTTTTATTGTTAATTTCTGTTATTTGATGTGTTATCTTCTTAAATTTATGAAATTATACTTAAAAATAAATAATAAAATAAAATAATTCCAAATTTCACAGAATAATCCTAAATTTTAAAATTCCTAAAACCTAAATCTCGATTTAACTTAATTTTGCCGTTGATTGACATGCCATCGCCTATCACATATGTCGTCAGACAATCACGATCATTTATCACATCACCTCGTCATCGAAAATCGACCGATGCCGTGCGAAATGTTAAAATCGTCAAATGATTCATTCGAATGATTCACGACGAACGACGTCATAACAAACGATAAACGGTGCGTGAGTCGTTCAACAAGGGGTGGACGCTTCATTTCGTCGTCGAAAACGCTACTAACGCCAGTGGGAGTGACCAAATTTGGGGTATGGGTTTGGGGTATATGAAAATTTTAAGATATTTTAAAAATTCTGATTTGTTTTTTTAAAAAATACAATTCAAAAAATGTTTACTACAACCACGTCTCATGTTTTTACTAGCTAACGAAATTTTTTTAATGGCGGTTAACGACAAGGCACTTAAATGGAAACTCTAAAAACGTTAGATATTTATTTGGCTCCAAAATACTTTGGGCACCTATATAAAAAAGTATATTTTGGGCACTTATTTGCCATTTAAGCCAAATAATTAACGTGTTCTTTTAAAAAATTATATATAGCTTTAAGTTGCTATCTCAGCAGTTAGTACCGTTGTCTGAGTTCTAAATAATAATTATTCTGTTTTGAATTGGCCATTTTTACACATTATGTTACGTTTATTTGTTTATGTGATACGTTTTTAGTATGATTTTTTTATATTTAGTGTAGTTTGACGTTCATATTGAGATCAACACCGTAGATATGGGCGTAACTTATTGAGGACTATTGTTAAAAACAAGTTAGTGAGAATTAGAGGTGACTATGGCCCCAAAATTTTGAGAAATTAGAATAACCCTTAGTTTTTTTTTTAAAAAATAACCCTTTAAGATTTTTAAAAATTCATATTAAGCTTCAAAATTTTAAATATTTTTAAATTAATCTCCTCTCATAATTTTTAAAATCTCTCAAAATTTATGGAAAAAAATAATTTAAGCCTTCTATTTAAAAAAAAATAAATTGACCCCTTATACTCTTACCCAAGTTTCGCCATTTGACGGTACACATTTGATCGAAGAAGGTTGACGGTCTAGTATAGTTAGATCTCTTTTGTAATAATTTTCGATGTAATTAAAATCGTTAACGGAACAATCTAAAAAATTGATTTTATCGATCATCATTCCAATGTCTATATAGTGTATAGTTTGATAAAAATGAAAATTTGATGACGGCTGTTAAGTTTCCATCGAAAAGGAGAGACATTTCCAAAAGAAGAAAATACTTTTTTTATTTTGTGTATTTTTTTAAGTAATTAGGCTTCGTTATTTTTCCTTGATGAATTTAGTTTTCAAAATTTAATTTATAATTGAATATATTATATTTGTTTTACATTTTCTTGTTTTTAATAAAACCCAGCTCTTACTCTCGTTAAAAAATTTATCTTAAAAAGGTTTTTGAGTCAAAATCGATTTACGTTTATTTTTTTAGTTATGTATTTGTTTAAATTAAAAGGTAGTCAAATTTCTAACGTAAATAATACATTCTTAGTTATTTTTGGATATTAATTTTATGTTCATCAAAAAATTATAGTAAAAAACAAAAGCTTATAATAAAAAATTTAAACAAAAGGAAAATCTGCAACATTTTTTTGAAAAAAAAATAATTAATTTATCGACGAATATAAATTATTTTTCTCTTGCTTTGCTCTGATCTTTTGTTTTCTTGAATCAGCTGCCGCTGCAATTTTCATTTTTCTTTTCACATGATTATTAAAAAAAATCTAGTAAGCTTGAAAATTTTATAGATTTTGATTAATTCAGAACTGATATTTAAAAAGTTATTTTTAGTGAGAATTGGTTTGTTTTTTATTAACTACATATTTTATTTTGTTTTTGTTTTAAAATATAAATTAAAAATATTATCAAATTTCTAGAAGAGGCATGGAAATTCTATGAAATCGGACATTGATGATATTAATGAAATTATGGGGTTGGGGTCTCGGTCTTGGGCTGCTTATATAATTCTATTTTGAAATTCCACCTTTCGTTTCGGCTTTATGTTGCTTAAAATTATACTTTATTTTTACCCATTTAGACTAAATTTTGAGTAAGTTTTATTAATTTAGTGTATATTATTTTATTTATTTATTTTATAGAAAATAGTGTTTGAATCTGATTCATTAAGAAAAATAAACCCTTCTATATCACTTGAATAACTACTTGTATTCTTAATTTAAATATAAATTCTAATTTACGAACTTAATCAAATGAATTAGATTAGTAATATAGTTATAAATGAATATTTTCACCTAAAAGTATGCATATATAATAGCATTTTCTTTAACGATAATAAAACTTGAACTGTCTAACAGATCTTTAATCAATCCACTCTAAATTAATTAATTTTTTTAAAGTAAATATGAGAAAAATAATCCAAGAAAATAAAAATAATAATAATAATAATAATAATAATACGATAAAATTATTATTATAACAAATTAAACAAAACAATTACAAAAATAATATTCAAAATATAAATCAAATATTAAAGCAGTAATCAGAACCGTTTACTTGTATCCGAGTAATATTTCGGATGAAAAAAATTGTTGAGGCCTGTGTAACAAGTAATTTCCTTAAAATAAATCTGTCTGTTCCTATGGTGCTTGAGAAATGTTGGAGAAAAATGAAAAACCAAATGCATGATGACTTTTAGAAAAAACAAGGAGAGTTGAGAGAAAATTCTCTTTACTTGCAACGTTCGCTGTGATTTGTTATTTCTCTCCTTACTGAAATTTCATTTTATAGGCGAGCAATGATAGAGTTCTAATCACAATTGAACTCAAATTTATAATTTAAAATTAAAAAAATATTATCTGATAAAATCTATTTAAATATAGGTTATTCAGATTCACAAAATCTATTTTAAATTTTAAATTATTTGACTGATTATTGGATGAGAATTTTGAAATGGGACTAAAATTTTAATAGGTTCATGCTAAGACTAAATAGTCCAAACTCCACATTCACCACGTTGTTTCCATTATACATACACCTCACACACTTGGTCTCTAATCAATATGGAATTAAAGCTTACTATTTCCTCACCAATCTTTATAAGTTGCCTATTTTGAGCATTAATTTCTCGTTCACCACGCACCAATTTGAGCATATGAGATACCGTTGTAAAGATTTCATGGAGTAGAATATGAAGACGTAATTTTATGATTCAATTATCCATTTTTACCTATTAAATTTATGCCTCAAAATTTTTATATAATTACAAATTTTCAACAAAGAGCATGACCAGTGTTCTTTATGGATGGTGGATATGAAGCGATTATGATAATAGCTTGTATAGCTCCACCTCCTCTCCACTATATAAAATTATTAGTTTATTCTTATAGATATAACTAATAAGATGGAAAAAAATGTAATAAATGTTATACAAAAATCCATTTTTTTTTTTACTTTTTTATACTTTATGTTTAGACATATGTGGAGAATGTTTTTTTTTTAAGAATTATATTTCTTTGTCCATTAAAATTGTTATTTATTGACTTTTAAAATAGTTAATTTTTTAATTTTATTTTTTGTTATTAAAATTTATTAGTATAAAAGTTAAAAAAATATTTTAAGCGAAATTAGCTTATCCTATTATAAGTAGGTTTCAAATGAATAAACGGTTTGGTAAATGAATTCTTCAACGGACATCGTTTCTTTTAAAGAATTATAAGTAGGTTTCAAATGGATAAACGGTTTCGTTAACAGATTCTTCAACGGACAACGTTTCTTTTAAAGAATTAGGGTAGTTTGACTTTTTGAAAATATTTTCTATTTTTATTTTTTATTTTCCTTTTTAGAAAATAATTTTTATTTTTAAAATTTTAAAATTTAAAAAATATACTTGGTTATTAGAGATGGAAAATTGTTTTTAAAAATAAAAATAGTGAAAATGTGTTTGATGTATAGTTTTTCAAAATAGAAATGAAAAAATAATTATTAAATAATTAAAATAAAATATAGTTTAAAAATATTATTATTATTATTATAATAAATAAATAAAATATGAGTAAATAAATAGTATTAAAATAATTCGAACCCGAATTAAAATGAAGTTAAAATTAAAAATCCTTTATTTTCATATTTTTCATTTTCCCAAAACATTTTCAATGAAAATATTTGTTTATGATTTCAAATTCTTACTCATTTTTGTTTTCATTTTTTAAAAATATTTTTTCCAATTTTACAAGCAAACACATTTGCCCACTTTGTTGATTGGTCAAGCTGTTCATATTTATTCCATCATTTTTTCTTAGGTTATATAGGTTCTAGACTCACTAGAAGCAAACGTTTCCTTTCTCTAAAATCCTCTTTGCTTCCCTTATAGGTAAGATTAGGATTAAAATTAAAATTATGATCTATAAAAAAAATTATTGGTTGATTGATCTGGATCGAATTTTTTAAAGGTTCAATATAATGACAACCCTTCTAATCTAATTTTTTCCCATTCATAACACTAAGATACAAATTGCTGACATTGTTTAAATGACCTAACACTTTATCTGCTAGATTAACTTTGACTAATTTGATTGTGATTAATTGGCAAACCTAAATGCTTCTATGTAATTACTTTAAAATAATGAGAGTTAACAATTAAATTTTAAGCGGCTAAGTTTATAACCCTACTTTTTTCTCTCTAACAACCCTGCGCCGTCTGCAAGTTTCTTCATTTTTTTTTGCGTTAGACGGTGATCGGCAATCACGAATCACCTAGCTATTGATTGTTGATCGCCGGTATTTATTATTTTTTTGTTTTCTCTTTTTTTATTTTTTTAATAAGAATCACTACTTTTATAGCACGCATTTTCTTTGTCCTTGTGACACGCGTTTTCTTCTGTCCTTGTGGCATGATTCAGCATACCTTAGCGGTCGATCGTTGCTCACATAGAGTTTTTAATCGGCGCTAGTTTCTGATTATGATTTTGTCGGTGGTCACACAAAGTTAGATCCCTACTCGGTTGATGGTTGTTTGCCGATGTAATCAGTCATGGGTAGCAGAACATTCTGCCTGATAATTTGGATCGTTCACCACTCCTTTTTCATCAGTTATGAGTCCCGATTGGATAGAGACAAGGAGATTTATGAAGCTTCTGAATTTGATGGTGTGCTTATTTTCAGAGAAGTTTCACTTTTCTTTATTTTTGGGTTGTAAGAAATTTGGGTAGATTAGTCATATTATTTTTCTTCCTGAATGCGTTATAATTGTGATATTTTCTATGGTTATAATAAAATTTCAGTGACCATATTCAAAAAAATAATGGTGAGTTAAAATTTCATAAATATATGGTTAAGATCAAAGTCAACAGAATAAAAGTTATATTCCGAGTTGCAAGTATAATTTCTTTTTGTTAGGGAGAGAGAAAAGAAAGAAAGTATAATTCGTGGCTGGATTATGATCATAGACACCGTTTTAAACGTCAGGGTATGGATTTAAAGCGAAATTAATATGGGAATGGTTGACCATTGACCAGCCTTCAACTTCAAAGTCAGGTATGTCGACTCCACCCCAAGGCCTTATATTTCGAAACACAACGTTCGAGCGCCGCACGATTCTATATCAACGATTCAACGGTCTATATCTATTTCCACGGAGTCATCCTTTTTATTTTTTTAAAAAAAATAGGATTAATTACTAGGATAGACACTTTTGTTTCTTCCAGTATAGAATTGGTCACCGATTTTAAAACACGACCGGTAAGATCATTTACGTTTTTGGAGCGTAAACTTTTGGTCACTCAGCCATTTGGTGTCGTTAGACGTTAACAGCTTGCTGATTTGACAGCAAAAAAAATAAAGGTAAACTACTGCAATAGCTATTTACGTTTATCCCATGTACATTTTTAGTCCCCAATTTTAAAAATTAAACGTTATAGCCACTATTAAAAGATTTATTTCTAATTTCAACTTTAAATTTTTAAAAGTTCATTTCCAACCCTAAAACTAAAGCAAATCCTTTCTACATTCCATTCAAATTCTCCATAAACACACACAAAGAAAAAGAGCTAATTTCCAATAGAATGTAAAAAACATAACAAAATTAGAGTCTTGAATAAGCTAAAGCAAATCAATTTCAAAATTACAACCAAATCCTTAATAAATCTCCTAAAAATATACTATTTTTAGTATACAAATTTCAACAAAATTAAAATAAAATTCAATTAAAATTTAATCAAACCAAAAGAATAAAAGCAGCACAACAACCTATTTTCAATTTCTAACACCAAAATGAATAAAGCCAGATATTTTGATTTAAACAAATAAATAAACATAAATTAGCCAAAATACATACCCCACTGACAATGATAATCCCAGTAACAACAAAGATGGGGTAACATAAGTAAGCCAATATTCTCTCTTTAACGTAATCAAGTAAGCGAAAATGGCATTAAAAAACGCCGTCATAGTGCTGATGGCTTAGTTAAAACTCACCGATAAGAACTTAAGGTTGTAACTAACCTGATTGTGAAGAATCTCGAATTGATTTTCATTTTTTTAGTCTTTTAAGGATTTAAGTATCTTTTACTTTGATGGGAAAAATTGAGTTTTGAAAAGTAGAAAAAAAATTGGAATTATATGGAAATAGATATGTGAATTTATAGAGTTTTTTTTTTGTGAAAAAAATAGATTTTTGGGGAATAATTTGATAAAATTAGTTTATGAGAATTTAATTCTAAGGCTTCAAGCTTTTCATTATGAAATTAAGATGCTGCAAATAGAAGAAAAACTAGAATTTTGACTAAATTTGGAGAAGATCAAATTTTGAAGAAGACAAAAGGGGAAGAAGGAAAATTAGAATTTTGACAAAATTTAGTGTTGAAAATAGATTTTTAAAAATTCAAGGGTGAAATTAAAAATAAACTTTTTTAGTAGTGATCATAATGTTTAATTTTTAAAATCAGGAACTAAAAATGTACATAAGATAAACGTAAGTGACCATTATTTTTTTTTGCTGTCAGATTAGCAAGTCGTCAACGTTTAACGGGATAAACAGCTGAGTGACTAAAAGTTTACACTCTAAAAACGTAAGTGACTTTACTGGTCGTCTTTCAGAATCGGAGACTAACTCTATATTAGGGAAAAATATAAATGACCATTCCAGTAATTAACCCTAAAAAATATTGCATCAACAGGAGAAAAAAAAGTAGGTTGCGGTTCCGTCATTGCCATTGCCAACCCTAACTTTCAAAATCGGACAAACTATCGTTACAATATATAAATTTATACACACACACATTTGAATCGGACTTCCCCTGTTCCAAGGCGTTTCCCGTTTCGTCTTGATGGGGTCTATTTCCGATCGAACAGGTGGCGACTCTTTTTACGGCGGCGCGGCTCCTTACAGATCAAGGTTTCATTCTATTCTCTCTCTTTCTTTAGTTTCTTCATATTAAATTAATTTATGATCAGAAAATTGAACGGTTTATATTTTATTAGCTTCTTTTAAAAAAATCGTTTGTTTTTGTTAGCTAATTTTGATTATCGTTAATATTGAAATAGGGAAGGTTTAAGCACGAGACCGGTGGCTGGCTCCGATGAAATACAATTGCGGATTGATCCAATGCATGCTGATTTGGACGACGAGATCACGGGTCTCCGTAGCCAAGTTAAACTGTTGAGAAATGTGAGGAATTTCGAACTATTGATTTATTTTCTAATTTAATGCGATTATTCATCTTCATATTCATCTGTTTGGCCTTTAAGCATTAAGAATGCAATTTATTCCTTACACGAAATGCTGTCATGCATTTGCAAATCTGTTCAGTTTTAGCAGATTTCCTGACGCGTGATAACCGTGCCGTTATTGTTTTGGTTTCTATTCAAATTCTGGATGGAAACAACACCAACAAAGATGAATATCTTCAGCGTTCACTCTAAATTGAAATAACTTAGGCTTTTAATTTCGTAGACGCATGTCTTTACCCTTATTGCAAAGTGTAGCTGGTGTTTTGTTCTATGATACTCAGACTCTTCAATTTCCCTAAACAGTACTTTTTAGACACGCATTCGGAAATGGATGTTCATAATTTTCGAAATATATGAAAAACTTAAGAATATTGAGCTTAATGCGGTTGAATCATGCGTATCTTAAAGGTTTTCTTAACTTTGTTCTTACTGCAATTTATTCCTTACACGAAATGCTGTCATGCATTTGCAAATCTGTTCAGTTTTAGCAGATTTCCTGACGCATGATAACTGTGCCGTTATTGTTTTGGTTTCTATTCAAATTCTGGATGGAAACAACACCAACAAAGATGAATATCTTCAGCGTTCACTCTAAATTGAAATAACTTAGGCTTTTAATTTCGTAGACGCATGTCTTTACCCTTATTGCAAAGTGTAGCTGGTGTTTTGTTCTATGATACTCAGACTCTTCAATTTCCCTAAACAGTACTTTTTAGACACGCATTCGGATATGGATGTTCATAATTTTCGAAATATATGAAAAACTTAAGAATATTGAGCTTAATGCGGTTGAATCATGCGTATCTTAAAGGTTTTCTTAACTTTGTTCTTACTGAAATATATTGCTGCAGGTTGCTCAGGAGATAGGCTCCGAAGCAAAATTTCAGAAGGACTTTTTAGATCAACTGGTATTTGTCATTTCTATGCATTCTTCCTTCTCATTCGTTCTCTTTATGTGTCTTGCATTCTATGAAATACATGCTGTCAATGACGAATGCAGGACTTTAAGCTAATGGGTGAACTTATAAAATTTTAGGGGGGGGGGCGGAAATAGATTTTCAGTAGAAATTACATAGAAAATTTCTAATCATATATGAATTTCAAATTTTCAGGGGGCGACCACCCCCTCCAAACTTCAGCCCCCCTCGGTCTATCCCTGCATCCTGTGATGTTTTTATTGCTTCCACGTGAGGAATTACCACATTAGACTGTGTCTTTACCTTAAAATTTCAACAGTCTTGTGTAGTAAAGGGAAACGGGTGAGGGAGAAAAGGAGGAATAGAGTTTTGAACCATGTGAACTATGGAAATGGAAGCTCTGCAAAATAACATGAAAAAAGTGGTAAATCTAAGGACATAGCAAACATGCATACACCATGAGTTCTATCATTGCTTTAATGGTGATATGTTTTTCCAGTTTACGATTGCATGTCATCAGGGACGGATCTATGTATTAAGTGGGAGGGGCCCTTGCCCAGTCCCACGCACCAATTTTTTTACCTTTTATTTATATAACTTTTTTAAAAAATAATTGGACTAATTATGAATTTATCCTTGCTTTCAAACATTTATGTTTTGTCTCCCAACTCCATCCCTGCATGTCATCACCTATGTCTAGTTAGTAGTTGTTTGCTATTTATATTTGGATTTTTTAAAAATGCCATATGTTGCCGAATATGCGAGTGATGTCATTTTACAACAGCAAATGACCCTGATTAAAGCTGAAGCTGCGGTGAAAAACAACATTAGGAAACTGAACCAGAGCATAATCAAACATGGTTCGAACCATATTGTTCATGTGGTTCTTTTTGCACTCCTTTGCTTCTTTGTTGTGTACATGTGGTCTAAACTGTCCAGAAGATGAAGTTTTGAGATCGATAATGGTGCATAAATGCTGCCCACCAGTTTCAATGGAAGTTAGCCTTGAAAAGCTTTCTTGATTTACTTTTCAGCTGCTAGTGGCAAACTTTCGCAACTCATATTTTCGATGAACAAATTATACGAGTCAATGAATCCTTCAATATACTTGAATGTAAGTGTTTATATTTTGTATCCTCCTTCGATTATGCCTTTTCTACTTAATAATAGTATGGATTTGGGTAATTTTCCACCTTAAAAACAAGTAGACTTTTTTATTTAGATTTTGCACTTTCCATCCTTTACGTAATGGAGGTTATACCTGGCCAAGGGTACTATATATTAGGGGTGTTTTGGATATATGATCCGATCTGATTCGAATTTTTTGGATATTTAAAAATCGGATATCAGAATATCCGAACTTATGACTTGATTTAATTATTTTTTTAATTTGACGGTCCTATTCATGAAAAATTTAGGTTTTTCAATATAACAGCTTGAGAATTATTGAATATAACAAGATTTTTATCCATGAAAAATAGTGAATATATATAATTTTTTTTTCAAATATCAAATAATTGCATATCCAATCCGAATGTGAAATAACTATTCTTATCTAAGTCAAAATTTTTGAATATTCGATCCGAATTATTCGAAAAATAAAAAATAAATCGGATATCTAAAATTTTCAACGAATAAAAACCGCATGATATCTCTAAAAATGTGGCGACTTAGTAAAAAAATTAAGAAAATTAATCTTCAAACTTTGGAAATGAACTAAGACCTCCCAATAGATCTTCAATGCACCACTTCACCCAATAACTTTTAACTTAAGTAAGTGTTGAAGTCAATTACATTTATTTTTATAAAAATATATTAGTTATATTTTGATACATAAGCTGTGTGAAAAAATTAACAACCCTTTTATAAAAATTTTAAACTTAAGTCTCAAACCCCAGCACCTTAAAACCTAAACTTTAAACCTTAAACTCTAAATTCTAACTATAAACCTTAAATTGTACACCCTACACACTAACCCAATAAACCCTAACCTAAAATCCAATACCCTAAACTCTAAAATTTAAAAGTTTGTGTAAACTTCTAAAATATATTAAGAATAATACAAATAAATAAAAATATTGTAATTAAATGTAATTAATATATATTTAAAATAAATGTAATTAATTATAATATCAGCTTAACCTAAACAAATTATTCTCATTCATGTAACAAATAATTTAGTTCGGTATAGTGAAGGTAGGTCCGAGGAATCTTTCGAGAGTTTTTAAGTTTGAAATATGTAACTAATAAGGTGATGATACATGTCATCATCTTATCAGAGACACGCTGTAGTATTTATTTATTGACAAAAAATAACTTGTGAAAATGAGATGACGTACTGAGTCAGACGTCGTTAGAGGTCTAATTATCTACCGATTGGAATAAACATTTTTAAATGATAGTGACTAAATTGAAAGGATTATCTTTTGGTGATCAAAATGATATCATCCTAAATGTTGGATGACTATAGAGTAGTTTATCCGTTTATATTATAATATATTCATATTTCATGATGTCCATATAGATCATGTAAAATTTTAAATTTGAAATTGAATTTTGCTATCTTTTGAGTTTCTCTTGTATTTCCCCCTCTCTGCCCATAGTTTCCATTCTTCCTTTTCTAATGGTTTACTTTTGAGTTCGAGTTCTCACATTTTTTTCGTTGTCTTTTGAGCTTCTCTTGTAGGGAACACCTTTCTCCTCTATGGACTGCCCATAGTTTTCAAGCTTCCTTTTCTAATGGTTAACTTTTGAGTTTGAGTCGGGGGAGGACCCTCATTAAAGTATGTAGAGATTTTGACTCTTTAAAATTTGGCAAACTTTTAATCTTTTGAAAATTTTAACTTTTAGTTTGTCTCTTTCAAGAAATAATAAAAATATTGTTATATTTTAAAATTTTTGAACATTTTTAATTAAGTATTTTTCTAAAATTTTAAAAATTCTTCCTTTAGTCTCAAGATTTAAATAAATTTTAAATTAGACATCTATTTTTTAATTTTTTTAAAATAAACACCTTTAACATAAGTTACTAAGATCTGCCCATAGTTTTAGTTCTTTTTTTCTTTCGTTGTCTTTCGAGCTTCTTTGCAAGTCTCTTTACTTATGTTTGCAAAGATTTCTACCTCATTAGAGGCAGCGACAACAACGATGTAGATGAACGATAGAGAAAATGTTGACAATCGATCATGAGAGATGAGAATAAAAGAAATGTAGTGAGTTCTTATGCGGAGTGGATGTAGTAAGCCCCGATGAAGAGCACCTGCATTTCGCCATTTTTATTTTTGATTTCTACTCATGTTATGTATTGTTAAACCGACTAGGAGTGGCGAGAACAAAATATTTCTACTCATATTACGTAATATTAAACTTTGGCGAATTTAGTGGAGTATTTGCATTTTTTTATAAAAATAAGTTTAATTTAATATTATTTTTTGATATATTTTTTAATTTGGTGTGTGAAAAAATTTACCTACACATTTAAGAAGATTTTTTGAACCCTCAATCTTGAATTTTAAAATTCGTCACTATGTTAAACGCAATTATTGGGAACGAATAAATGAATACCTCACAAGTCACAATAGTCAAATATTCGATGCCACCTTATATTCAAAGTGTCAATATTAAAATTATGGGTAAATTATTTAAATCATCATTAAGCTTTATTCTCAAACTATTTTGGTCACTTAAATTTTAAAATGTTCAAATTACTCACTGAAATTTAGACAATAAACATTTTTGATTACTCATTCAGTAACTGTTGGACAGCGTTATGACGAGGATGTCGTCCACCGTCCACTATCGTCGAACACCACCATCGATGAACGAAGATGATGATCATTTGGTCTTAAATTTCACTAGTCATTTTGTCTCAGCCCTTTAAGTCCGAATCCGACCTTCATTTCGCCAGAAAATGCCTAGAAGTTTATGAATAAAAACAATCTTTTAATTTTTCTCTCGCCGATCTCCTTCATACGCCATTAGATGGAGCTCGTTTCTCAGTATATTGTTTCCCTCGTGCCAATGAAGCTTTCTACCGTTCAGATCATCTAGAAATTTTATTGTGCCGGTAAATGGACGCCGTCTAAAAGTTAATAGAGAAGTGACAAAAAATGTTTAATGTCCAAACTTCAATGAGTAAATTGTACGTTTGAAAACTTTAATGACCAAAATAAATTTGAAAATAAAATTCAGTAATGATTTACACAATTTACCATAAAGTTATTTATGTTTAATCATTTAATATAGACTAATACAGTAAGCAATAATTCACCACAATGATAACGTTTTCGTACAACTCTAATCAACCCCTTTCGGTATCATAAGCTTAAATGTGTATATATATACACGCACAATACACACACCTTTACAGGGTGATCAAACGTCGATAATTTGCAGTTCTTGCAGTCCTTGGATGCTCATAGGACTTAGGAGAACGACTCAACTGTTTGTTGACTTTTCAGCTTTCCAAATCTCAACTCGTGCAACTCAGTGCCACAATTCACAGTCGTCCATGGCCGCCACCCGAAGCAAGGTGGACATTGAAGTCACCATGGCGGAGACTCATGCCAATTTGAAAATACTCTCGAAGAAACGACCCAAACGGTTGTCGAAACTGGTTGATGGATTACAAAGGCTAAAGCTCACCGTTCTTCACCTCAATGTGACAACTGCCGATGAAATGGCCTTGTATTCAATCAGTGTCAAGGTAATAATTTATGTTACCCCGACTCTTTATTTTTCTCGAAATATCCATATTCGATAGTTAATACTATACGTTTAGGATATAACCTTACCGACCAGCCAAATACGTTAGAGAACATACCTCGAAATACAAACTCATCTATGATATTTTTATACCTGAATCTAAATAAATAAAGATTACTTTGCGACAGATTGAGGAAGGATGCAATATGAACACTGCGGACGAAATTGCAGAATCTGTGAAAGAAATGCTGCTCGTAATCCAAGAAGAGGCTGGTTTTAGTTGAGACAGTATCAGTGTATGTAAAAGCCATGACTTTGATTCTGTTTTGTTTTATTGTCGTGTTGTAATTGGGGTTCCCTTACCTGCCTCCCAAAATGGATGGGATCCGGATCATGTAGGATTCTCATTGTTCTTCGGTTTTGCCATCTAATTTCTTGCAAGTCCCAAGCTTTTGTTTCCTTGTATTTTTTACACGTACGATACAAGTCTTCAGGGACGGATATAAAATTTTACGTTAGGAGGTGTGAATTGTAAGAGAATTACACTAGATATTTAGAGGATACAAAATTTTAAAATTTTAGGAAGTACGAACTTAACTAATCGATAAAAAATATATAAATTATATGTGATTTTGAAATTTTTAAAGAGTGCGAAGCACCCTCGGTCCATCCCTGCAAGTTTTTGTTTTCCCCTCTAGTATTTGAGCATGGAGGCATGGAAAAAAAATCAAATTAATATAATAATATGCAAGTCTCCCACCTTTTACTATTTCTCAACTATAAAAATACATTGGATTTTTGTTGTCACTTTAGGGGAAATAGAAGGTACAAAAGCCACGTAGGGGAGGTGAAAAGGAATATGCCTAGATGAACAACTTTAGAAAACGGCTATGGTTAATTACTATAACTATCATTTGATTGATGGCAATTACTTATTTTGATTTGGCCCACATTATTTTTAAAGAATTTATATATTTGATTTATATCACGTTTGTATAGAATTATATATAATAAATTAAATTAGATATTATTATTTTTAAAGGTTTAATGATAAAAAAATAGGAATGACAACGAGGTAGGTTTTGATCGCTCGAATCTGATTTAAAATTTAAAAGTTTTAACTCGAGTTTGTCCATCTCGAATTTAATATATTTTATATCTGACCCGACATAATAAAAGCATACTCGACTCTAATTAAGCCCCAAAATTTTAACAAATAATTTGATTAAATCTGATACAACCCGAAAATATTAATATAATATATACAAATAATACATATATCAATGTGAGACGAAAAAATTCTATCCAAAACCTATCCGTCCCAACTTTTTTTTGTCAAAACCTTCCTTAAACCTGAAATTAAAAAAAATTCCGGACGGGATGAGATGCATTGGGTCGATAATTTGTCCATCTCTAGAAAAAAACTTCAATATACTATAATGAAAATTCAATAAATCCAATATCTATTGGCAGAAAGACCCTATTAAATATTTGAAGCAGCTCCCCAGTCTAATCCTATTGGCTGGGCTAGGTAGTATAGGATCCTATGAGCGATTGGGCTAAACCGTAAGAGCTCTATAGGCTCAGTTCTACCATCCAAATCCCGTTAACCAGCCCATCTCCGCCAAATTTATTTGCCTTCCAAGTGATTTTGACGGGTTTGTCTAACGTAAGGCATGATGTGATGTGGTTATTGTGCGGCACCAATAGAAAATGTTACAAGACACGAAACATGAACTTGAAAATGTTATACTTTTTGATAATATTTTATGTTGGTGGCTGTAATCACTAATTTTATCCGGGGAATTAACCCGTTGTTTTCACATTATTAAATAAGGGCTTCATTAATAATAGATTAGTATTACCATTTGCCTTTACTATATGTCTCACTTTATAACAAGTATCGTATAATACTATTGTTGTCTATTTTAAATATATATATATGTAAAGAAAGGAAACGAAAGTTTTCACATTGTTATTTTGAACTATTAGATGCTATTGTTATATTAATTAGTATTACAATTATTAAAACAATTAAATATGTAAGCCCAATGCATTTAAATAAAAAAGCCCAAGTCTTTATTCAAACAGTCCACTTACAAAATACAATAATTTACAGCTGGCCCAACAAGACCCTAAATACATAAAAAAGAAACCTTAACTATCTTTATCTCTACGCAGCTGATCCTGGACCGTTGGATCCAGGATGATTATCGAACGGCTGAGACACACGCAGAACATTCCAGAGAGTCTCACGCGCCGCACGCGCGACTTCTCAGGAACCCTCACGCGCGCATGGGATTCACGCACAGCTACTTCATCTTTCACCCGAACGTCTGACGCCTCGATTTCCACGCGCGATGAATGATCATCCGCCCCAACCGCCACGCGGGCAGATCCAACGGCTCCCAAAGGTCTTCGTTCCCTGAGCCACTCCTCACTCTGGTCCCCTCCCCTCTTCAGTCTGTCACGCCATTCTAAAGGGACGAGCGCCGCGCTATCTGTCCGTCATCTTCCATAGCCGGGCGTCATGGTTCACGGGCTAGGCAAACAAAGGCAGAGACATTAGAGATAACAGGCCGACAACCAAATAAAAAGACAGCAAAAAGCATTATCAACAGGCAGCCAATAGGATTTTTTTTTTCATTTCAAACAAATGTAACCCTCAGATATAAAAGGGAACCCAACAGACATGTAACAGGTTCCAGCCAGCAATACAAAAACAGATTTCTAAAAGGTACACTTATCTTCCAAAAAAAAGAGCATGCATATATATAGATAACTAGGGTTAGATTTTACCTTCGAGCCTGTTTCCCCCTCCGATGACAAGCCTTGTAGTGTCATCCGACTTTATGAACGGTGAGCCGGCAGGGGGAAAAGCGTTGCTTTGTGTTTCGTTTCAAAAAAAGGGGAGGGGCTTTTCGTTTCGACTTTTGAGGAAGAGAGGTTTTCCGTTTGTTTCTGTTGAAACTAGGTTTAGATTGGAGTTTAGGGAGCATAGAAGAGTGTTTTGGGGGGTGTATCAAAGGTTGCCAGCCACCGAATTTTGGGGGATAGAGGTGTTTTTTGGGTTTGGGGATGAACACCATGGCGGTGTTCATCCCCGTTCTGGAAAAAGAAAGAACGGGGGAGAGGATTTTTAGGCTGAGAATAATAACCAAAAAGGGAAATTGTTATAAAACATTATGTTTTATACGAAAGCCCGTCCTTTTTTGGGATATTCACATTATGAGTTCCTCCGCCTCATTATAATTGCGTTGGAAGGGTCTCCGCATGGGTAAATAACCCATTTGATCCCTCCGCATGGTCTAATTAGGGATAAAGGCCATTCTGCTTTTTTTAATCACCATTCGGGTCCTCAAACCTTTCACTGATTTGCAATTACACCTCGTTTCTCTTTCTCTTTTTACGCTTGCCCCTTTAATTTTGTTTCTTTATAATTTGGTCCCTTCCAGTGTTTAATTTCCTTTTAATGTACATGTATTTTATTTCAATTTGTCTATGTTATTATTTTATTAACGTTTCATTTTACTATTTGGATGTGTTTATTAGATCCTCTATTTTGTCTATTTGTTTCGATACATATTTGCCCTATATAAAGTTTATTATGTGTGTATTTTTAATGTAATATGAGATTACTTTTTTTTTAAAAAATATAAAAAGAAAAAACAACTTAAAGTATGTAACTTTAGACATATAGATATTGAAAGTCTCTTTTAATTAAGCATGACATGTTTTTCCTTAAAGTGAACATAGCTAGGTTTTGAAATTCAAACATAGTATATGATATGTGGGTTTAGGTGCTTTGGGCCTTTCTTTTTGGGCTAAGTTTAGAAACTTGGGCTACTTGGTCTATTAGGCTTTGGATTTGTTAGATTAGGCCCCTTAGATTAGGTTAAGCAAAATTAGTTTAATTAATTTAAAATCATGTGCTTGTCTTATAAGGGCACGATCTTTAAATTGATTAAATTAATTTAGGATTAGAATTTTTTAGAGTCTTAGTTAGAATTTAAGTTCGAACTAGCTTAATTAACTTAAATTTGTCCTAGTCTTATTGGGATAAATGTTAAGTTCGTTAAGTTAGTCGAACGATTCCATAATTACCTTTAAGATAAAATTAATGTGAAGATCAGATTGACATTTGATTAAAACCATGATTAATTAACCTGGTTAGTTCTTAAATAATGTTCTTAGCTTATTGGAATACTAGTTTAAAACCGATCGAATTAATTACAATGTTACAAGATAATCCATAACTTATCAGGGTCTTCTAGATTTTAGGGTTTGATTAATTTAGGCTAATATTAGATTCACTTAGCTAATAATTAGATCACCAATTGAGTTTTTTTTATTTATAATTTGGGCATTTTAGGTTAGGGCTTTTATGGGCTTTTGAGTGTTTATCTTTAAGCCTTTTGTTTTGGCATTCATTTTTAATTGTCATTCATATGAATCATTTATTTGGAATTAATCAATCTAAATCATAGAAAAGGAGGTAGTTATTAATTTCGATATTTGTGTCGTACGGTCTGACCTTAATGGACGTTGACCAAATATTTGGATTAATCCTTACCATCCCGAGGTGAATGATAATTCAAAATGGCAATATCATAACATCTCATCTTAAACGTTTGCATCATGCATAAATGTGACGTACGAAAATCGAACCATAAATTAACAAGGCAGTGAGGCTTATTCGATGTCGGTTTAATCTATGGTCCGATGTATCGTCAGCCTTACTAATTAAATGCCCAATTAATTTGAGCCCACTAATTTGATAAAGCACGTTCAATCAAAGTCAATTTTCAATTAGGGTCACCAAATTTAATTCTTTTCAAATTCCGACTATTTTCCTCAATTAAAAACAACAAATATTTTGGTACCGATATCCAAGCGTGATGGGGGTGTTAATCCTTCCCCACACGTAACCAATTCCTGAACGCTTTCAAGGTGAATTTTCGGTTTTGCGGTGTCCGGCCTACCTTATCCAAGTGGCCGGTGGCGACTCCCAATTTTCAATCAGTTTTCCAAAGAAAAAGAATTTTCAAAAGAAATCCCTTTAAACCAAGATCACGATGGAAGGTCTTTTGGGATAACCCGTAACGCCAAAATAATAAATTTTTCTACCTTTCAAAGAAAAAAAACGTCGCTACAGTGGTTAAGTATCGAAACTTAGTTTTGAGTATCGATATTTATCGCTTCGAATAACATTTTAGATTTTTACAAATATTAAAACTTATCTCTAAGTATCGATACTATCGCGAGACACCAATCTAAAATGTTATAAAAATTATAACATTTTTAATTTTATATTTTATAATATTTTTTGTTAATGTCGCACCGTAGCCGTACTGTGATTATGCCACAGACCTACCCGATTTTGACGGCTTCTTTAATGTGCAGCAGAGTGACCGTTTTGTGTTCGAGTTAGAAATCATTCTCATGAAGACGCTACCTCAGGTTAGGTGGAAGGTCTGGATTTAAAGATTAAGACAAGCTAAACGTGTTTATTATTATTATTATTATTATTATTATTATTATTATTATTATTATATCTCAGATCAAGAAAAAACTCAGAACAACATAGTTTAAGGTCTAAAATATCATACCTTCCATGAGGTGCGAAGTCAAAATTTATTTAAATGATGTTTTTTTGAAGGGTGTTTAAGAAAA
Organism: Hibiscus mutabilis; assembly: GCA_019671005.1. Lineage (NCBI taxonomy): Eukaryota > Viridiplantae > Streptophyta > Magnoliopsida > Malvales > Malvaceae > Hibiscus > Hibiscus mutabilis. The sequence goes on along the minus strand of CM033730.1, from coordinate 47,036,959 downwards.
ATTAATTATTTATAAAAGAGTGTCAATTATATATATTTTTAAAATTTTTGTATACAAATTATATAAAAAAACATAATTTAAAAAAATTTAGTGTCAACAAACACTCTAAGTGTCCATGTGGCTCTGCCAATGCCTTCCGTTTAGTGTAGAATGCAATGAAAGCAGGTTGTTGAATGCAAGATTTATGTGCTTTCAAAGAGGGGATTAGTCTCTTCAATATCGACACATTTTGTTTTGAGTATACTCCAAGCATATTATGTTCCACCTTTTCTTTCTCTTTCAGCTTATATTTTGTTTGAAACCGTGCTTCTCTTCATTCACAATCCACCATTCCAATTGGTCAAAAGATGGCTTCAATTACACTACATGTTCATGTTATTGGAGTTCCTTTATGTTGAATTAATAATTGATTACTTTTGGACTGCCCTGAAGTCACAGATATTGGTTTGTATGGAATTAAGTGGACCGACGTTTACTCCTTCCATTTCCCCTTTCATGGCATTATATAAGGAACTTCATTCCACAATTATTATCACCACAAGCTCCTTCTTTATAGTGTTATTTTGCTTTAAAAAAAGAAGAAGAAAATGGCAAGCTTTAGTGTGGGAGTGGCATGTGTTTTGCTAGTTTTGGACATGGTTGTGCCAAGCTTGGCGACAGTTTACACTGTGGGTGACACCTCTGGGTGGACAACTGGTGTTGATTATAGCACATGGACTCAAGGCAAGACCTTCAAAGTTGGTGATAGCCTTGGTGAGTTCTCAATTCCAAATCTCTTGAGCCGTGGGTTACGATTCACTGTGTAAAACTCATTTAATTTTATACATTTTTTGGACCGTTTGATTAGGATAAATAGATGGCTGAAAATCTAAGATTAACAGTAGAAAATGAAGATGTTACATGAACCAACTAAATAAAACTCGAAATGATATTTAAATCATTTGTGTTAGTTGACATGTGATGATCGTCATGATGTTTATATTAAAAAAATAAATGTTGATATTCAAATTCTAAACATATTGAATGCCCTTCTTAAAAATGATTCAATAAACTAACTGGATCAATTTCAGGATTTTTCGTGTTTCATGATTAACTAACGTTTGGGATTTTTGGTTGCCCAGTTTTCAATTACCCAAGCTTTCATACAGTGGATGAAGTAAGTTCAAGTGATTATAGTACATGCACGGTGGGGAATGCAATAAGATCAGACAACAGTGGAACCACCACTGTCACTCTCAAGGCTGCAGGAACTATTTACTTCATTTGTGGTGCAACCGGCCATTGCGCCAATGGCATGAAGCTCGCAGTCAAAGTCGAGTCCGGGAGCTCAACAACAACGACGACGACAACAACAACAAACCCGTATACAACGTCGTCTTCACCAAACCGTTCGCCATTTGCTGCTTTTTTAACAACTTGGGTTGTCTTATTTGTTGTCTTGATCTAAATATAAGCTTTTGGTAAGAGTTTTAGTCATTGTTATGGAAGAGGCAGTGCGGGTTTTCTATTTTCTTTTCCTTTGTTTTTATAGTGAGTAGCATTGCAATTATCTTTATTATGAACTAGAATTAACCTCTCCTTAAGGTTTTATATTTTAAAAATCTTAATTAACAATAAATACTTTTGAACTTAAATTTATTAAATTAGATAATTTGTTATTTGTTTATATTTTATATATTACAAATTTATATTACTTGTATGAATTTTTAAGATATATATTTAAACAGTGGCGGAACTTGAAGTAAAAGTTTGAGGGGTCAACTTAAATTATTTTTTAAAAAATTGGAGGCTTAAATGAAAAGTTTCAAAAAAATTGAGAGTTTAACTAAATTTTTTAATAATTTTGAAAGATATAACAAAAAAATAAAATTTTTGAGAGGAAATTTAATTAAAAATATTTAAAATTTTAAAGCTTAATATGAATTTTTAAAAATATTAAGGGACCAAATTAAAATTTTCAAAATTTAAGAGGCAAAAATTAAATTTTCCAAAATTGGGGGGCGTAGCCCAACGGATCCCTTAAAGGATCCCCTGTATTTAAATAATGTCTCGTATAATAACAGAATTAACATTGTAGTACAGTTATTACTATGCGAGTTAACACTGAAATTGTGAAAATCAATCTATACTTATTACATCACTTAACATTTTAAATAAACGAGATAGAGTTTTGGATAAACTACCTATTTGGTACTCACATATTATCATATTTCTGTTTTGGTACTCCAACTATTTTATGACAAAATCCATTTTGTTTCTATTTTTGTACAACACCGTTAATTTTGATTGTTGAATTAACAGAGATGATGTTGTAGCTTGGTATATTAACATTTTATCCCTAAAATTTATAATTCTACCAATTTGATCCAAATTCTAAATAATTTAATAAATTCTTAATATTTAAAAATCCTGTCAATTTAGTAAATTTAAAATAATTTAATAAATTTAACCATCCAATAAGATGGTGACATCTGTCAAAAGTTAAGTGAATTCAATTTAAACGAGGAATTTTAATTATTTTAAAATAATGGATTAAATATGTATAAATAGCAAGTTCAAGGGTAAATTATGCAAAAACTGAACTTGTGGAATCCATATCACGAACAATAACTGAGGTACCAAAACAGAAACTCAAGAGAGAAGTACTAAATAGATAATTTACCCTAAAATTTTAATGATTTTTGTTGTACTGAGAACTCCACACCAATGGTTCACGTCAACTAATTTTCAATATTTAGGTGGAGACTTATGGTTAATAGATTGAGCGTAGCTATTTGTTCAAGAGTCGCTGAACTCAAGGTTCTATTTTTCCAAGATAGATATTGGATAAAAACTTTTTTCAAATTTAGGTGAATCTAAACAAATATATTTTATTTAAATTTAATTATAATTATATATATAAATGAAAAATCGCCGAGATTTATCAATAGAGTTGGTCTAAGTGATAATCAATTTAGTATCACTTAAGTAAGCAAGTCTTGAGTTTGAGACATTGTGTATACAAAAATTCTCACCGGAAAAGTCACCCACCAAAGTTAGGTGTACGTTGCTAATCAATATGAATTAATCATGACAAAACTCTGAAGACTGACAAAAGAATAAGAAAAAATGGTCGAGATTTTATTGCTTGTATTTAAAGATTAGAATTTAAATCCTTATATTATCATTTCTTACTTATTCGTATTTAGAAGTGAGCCTTCAAAGAAAATATCTTCTCTAGTATTTCAAAGTTTACACAGCGTGGCTCAGTTATTGTCTCCTGAGGGACAATTCTAGAATGCTGATTTTATCTCTTCAGCTTTTAATACTGAAGATGCTACAGCTATCATGTCTATTCGACTTTTTGCTACAGAACAACAAGATAAGTTTTGCTGGATGGGCGAATTATCAAGAATCTATTCCATGCGCAGTGGGTACAGGTTCCTTTTGCCTAGTAGTGATTCTATGTTTTATTATGTCTCTTTCTATCATACAATTTGGAGTGTTAATTGTCCATCAAAAATAATAATAAAAATAATAATAATATGAAAATGTAGCTGGAACTATTTACCACATATGCAGAATTACTATGCCAAGAAGATTGCCCAATCCCCCATGTGCTCCCGATGTCATGATTATGAAGAGAGTACCTCTCATGTTAGTTATGGGTGTGACTACGCAAAACAGGTTTGGTTTGCTCTGGGTTATAATTGGTCTAGTACTGTATGCAATTATCAATTTAATGAGTGGTTGCAGTGGATGCTACAACAGTTTAATTCACACAGACATTCAGAGATATTCATTGCTATTTGGGCAATTTGGTTTGCTAGAAATAGAATGGTCCATGAAAAATTCAGTCCAAGCCGTACCTGATTTAGTAGCCTTTATCAAAGGTTATGATGCTGAATACCGGTTCTCCTCTACCAGACTTGAGCATTTGAATGTTCGGGCAACGGTCCATTGGGGCCCACCTCTAGAATCGAAAGTGAAGATTAATGTCGACGCAAGCTTCATATCTGCTGAGAACAAGTCTTTTTCAGGGGTGGTCACTGGTCATCAGAGATAATGAAGGTTATATATTGGGAGCTACTCACCGGATTAATCATCAAGTCTGTTCAGCCTTTGAAGCTGAAGCTTTGGCTGTGTGTCAGGGTCTCCAGTTTGGGGAAGATATTGAGTGCCGAGATGTGTTTGTGGAGAGCGACTCACGAGCAGTGGTTCAAAAATTGAACTCCCCAATCGATGATTTCTCTTTTATATTGGCCTCTAATAGCTGATGCAAAGTCTTCATCTCAAAGATTTCGAAGCTGTAGATTCCTCTATGTTGGGCGGAATGGAAATCGGACCGCGCATGCAATCGCGGTGGTAGGAAGAGCCACGAGGGAGGATGGATTTTGGGTTGAGGACGCGCCTCCATCTGTTTGCTCGACGGCGGCTGCTGATAGAAGATGGATCGACCCCCCATAGCCGAGTCTTTGGAATATCTCTCGGCAAATTTGAGAAATTTGCCTTTTCTCTCTTGATTCGTACTACAGTTTGGTATAAAGGTGGATAATCAAGAGTCAGTTGGACCACCTGAACTCTTGCTTTACTGCTTAGCTTTTTATGTTTTATTTTTTTACTTTGTGCTTGTCCTGTTGTTTTCCTGTTTCTTTTTATTACCATACGTATTTGTTTTAAATTTTTTTAATAAAAGCTCTGATGGTAATTTTTTCAAAAAAAGAAGTGAACCTTTAAATAAATCCAACCGAATCATTAAAAAGGGAATATTATATATATATTTTGCTCAGAAAGTATGATATAGTACATTAATCATATTAAAACAATTATTATATGCATCGTTAAAAATACTTCTAAACTTAATCAGAAGAATAGAGTACATATAACAATTTACAAGTAAAAAGAACCAACTCGAAGAGCAAGCAAACAGACACTAAACATCTTACAACCAAAGCTTGAAATAGCGAGACATGATCCACGCCTTCCTTAACCAACACATCAAAAATTTCATTCGCCTCTCGGTAAGTATGAACAAAGCACACATCATCCAATTTGCACAAGCCAAGTCAATCTCTACAAATAACTCCCAAAATCTTCACGGGCGTTGCTCAAGTTGCGACACCCAACTAAGGGCTATGCGAGAGTCCGGTTCAATAATCAACCGTGCGTTATCCTTTCATTGAGAACGGCAAAACATACCAAGAGCAAAAGCAATGGCACGGAGCTCAGCCTCGTTTGAATTTATTGTTGGAAAAAAATGTGATGAATGAGAAACTGATGCTCAAAGTGGACTTGTGAATTGAGTTAAGGAAAAGGGAAAAATTTATATCCCATATTGATAGGTTACCAAGCGTGAGATATGTTTATATACAAGACTCTACTTAATAATTATTGAATAATTTAAGCTGATATGATATGAGTAATGTGTAGTTTATAACCCATTGCAAGATAATTTTCCTTAAAATACTAATAATTAGAGATTATTCTCAAATTTGAATATTATTTTTTTGAATATTCTAGATTTAAAAGGAAAATATATAATAAGATATTATCTTTTAATTCATATATTATTGTGATAATTCTATTTAATTAATAAATTTTATTTAAAATAAAGTTCAGATAATTCACGAGTTTTATTTCCGATGAAACTTCTATCTTATAAATAGCATGCAAACCTACTAGGTTTTACAACTGCAAAAACACAAAAAATTTCTACTATTTTTACTCGGTGATTTTTCAAAGTGTTTACGGTAATTTTCTAACGTATCTCAAGCACCATAGGAAAGGCCGAAAATCTGTCTTAAGTAAATTGTGCTTGCACATGCCTCAACTCGTTTCTACTCTAAGAAATTACGGTTTATTTATTCGTTTCTTTCATACGATTCTATTATTTTTAATTCTTTGGTAATTTGTTATTACTTGCAGCAAAGGAAATATGAGAGAACCTGCGTGTTGGTATTTAGTAGATCATGTGGGAGAAGCCGTACAAATAGATTCAAGTATAGCCGTAGAGGAAGAGATGGTTAGAATGCATGATTTTATTCGATTTTCCAATTTTAATTTCAGATTTATTTGTAATTAATTTTGTTCTGTCTGATCTAATAATATTATCATTATTTATTTTTACTATTTTATTATTATTCTTGGTTACTAACGCCATTTTTCTAACATCCATAATACCCAAAAGACCCGAGAAAACCACAAGGATTTTACGCGAAGCATCACACAAATTCCCCCAAACCCAGCCGGATCATGCTTGCCGCGAACGGAGCCATCGATGTTGAATTTAACAAAGTGCAAAGGAGGCTGCACCCAAACCTCACTCGGTCGAGCAGTCGGTTGGCCCCCAGGCGCAATACAGAGCTGGGGACAATGCTACCACTGTGCCTCATCAATCAGCTGGGCATCAAGTTTGATTCGAATCCAGAAAAACGAACGCAGCTTGACTAAATAGAAAACGTCCTCCAACGGCAGCTGCTTACCATTAAACCGAACTTCATTCCGTGCTAACCACAAGGACCACAACAATGCTGCGAGACTCGTAATCCACCAAACCCGAATCTCCCTATAAAACGAGCAGTGCAAATTTGGTTCCAACATCTCCTTCAAAGACTGTGGGTGTCGTAAGCATATGTCCCACCACGCCACAAACCACTCCCATACCCTACGCACCTAAGGACAAGCGAACAAGATATGATCCATGTCTTCAACCGAGACCCCACACCAAGTACACAATCCCTGACCTTCCGGCAGCACCACACCACGTTGGCGCAAGAAATCAATCGTAGGCAAACGGTCCAACCAATCAACCATACGAGCCATAGGAAATGTTTGAATTTTTGGAGGAACCGGCACCTTCCAAACAAATCCAAAACCACTAAGAGCCCCCCACATTATCTAACAGCAGCCTATGTGTGAGAACTTTCACGGAAAAGCATCCTTTTGCATCGGGCTTCCAAATCAAAGTGTCCGGGACTCCATCGCGCGATCGAAAGGGGAGCAAAAGAGACCGCAATTATAAGGTTGAATAATCTTATTTTATCATCTAAATCAATTTGATTTTTTAACTTTTTTAACTCGAATAACTCTGTGCAAGTTAAATTAAAAAAAAAACAAATCTAAATGTTTTCAATAATATAATTAAGTTTCAAATTAGAACAAATAAAATTAAGACAAATATATTTGAAAACTCTTTCAACTTAAAATAAGATAAAAGATTGATAATTTATTTGTTTAAAGTTTAAAATGTATCATTTAAAAATATTATTTTAGAATTTATATAGTTTTTGGAATTTTTATATTTAATTTTCTGAATTTTCTTTTTTCAGAAAAGACTAAACTACACATTTTTAAATTGACATGGATATAATGGATATTTATCCAATTTGTCCTTCAAGTTTTAAAATCTAACTTGAGTCGTACTTGAAACTCAAATAAATTAATTAAAAATAAAAAATTCAATTCAATTAATTTGAAATTTATAAATAAAAGTACTTTCAAAAATCATATCAAAATTTATTCATCTCCACGCAGGCCACACACTTTAAAATAGATCACAAATCGACATTTTGAGTGGTCATAGTAAAAAAGAAAATGTTATTATCGAAATGGAAAATTTTGCTACGTTCGACGAGCACCGATGAGTACCTTTAGTTTAATTTATAAAGATAAAAAATCTAAAGGACTCCCAATATAATTATAAATTATTTAAAAATTTAAAGATAAATTAATTAAAATATATTATTTTAATTTTTAATTTTTTAAACATAGATAAAAATACCTATCTATCCTTAAATTACAAAATCCTAATTTTTGTTCATTTAAAATTTAAGCGGCCTCCGATGCTAGATGATGCTAGATAATTTTACTTGGAGCCAGAGTTGTAAAAACATGACTGCATTAACCGGTTCAATCAAAAATTAGTTGGTTCGACAGTTCAACCATTTAAATTGAATTAGAAAACAAGATAACGGGTATGAAGGATTAAAAAACAAGATACATCGAAACCTATTTTCTTATTAATATTTTTGAATTTTAAAACAAAAAATTGAGCTTTTCACCATTGATTTAGAATGGAACAAGACAGCGGTGGCGGCGGTAAGAGGCAGCGGCAGCAGCAACGGCGACGACGGTTTAAATTTCAAATGAATAAAAATTAGGATTCTGTAATTTAGGGTAGATAGATATTTTGATATTTAAAAGAAAATTAAAAATAAAATAATTTATTTTAATTAATTTATTTTTGATTTTTAAATAATTTATAATTATATGGCGAGTCCTTTAGATTTTTAATCTTTATAAATTGAATTAATGGTGCTCGTCGTTAGTGATGCTCGTCGAACGTGGCAGACTCATCCTTATCCTAACATACTCGAGTTTAAATAGTATGTCTACATGTATATTTTTAAAAATTTAATTAAAGAACAGATGTTACCATATGTAATCATATCAAAATATTTATAAAAATAAGAAAAAATAAAAAAGACAACAAATAATAATGATCCTTTTTTTAATATTTAGTATCTTTTAACAATGAAGCGAATTATTGCATTAAACTTAAAACAATATCTAATCATAAATACGAAAAAAAATATAGTAAACTACATAAATAGTCAACAAATTTTTAGAGCTTTTATCTTTTGGTAACCAAAAATTTAAAAGATACAATGTAGTTACTAAATTTTTAATTCATTTTCATCAAGGTCACCAATCACCACTAACTAGGTGGCCGTTAACTTTCCTTCTTCCCATGTTCTCTTTTTCCTCTGATAAAATTTTTCAACAGCTTAATTTCACTTTTATTTATGTTAATTAAAAACATGAATTAGAAAGATAACCCTACATTTACCATACTGGTCCTTAGCAGTCTTCAAAAGACTAGGCCTCCTTGTTAGTGTTAAAACCATGTCTGTGGCAACAACCTATGTGAGTTTGATACATAAGATACTTGTTTCCCATCTTAGATATGTACAATTTATAAAGCGTTCGTAACAGGAAGTTTTGTTTGTAAGTTTGTAAAACTTTAAAAATAGAATGATGTATTAAATATATAATATATTTGTATTTTAATGTTGTTAAATTGAACAATTTTTTAATAGAAGTCGATAATCTTGTTAAAAAGCAAATATTTAAAACCACACGAAGGGTTTTCAACTATCATCATAAACTAACTATATAATTTAGACATTTTCTTAAAACTAGTCACTTTAGATCATAAAAAACCATACATGTAAAATGTTAAAATTCATTCAAATTTAGACATTTTCTTAAAACTAGCCACTTTAGATCATAATTTAGACATTTTCTTAAAAATAGATATGAAAAATCTGATTGCAACGGCAAACAAACCAAAAAAGGGGATAAATTATTGAAAGACTACCGAGAACTACAAATTAGAGCCAAGTGTCGTGAGAAACTATCCACGAGCAAAACCGCATATCCAAATTCAATCCGAGGGTCCAGAGCAGAGAAGATCAACAGGATTACAAATAAGTGTCATCTTGATTAGTCATGACGTCGTAAAATCCAATCATGAGAAAAACATAAAATAAAATAAAACAGCTAAACGACCTAAGAATAAGAAAAAACGTGTCAAAAGATAAAAATAAGTATGCCACAAAAGTAGAGAAAAACGTGCCACAAAAGCATAGTTATTTTTATTAAAAACTATAAAAATAAAAAAATAGATCTGGCGGTCGATGATCAGCATCCAAATCAATGCCATTGCCGACTAAATAAAATTAAAAAAATAAAGCTCTATAAATGAAAAGGGTTACCACAAAACTCTAAAAGAAAAGGGTTACGGCAAAACCCTCTAGAACACTAAACATATTTTAATCAGGTTACTACTTTATGGTTATTGTTAAATTGAACAATTAAAACACCATCAACAATTTATTTAAATATATATTTTGTACTGGTAAAAGAATTCTTTAAAGAATTAGCTTAGCATAATTAGTTTACTAAAGAAACTGATGTTTTAAGCTCCGGTCATGGATGCTAAACCAGTGTTCCTTCCAACCGCGACCACCAACGTAAGTTAGAGAAGATAATTAGGTAAATGTAGGGTTATCTTTTCTATTCATGTTTTTAATTAACATAAGCAAAAGAGAAATTGAAAGATTGAAAAATTCAGTTATGGAGAAAAAAAGAACAGAAGAAGAGGAAGATATAGGAGGAAGAAAAATAGTTAATGGTTGCGTTAGCGTTTTGTAACGACGGTGACTTTAATAAAAATGAATTATAATTTAATAATTATATTGTATATTTTAAAAATTTAATGACCAAAATAAAAGAATCTAAGAGTTTGGTGACAGTTTACCCAAAAATGTAATATGAGAAAAGAATGTAACAATGTATATATAATCCAAAAATAGATGGTGACAAAAATAGAGGGGAAAAAACCGTTGCCGATCGCTGTATCTTTCTCTCACTATCACAGAGACAAATAAAAAACAGAACCAAAAGGAGGAAGAAGAAGAAGAAGATCGAGAATTGAGGTTTTGATTCATTTCGATTGCTATGTCTTATAAAGGCGGTGCATCGACATTGTTTACAGGCGGTTCCGTTTGTTCTACTAGGAGGGAAAAGGAAATGATGCAGCAACGGAGGCGGAGGGTGGCGGCGGTTGTGCTGCTACAGAAAATACTAGTTTGCGCAATATGCACCATAGCATTGGTGGGACTGCTTTCTGGATACGTACATGTGCTCCCTTCTTCCCGTGTTTCTGATTTTTCTGATACTTATAAGCTCCCTACCGTCACTCAAGTATCTCTCTCTATCTCTTTCTATATGTATATATATATCATTGATTAGGTTTTTTTTTTCCGTGTTCTTCAATTGCCTGCTTGATTTGTTAACGTCTTTTCCATTCACGGAAATGTGACATTACTTGCTTTTAATTGAGGTATAAATTGTGGAATTTAATTTTCGTTTTCTGAATTTTTGTAGCAACATGAATTTAATTACCAGAGGTTAAGTGCAGAGAAAAGGTGGACGAAGGAGGAGGCTCCGCCTCATTTATCGAAACTGCAATCTCGGCCGCATCTTTCCAAGGTTTTGTGTTTATCTTAATTGATTCAATAATATGTTTGGTTGATGAGAAAATGAAACATTAAGAAAACTACCCCTCAAAAAAAAAAAAACGGAAACTAAATTATAGTTATTCTTGGATTATATTCCTTCATATTGTATCCTGCTTGTTTTCTGTAAGCCATTTTATTAGAAACTTGATTAAGTAGTGTAAAATTCCTTTTGGGAGGGTGTTCAATTTGTTTGCTAGCTTGTTGTCGGTTCAAGTCAAGTATATACCTCTATCTATGTTACTCGAACTCAGATGTGAGTGTCGGAATAAGTATGTTTCCGACATGTGTGTGTTAAACATGAGTGTATGGGTATTTCAACAAAAATGACGAGTCAGAGCAGAGCAACATAGACCTTTAGTGTCTATTGATGCGAGGTAGTCACATGTCTTTCATGTTTTTCACTCCTTTAGATTTGACAGTTTGATGGTGCCAGTGGAAATCTGGATTTTGAGAAGTTGTGGAAGCCGCCTGAGGATCGTGATTTTGTGCCCTGCATACAGCCTAGTTCCAATTTTGCAGGTAAAGAAGTTGTTAACTATGAAAACTTTCTTTCAAGGCATCGATGTAATACTTGTAAATTGATTCTTCAATTTGTCATTTTTTGTTTAGCTCCTGATCAGTCAAGAGGTTATCTTCTAGTTCGTACAAATGGCGGGCTCAACCAAATGCGGACTGGGGTATATATCTTCCATCTCTTTTCAAGTTTGATTTCTAGTTTGATAAAATTCATTCCGGCTATACGGTCTATCTGTTAACGTGACATATTCCATCATCAGGGATGCTTCCTGATAGAGATACAAATATCGAGATATCTATTCATTATTCGGTAGAGTTGAAAGATAAAAAATTAATTTTTTATTTTCATTGGTATGCTTAGGAATAATAGAAAATATACTTTTCTTTTTATTCATTCATTGGTAGAGTTGAAAAATGAGAAGAAAAAAATTAATCTTTGAAAAGAACATTTTTTTAAATAATTCACATTTCTCTTCATTTTCTCACAGCTTTTCCTTCCAAATTGGAATTACTTATTTTTACACATGAAGATGGAAAATGATCTCCCCTCATTTTCTTACCCTTCACTATTCTTTCTTACCAAACATACTCAAGATTTGTTTTCTTTCCACTTTTCATCTCTCTCCTTCTATCCTTTCATTTTCCACCCCAACCAATCGAAGTCTAAAATATTAAAATGTTAGATATGTTCAAGTTAAATGACTAAAATATTGGCAATCTAGCCTTTGTACTATGTATCTAAATATGAATATCAGTTCTTGATCATTTAGTTGACTGGAGTTTCATTCTTGAGTTGCAGATATGTGACATGGTAGCTATAGCTCGTATAATAAATGCCACACTTGTAGTTCCAGAACTTGATAAACAATCATTTTGGCAAGATACTAGGTACCCTCTCCTTTTAAGTCATATCCTTGGCAACAAGTTGTACGACTTTACTACTGTCTATCACTGGCCGAGTTTCTCTGCGACTAATATTATTTTTGCTTCTTTGTTGACTTGCAGCAATTTCTCTGATGTTTTTGATGAGGACCATTTCATTAATGCTTTGGCAAATGATGTTAAAGTCATAAAGAAGCTTCCTTAAGGAATTGTCTTCTGCTACCAATGTTGTTAAGCATTTTAGAAGCGGGTCTGGTTTGGGGTATTACCGGGGTACGGTAGGTAGCCTATGGGAAGAATATCAGGTTTGTTTGTTGACATCTTTATTGTGCTTAATTGGTTATGCCAACTTTTGTGATGGAAGTAGTCTTTCATGTTTATTTCCCATTTTTTTACTAGATTATTCGAGCTGCTAAATCTGATTCTCGCCTAGCAAATAACAATCTGCCTCCAGATATACAAAAGCTTCGTTGCCGTGCTTGCTATGAAGCACTTCGTTTTGCACCCCGAATTGAAGCAATGGCAAAAGTAATCAGTTTGACCTTGATCATGTCTTAAGAGTCTTCAGTATGTTTTTCTCTATTCACCGTACTTATTAAGTTGCTGACATTGCAGTTGTTGGTGGACCGGATGAGGTCTTACGGTCATTTCATCGCATTGCATTTACGATATGAGAAAGACATGCTTGCCTTTAGTGGATGCACACATGGCTTATCTAGTCCTGAAGCTAAAGAGCTGAAGACAATCAGGTATAACAGTTACCTAGCTGTCTCTGTGTCCAATGGAAGTTTAAAGAAAACTGAAAGATAACAAAGGAAAAAATGTTATACCACTTTCATTCCGAACGTGCAGACAAAAAACTGCCCATTGGAAAGTCAAAAACATTGATGCCAGGGGACAGAGGGCCAAAGGACGTTGCCCCCTAACCCCAAAAGAGGTAGGAATTTTTCTCAATGCTCTTGGATATCCATCGAAAACCCCTATATACATTGCTGCAGGGGAGATATATGGGGGTGATACTCGTATGGCTGATCTACGATCTCACTATCCAATGTTAATGAGCAAGGTAGACTATGATACTCATATTTGGGAAACGTTTAAACATTTGGAACTTAATATAAAACTTGGTGAAAAGGTCATCTCTTATATTGTGTGATGTTTCTGAAGGAAAAATTGGCTTCTGTCGAGGAACTTGAACCATTCACCAACCATTCGTCTCAAATGGCTGCTCTTGATTACATTGTATCTGTTGAAAGTGATGTTTTCATTCCATCGTACTCCGGGAACATGGCAAAAGCAGTTGAAGGGCATCGTCGTTTTCTGGGACATAGGAAAACTATTACTCCCGACTGGTGAGTTAATTTATTTTGCTTAAGCTCCCACTGGTTCTTAGTTGCTTACCTATGTTCATATTCCAATATTTTGTATTGTCCTGAGATTGTTTCCAAACTCTCTCCTTTAGGAAAGGGCTCGTTCGTGTATTCGGAAAAATTGAGAAGGGTGTATTGAAGGAAGGCACAAAGGTTTCTGATCGGATCATCGAAATCCACAAAAAATTGTATGTCGTTCTTGTTTTAGTTAATTTTATGCTGAAGACCATGGCTTGTGGAAGGAGGGGAGTACATTATCTGAACTCCGAAGATTCATTTTTCTTGAAATATCATCATTTGTTGGATATTTGAACAAGAGTATGGATAACGATCTTCCAAATACATGAAAAAAAATATATAATGAAAATCAAACATACTCATACCAAACATGCGACAATAACAAGTAACACCCATGTCTGAGTAATATAGTTCGAACTCATCTTAATTTATGGTTTCTTGTATGGATTTTACAGGCAAGGTTCACCTAGGAGGAGAAAAGGCCCTGTCCCAGGAACAAAGGGCATGGATAGGTTTCATTCCGAAGAATCATTTTACGGGAATCCGTTACCGGATTGTTTGTGCCAGAGGGTATCGCAGAATGTGAATAAATCTATCATAATCAGATTAGATAGATGAATGCAAATAAAGCAATTTGCTTTCATTGAAGGTCCCCTTAAATAGCATCATATTGCCACTGCAAAACAGGGGATTGCGGAGTTTGTATATCTTGAGTACTAAGAAATCAGCTACATTTCAATAGGTAAGATGGCGTAGGACAATTGGTTATGGGGATGTTCCGAGACTCGAGCCGCAGGCCGTGACGTACCGGACAAGTAAAGCATAGGAACCAAAGCCGGGGAATCCATATGTTCTTGGTAAGTAGCCTTAGGTTATATGATTTGTACATGCACTTTTATCTATTGTTTTTTCGTTTGGCAATTGGATAGCGAAGTTTATTGACTTTATTCTTTTTAACTATTTCTTTTGCATTTGCAAAAATGTATATAAATAGATAATGAAATAAGATACGAGAATAATATAAATACATAAACTGAAAATGTGTATAAACAGTTGCAAATACATCCACGGGAGCAGCAGGAATCTCGACTTTCTCAATCACCACATCCCTGGGAGAAGCATTAGCTGAATTCTGGACCTCCTTTGCATCGGCTGCTTTTGTAGCAAATAATGCCTACACGTCCAAGGATTCAAGAAATAAATAAACAAGGTTCCAGCATAGTTGGGTCAAATAACTACACTGAATTTGGATCTTACCAAATTAATGAACCAAGGGTTAGGGCAAGCTCAAGAAGGAACACCTAAAAACAAACTTGACCTTCCCATGCTGGTGCCAGTTCCACGTTTTTCCTCGGCTGCTTGACGTTAGATGTAATTTCGGCAGGGGTGCGCATTTGACCGAGTCCAGTGTAGTAAAAAAAATTTAAGTTATTTGAGTTTACGAGAGAGTTCTATTTTATGAATCAAACTTTATCTGAAATTTTTCTGATTTAAGTCGAGTTGAGTCAAATTGTCGATTTTATGTACAAATTTAAGTGTAATTATTTATAATATTACAGTACATATTGATTTTAATTTAAACAGTTTTCTCTAATCATATAAGGTATATATATTCATTCGTATTCTTTTTTACATGTGTGAGTAATATTTGTAATGCTATTTAATAAAAAAATATCATCTAAAATTTTAAAATATATTTATAATGTTATTTTCAAGGAAAGAACTTATAAAATTGCAAAAAAAAAAATATTTTTTTATTAAAAATATAAACAAAATGTACATAGATATTATACAGTGATAGTAAAGCATGTAGATTAAAATTAGTCAAAATAGACTTAAAACAAATGATGAATTAAAGAAATGAGGAAATCATATAAAGTTAGAGGTTAAATTGCAAAAATAAAAAAAATATTTTCAAAAATAAGTATTGAAGCTAAATAGGTATTTCATCGTGGTTTAAGCGTATTTAGTTCAAATTTAATCAGTGATGGACTTAAAGCGAAGGATGAAATAAAGAAATGAGGAAATTATACAAAGTTGAGGGATTAAATTACAAAATAAAAAGTTATTTTAAAAAATACAAATTAAAGCTAAATAGTTATTTTGCAATGTTTTAGAAACATGTGGTTAAATTTTGATTAATATAAACTTAAAATGAATGAGGAAATAAAGAAAAAAGAAAATTATTAATTAAATTACAAAATTGTAAAATTCAATTTTCTAAGCCGGACATACTCAAACTTAAAATTAAAAATTAATTTTTCGAATCAAGTCGAGTTTCGTTCTCTCTCATTTCTCGGTATCCCAATCGGTGTTAGACTTTGCGTTGTGCCCTTCCTATTCAAGTATGTTTGAGTAAATAATAGTTTTTTTATACATAATTTGAATGTATGATGTTAAATTTATTCAAATAAATCAATCAATTTTAAATGACACAGAAAAAGAAGCAGAATAAAAAAACAAAGACAACAATTGGCTAAAACATTTGTTATCCCCAATCTCCAGCTACCAATTAAGAAACATGTCTGAAAAAGGATAACCAAACATTAATTTTGATTTCACTGCTTTGGTTGCTTCTCCTCTTCATCGTTCTTCGCCGCTTCTTTAATCTTATCAGCTCCATCATCCTAATTAATTATTCATAAATTCAATCGCATCCAAATCTGAAAATTAAAATAAAAAATAGAATGTGAAATTAACTTAACCTGCAAATCGGAGGTCCAGAGAGTTAGATTGTCACGGAGGAGTTGCATGATCAGAGTGCTGTCTTTGTATGATTCTTCGCCCAGTGTATCCAATTCTGCTATTGCTTCATCAAACGCCTAACCAATCAAAATCCGACACGTCAATCAACTGTAGATTTATGTACATATTATTATTATTATTTAAAGTAAAGTAAAGTAAAAATTTGGAATTTTTTTGTAACCTACCTGTTCCGCGAGGTTGCAAGCGCGATCAGGAGAATTGAGAATCTCGTAGTAGAAAACAGAGAAGTTGAGCGCCAGTCCGAGTCGGATCGTGTGAGTTGGGGGCAACTTGGCGTTGGCGATGTCCTGATAAACGGGAAAGAAAAGTAAACAAACAAAAAAGAAATCTAAGGATTCTCGAAGAAAATTAGGGAAAATTTACGTGAGCAGATTTGTAGGCATTGAGAGTACACTCAGCAGCTTCATTGCGTTCGGCTCCAGTCTTGAACTCGGCCAAATACCTATGATAATCTCCCTTCATCTTAAAATAAAAGACCTTGGAATCTCCGGCGGAAGCCGAAGGGATGAGCCTTTTGTCAAGGAGCTTCAAAATGCCGTCACAGATCGAGGAGATTTCCGTTTCGATCTTGGCCCGATAATCACGGATTTTGGCGACGTTATCCCCGTTACCACGGCTCTCCTCTTTCTGCTCGACGGAGGAGATGATTCGCCACGAAGCACGGCGAGCGCCGATCACGTTCTTGTAAGCGACGGAGAGTAAGTTCCGTTCCTCGACGCTGATTTCCTCGTTTTCGGCACAAGCCGATACTTTCTCCATGAACTGGACCATCTCGTCGTAGCGTTCGGCTTGCTCGGCGAGCTTTGCCATGTAGACGAGTTCCTCGCGAGTTGAAGCAGTCTTCGTGGCCATTGTAGAAATTTTCAATCAATGCAAGGGAAAGGGAAAGAGATTATTAGTACTACTTTGGATCTGAGATTTTTTAGGGGTGGGAGAAAGTTGGGGACGATTATTGCGTTGGAAGAAGGGAGGGGCGAAAAAAGTGGGTATGGAATGTGGACCGTTAGATTTTGGAGGGAAAAACAAATAAGGTAAAGCTCAAATCCAGGCTTATGCGTTTTTGGGCAACACCCCGGCCCTGGATGGATACCTGATATTTCTCTCTTTCTTTAGGACAAGAGATGTCCATAAATTGGTTTTAACCAAACAAATCAATCGAATTTAATTAATTCAGTTAATCAGTCCGACATCAAAATAACTTTGATTGTAAATCAATTACTCTTTTTTTAAGAATTTTTGTTATTGGTTGAAACCTAGTACAATTACAAACCTATTTTATCAATAATAATTGTATGTCAGGACCAGGAGTTTTTCCATGTTAATTACATCAAAATTCATGCCAATAAACATGATTCAATTATATTTGTATTATTACATAGATTTTTCTCACTAAACTCCTAACCCTAGATCTAATTTTTGACCTCTTTGTCTTTGGGTGGTACCGTTCTTTGATCGGTGACCACCCTTATCATTTGTGTTTTTTTCGTTTTGTTTTCTTTTCTCTTTTTTACTTTTTTTCTTCGATGTTTTTTTTTTTCGATCGCCTCTATTTGAGTTTTGGTTTCGTGAGGAAAATCGCAGACGAGTTTTGGGGTTGACTCATTGTCTTCGATTCTGTCAGACTTCTTCGATTGTAATTTTGTCCTCTGTCTCCCATTACATCAGATGATTTGATTTCATCTCATGTTTCACCCACCTCTAGTCATCGACGATTACAAATCCAGACACGATAATTCTGTTGAATTTCTTGCTACATCACCTTTATTGCCCATATCCTTCTATGTCATCAGAAGCGTCCATGTAGATTTAAAATCGATAGTTAGCTTGTTATCTCTCGGCTTCACCTTCATCGGGCCGAACTTCTTCCATTCGTGTTGGGTGTTGGCTGTCCCCTGTTATGCTGTATTTTTCTACTTTGTGTTGTTTTTTCTATTTATCTGCTCTGATTTTTTTTGTTTCTTCTGTCCCTAATATGTTTATGTTCTTGTTTGCCTTTTATTTTACTCTTCCTCCATGTGTTGTGTCTTCTCCCTCTCCCCTTGGTTTCCATGTTTTTTCTATCTGTAATGACGTTTTTTAAAAAAACCCCCGAAAGATTATAAGTTCGGCGCTACGGGTTATCCCAAAATCATTTTTTTGTAATCTTGGCTTAAAAGGATTTCTTTTGAAAATTCTTTTGCTTTTGAAAACTGATTGAAAACTGGGAGTCACCACCGGCCACTTGGATAATGTAGGCCGGACACCACAAAACCAGATATTCATTTAGAAAGGGTTCGGGAGTTGGTTACGTGTGGGGAAGGATTAGCAACCCCATCACGCCTGGAAATCGGTACCAAAATATTTTTTGCTTTTAATCGAAGGAAATTGTCAAAATTTGAAAGGAATTTAATTTGGTGATCTTAATTGAAAATTAACCTTAATTGAACGGGCTTTATCAAATTGGTGGGTTCAAATTAATTGGACATTTAATTAATAAGGTTGACGATACATCGGACCATAGACTAAACCGACATCATATAAGCCTGACTGTAGTGTTAGTTTATGGTTCGAATCTCGTACGTCACATTTATGCATGGTGCAAGCAGTTAAAGAATGATGTAATGATCTTGTCCATTTTTATCATTTACCCCGGATCAGTAAGGATTAATCTAAATATTCGGTCAACATCCATTGAGATAAGATTGTCATAACACGAATATCAGGATTAATTAATACCATCTTTGTTATGATTTAGGTTATTTACATGCAATTTAAAAAACGTATGAATGACAATTAAAGGATGGCAAACAAAGGCTTCAAAAGAAGCACTTAAGGCCCACCCCTAGACCTAACCTATGAAGGCCCAAATTGTGGAAAGCCCAAACAATGATCTAATTATTAGCTAAGTAACTCTAATTTTAACCTTAAATTGATTAATTAGCCCTAAAAGACTAAAACCCTAACAAATTATGAGGATTAACTTTAATGTTAATCTAAACTTTGAAGTTCATTTTATTCTAAAAGTTATTAAGGAATGTTTGATTAATTTAATGAATTTAACATTTACCCAAATGAGCCAAGAGCAAATATAAATTCGTTAAATTAATTCGAACCATAATCTAGCTAAGGCTCTAAACCTAGAATTAATTTAATTAATTTAGGAATTGTGCCCCTATGAGACGAACACATAACCTAAATTAATTAAATTAATCCGCTTAATCTAATCTAAGGCCCAAAGCCTAAGGCCCAAAACTTAAAGGCCCAAACTAAAACTATGTCAAACCTAAACTATTTCAAACAAGGCCTAAACTAAAAGCCCTAGCCCACATGCCATAAATATATTAAGAAAATATCATATATATTTAAAAAAAACAAATTAAATATGTTAAAAGAAAATATACATATATATATATTACACAAATATTATGAAAAAAACATTTTAGCACATATATATATTAAAAAACTATATATATATATATACCATATATAAAAAACCCTTATAATATATACTATAATATTTATAAAACTATACATTATATAATTTTAGAAAAAGGTTATATCTTTAAAGAAAATTATATATTTAATATATGTTAGGAAAACCATATGTTATATATCTATTATAGAGACCGCATATTATATATATTTAAAAAGAACTATATATCATATACTTTAAGAAATCACATATATGTACATATGTTCTACAACTATATACTATAATAAGCACCAAACCAAACATAAAACCACATATTAAAACATGTACACATGAAAACCACATTAAACAACAACATATCCATAACCAAAATAAGGCAAGAACAAAACTAACAACATGAACTAAAAACTGGAAATTAAAATGCATGAAAAAGGGGGCCTAATATACTGGAAAAGGACCAAAACATAAAGAAATAAAATTAAGGGGGCTGAAATAAAAAACAGATTTAACCAAATCAGGGGCCAGATTGCAAACGTTTGGAAAAATTCAAGGACCTGGGGAGGAAATAAAAAAGACGAAATGGCTTACGGTGGAATTTTAAAAACACGGAGGGACTAATAGTGTTATAACCAAAGACGAAAACCCTTAATGGGTGATTAGAGAAGGGCGAGGTCCTTAAAACGTGATTTAACCATTTTTAAAACGTAAAACCATTATATAAACCCTTTTTAGATTTGTTTTACCTCTTTTGGCCATTTTCCAGCCTTAAACAAAACCATCCCCCTGCGTTTTCTCTTTGAAAATCATCTAGTTTCATCACGAACCCAGATTTCAGTAGCGTTCTGCTGTGTCGACCGCCATGGCCCGCCACCGACCGCCACTCGCTGGCGCCTGTGAACCTAAAAACCACTCAAGACACACATTTCCCCTTTAGAACCAAGATCTGAGTTCGGATCTTTGAAAAACCTTCCCCTTTTAACTTTTAAAAAACAAAACCGAACCATAAAGAACCCTCTTCCTGGAAAGCTAAAACCTTAAAAGATACCCCCTTTTACCAATTCACCCTTTTGGATTCTAAGAAAGAATCGAGCTTACCATCGGCGGTGAGATCTCGGATGACCACGGAGGGAGACTGACACCGAAGGTAAAAAGAAACTCTAAACTAAACCCTTTTTTATTTATTTTATGTTTCGAATGAAATGTAAAAAAAAAGGAAATACCTCAGAAAGCTTTGTATTGATTTGAATCTTTTCTCTTTGTTTGCACTTAGGGTTACAATATGTCTTTATTTTGGTTATATAGAGTCCGAAATTACAGAATTTAGTACTTACATGAAATTGAAGCAAAAATGTTATTGGTTGTTGTTGTTGTTTGTTTTTATTCATCTGCTTTCTGCCACTATGTTGGTTGGTCTCTGAATTCTACCGATTATCCCTGACATTTGATATTTACTCTATTTTTGTTGCATGTGAATAATCGAGGAGGCGACTAGCAAAGGCACGGCTTGGGGAGCAAGCATCCGACGTGGCCGTCGACGTGGCAAGGTGGTGCAGAGGTGGTTGCTGTCGTGGCTGAAATTTTGAATGGCCACGGGAGCTGAAAGGGCGCGCGTGAAATCCACGCGCGCGTTGAGAAGCTGAAGAGCCATCTGACCTGGCACGTGCAGCGCGTGAGAGACTCCAATAGCCACAATGCTCTGATCTGGACTGTCAGATCATTTTTGATCTGACGGTGGTGTTTTGGCTGCGCAAACAAGGGGCAGATTAGATTAGGGCTTCTGTAAATAGGCTTAGGGTTCATTTTCATTATTGGGCCCGAAACGGGCTGCGTATATATGTATATATATTTTGGGTTGTTTAATATAATGTAAATAAACTTGGGCTTTTTATTTTAAACAAAGTGTTTATGGGCTGATGATTAATTATATATATTTGGGCTTTACTTATTTAGACTGATAAACACATATAATAGTTAGGCTGTTCATTTAAAATTTATTAATCTTTTTTTTGTCTTGATTTTTCAAACTAGATTTATAACGATAATAATAATAAAACTATAGCAATAATAATAAGATTATGATAGTAGGAATAATAATAACAAGAGAAGCAAGTACCATAATAATAATAACACTAATAACATATAGTATAATATTTAGGGGTTTTTCAAACATAGTAGATTATAACAAAGATATGGTAACATATATATGTATATATATAACTTAGTAATTTTTTTGGGTTTCAAAACACAATACATAATATGATAAATAGTGGTATAATATGATAACAAATAACAACCTAGATATATATATATATATATATATGCCTAATTTAAATGAACTAGTAATTAATTAATTTTTTAATTTTTTTTTCAAGTAGCAACGCACCCACGTATATATAGTTAATAAGATAAGACATATACTAATAGTAATATTTTTGGCTTTTTGATTTTAAAACACATGAATAGGTGATTAATAATTAAGCAACAGCCCACATAAACCCATTATTATAAAATGAAAATAAAAGGGTTTACCCAGGACAAAAGTAGTAATTACAGCTGCCTCATTTTCGTATCCTTGTGAAACAAGAATAAAGCAAAGACCATAAGCACTAATTTTGTCTCACTTCCCTATTTGGAGATTCTGAGCTTCGAGTTCTCCTTATATATAACTATTCGCTATTTCTCCCTCTACAACATGGAGCTATGAGTATCTGCCTCATTTGCCTCATCTTCTTTGAGCTACGGGTATCTACCTCTTTCGCTCCAAAATCCCTGAGCTATGAGTATCTACCTCATTCGCTCTGAAAACCCCGAGCTATGAGTATCTGCCTCCTTCGCTCAGTAGTCCTAATACAACGAGTTTGAAATCCTTCACCTGAAATCTTTGAGCTATGAGTATCTGCCTCATTCGCTCTGAAACCCCGAGCTATGAGTATCTACCTCATCCGCTCGGTAGTTCTAATATGGCGAGTTCAAAATCCTTTGCCTAAAACTTTTAAGCTATGAGTATCTATCCTCTTCGCTCTAAAAACCCTGAACTAATGAGTATCTTCCTCCTCCGCTCTGTAGTTCTAATATGGCAAGTTTGAAATCCTTCACCTAAAATCCTTGAGCTTTGAGTATCTACCTCATTCGCTCTGAAATCCTGAAACTTGTGAGCTTTGAGTATCTGCCTCCTCCGCTCCAAAATCCTGATATGGTGAGTCTGAAATCCTTCACCTAAGATTTATAAGCTTTGAGTATCTGCCACTTTTGCTCTAAAATTTGTGAGCTTTGAGTATCTGCCACTTTCGCTCTGAAATCCTTGGGTGTTGGTTTTGAAATTCTTAATTTGAGAATACTTTGTCGTTTACTTTTCCTCTTAAGAAGTATCCAACCTATCTTTCGAATATTCTTTCTTCTTTCGGTCCCTCGACTTCTTTTTGCTTTCTTCTTATTCTTTTTTTCTTTGCAATGGCGGTGTCCCCTCTCTCACTTGGGTTTACCTTTTATGTCCTTTCTTTTTCTTGACTTTCTGAATCTCTTGCTCTAAAGCATTTTTACAGGTCTTCTCTCTAGAGATTTTTCTTTTTTTTTCTTTCTTCTTCTTTTTATTTTTTTATTTTTTTTTATTTTTTCCTTCTATTCTCTTCTTTCTCTTCTCTTTCTTTTCTCTCTCTTTTTTCTTTTCTTTTCTTTTTTTCTTTTTCTTCTTCTTCTTTCTCTTCTTTTCTCTTTCTTCTTTCTTTTTCTTTTTTTTAATTTTTTCCTTTTTCTTCTTTCTTTTTTTTTGTTTTGGGTGCCCATTCGATGTCTTTTCTCGGCAACTTTTACCTCTTTTGTATCCGATGTTCTTATTGCCTTTGCTTTGGCGGATTACTCTCATGTCTTGGAACAAGTGCTAATCTTATCTCACTTTCTTGCAAGTCCTTCAGAAACTCTCGCTTTTCACTGGTTGACTCTTCAAACTGTAAATTCCTCTATACCCCGATTTTTGTTGCGTTAGCACTTTAGCGTCATGCTCGAAAGATTTTCTGATGGCCCAGAAGTCTTGACAGGAAAACAAACCGGCTTCCGAAGCTTAAAAACTGCTTTCATTGTCATGAAATTCTTGAATCGATGCTTAAAGTCTGGAGTTGTTCTTCTCACTGCAAAATTCTTAATTCCCCACGGTTCAACATTGCCGAAGGCGGAAGCCATTCTCCTTACATTGGATGTCTTCAATCCTTGCAGGTGTTGACGAAGTCATCTCATTATGGGTTCTTCTCATGATGAACTTCTTATCTTTCTATCACGGTTGATGTCTGGACAGCTCTTTTCATCAGTCTATACGTTTCTCTGGATGAGCTCGCACTATTCTCTTTTTGGCTATGCAAGCTCTTCTTCTCAGAAACTCTTTGAATTTGAGCGAGTTCTTCTCATTAGGGACTCGTCATCTTTACTGAGATCTTCCTCTCCAATCGGGAAGTTTCAGGCTAAAACATCTTTCAATTCTTTGAATCTGCCAACAACAACAAAAATGGTTTGATGATGTGAGTCAGCATGCTCCTAGCCTAGGAATGTCTAGCTAAATATGATGCATGAATTATAACATTTTCAAAGATGCTTGGGGAAAACTTCTACGGGCTTTTTGTCTTTTCTAAGTCTTCAATCCTATTTTAGAAAAATATGGCTGGCCTATACTGGTTTGACTACGACCGGTCTTCTCCTGGAGTCCACCTTCGAAACATTGCCCCACTCAACTAGTGTAATCACTAATTTTGTCTAGGGTGAATTCGTTTTTTATTTTTATTTTGAAATAATAAACTTATATATATATATGCTATTAGGTGATAATAAAATAATGATGCTAATTGGTTGTATTATAGGTATTGGGCTCATGTGTATTATTATATGTATACTACGTATGTGTCATGAGTGTGTGTTTATTATATGTATGTTTATTTAAAACATGAACATATATGTGTTGTTTGTCAACCTTGCATGTAATATACAATTGTATGTATGTGTTATTAATATGTTAGTGTGTTTACTATTGTTTTAATAACATTAATGTCTAAATGTGAGTATGAATATGTATGTGTTGCTTGCATATATGTATGTTTTCATTATCACTTTAATGTCATTAATATCTAACTATGAATGTGAGTAGGTATATTGCATGTATTATGTACATGTGTTAATGTATGTGTAATACGTATACGTATATGTATATTATGTGTATTATTATTATTATTGTTATTATCTAAAATTAAAAAACAAACAAAAGAAACATATTATAGTTAGATAATTAAAGCCCAATGTTTATATATATAAGTCCAGGTCCATTTACATATCCAAGAAAACCCCAAAAAAATTAATACATATTATCTGACCCGACAAGCCCATAATAATACTAGCCCTAGTCTGATAACAATCTAAAAACCCTAATAAGATACACTCTTCTTCATGGGCAACCAAATTTGGACCGTCAGATCAAGGGTTGCTGATCGAACGGTCTAGATCGAATGAAGATCCTTCAGCTCCCTGTGTGCCATGATTCACCAATCCAGCGTTGCCACATCGACCATCAGACACCATCTGGGCTATCCATTCCAGGAGAGATCTCAGCCGTTGGATCAGATCTGATCCAACGACCCAGATCGAGCTGGACCATTAGACTCCCGTGCGTACACCCACGCTCCGGCCATTCAATTTCTTCACGCGCCCGCGCACCAACACCGGTTTATCTCCCCGTTCGCGTGGCCACAACGCCAGGATTTCCGCTATCACCGTACGGTGGCCACTAACTCCGTAACCACCGATCAGATAAAAATGCATAAAAAATCAGAGGATATCATAACATCATCATCCATAGTTCAGCCATTAAAAGTTTGCTTAAACATGTAAACAATAGAATCAATAGGCAATGAGTGATTCGAGAAAGATATAAAAAATGTAAACCACCATTTGTAATCCCTAAGTT
Organism: Hibiscus mutabilis; assembly: GCA_019671005.1. Classification (NCBI taxonomy): domain Eukaryota; kingdom Viridiplantae; phylum Streptophyta; class Magnoliopsida; order Malvales; family Malvaceae; genus Hibiscus; species Hibiscus mutabilis. The sequence continues at coordinate 47,010,994 of CM033730.1, read as the reverse complement.
CGAACGGGAAAATCCAGAATCAATAAAAAGGGCATTCAAGGTATATTCTCTCTATTTTCAGATTCAAGCATGCATAGTCATAAATAAAAGGGGAAGAGTTTAGGGTTTACCCTCGCCGATTTGCCTCATCTTCGTGTCGATTCAGTTTTCGTCGGGTCGTTGCTCCACTGTTAATAAACCCTGATTGCCTTGAGGCCAAACACGATGAAACGGTGCGAGTATACGGCGGCAGAAACCTATTTTGCTTTGGTTTTTAGGGTGTTAACAAAAAGGGAGGTTGATATTGAAAAAATAGGTTCAAATCGACGCTAGGTAAAAAAAGGATATTTCGTTGGGTCTTTAGGCTCGCCGACCGCCGGCGAGTGGCGGCTGCCGGCCGGACACTGGGTAATTCCCAAGTTTCCAGAGAATTTAGGGGGGTGTTATAACAAAAAATGGCTAAAAGGGCTGGATTTCGGCTAAAGGGGTATTTATAGAGTTATAACATTTTAAAAATGGATTAATTACATTTTAAGGACTTCTGCCCTAAAATAATTATGCTCGCGGTCCTTTCGCATGGTCCAATTACAGTATTGGTCCCTCTGCCCCATTTTAATTATAACCCAAGTCATCCCGCCTTTGTAAATTATGCTCTAGGTCCCTGAAATTTTTCGATCATTTTTAATTTAGTCCCTTTTTCACCAGTTTAAATATCTTTAATTTTGGCCCCCGATTTTCAATTTGTCCAATTTAGTCCCTTTTCCAGTTTCAAATTAATTTTTTTATTTATTCTTTTTCATGCATTTTAATTTATACTTTGCATAGTTATTTCTTGTTAATTTCTAGTTTACTTTCCACGTTAATTTGTTAATTGTTAGTGGTGTTTGATTTATGGTTTGATATGTGTTTTACTTAGTGTGATATAATAAATATCATGTGGCTTTTCCAATAATATATGATCATGTGATATGTAAATTTTACATAATATAACACCTAAATATATATATATATATAGCTTTGTATACTATATGGTTTCTAATATAATATATAGTCCTTGTAAGTATATATAATATATGTTTTTTATAATAGATATAACATATGGATTTTTCTAATACATATATTTAATGTATGGTTTTCTTCAAATATATAACTTTTTTAATTATAATATATACGATTTTATAAAGATTAAAGTACATATATGTTATAAGTTTTCTAATGTATAATGTGTAGCTTATGGAGTATATAATATAGTATTATAAAGCTATAATGTATAGTATCTATATTAAAAATGTAGTTTCGAAGTTTATAATATCTATGTTTCTCTAAAGTATAATATGGTTTTCTTAAGGTATTTAATATGCATAAATGGTTTTGTAAAGTTTACATATATTTTATATATTTAAAGCATATATTATGTAACCTTTTTTTAAAAGTTTATAAAATATTTCTTCATAATATATAATATAAATTTATGATAGTCATATGTATGCTTGTAGTATTTTGGGCCTTGTTGCTTTAGGCTTGTCTTGTTTAATTTTGGTTTAGTTTGGGGCTACTTGTTTCTGGCTTAGATTGCTAGGTTTGGATTAGTTTGGGCCTTTTATTTTTTTGGGGCTTGCATAGCTTGGGTGGGCCTTATGCCTTTAAATTAGATTAGGCAAATTAATTTAATTAATTTAGATCGTGTGCTCATCTCATAGGGGCACGATCTCTAAGTTAATTAAGTTAATTTTAGGATTATTTTTGAGAACCATAGTTAGATTCAGGCTTGAATTAGTTTAGTGAATTTTAATTTACCTTTGGCTCATTTAGGCAAATGTTAAATTCATAAAATTAATTGAACACTTCCTAATTAATTTTAAGATAAAATTAATTTCGAGTTTAGATTGACATAAAATTCCAGACTAATTCTCAGAATTTTTTAAGGTTTCTATTTTTTTAAGGATAATTAATTTAGGATTAAATATTAGAACCACTTAATCAATAATTAGATCACTAATTGGGCTTTCTAATAAGTTAGGCCTTCCTTTTTTGTGTTTATATTTGTGCCTTTGATTGTCATGCCTTAATTGTCATTCATATAACCTTTAATCTTAATTGCATTCCTAATTAATCTAAATCGTAAAAGGGTGGTCTTATTAATTCCAATATTTGCGTCGTAACAGTTCGAGCTTAAAGGATGTTGACCAAATATTCGGATTAATCCTTACTATTCCGAGGTAAATGGATTAAAAGTTAACAAAATCATCACATCATACTTAAATGCTTGCATCATGTATAAATGTGGCGTACGGAAGTCGAACCACATAAATTAACACGGCAGTCGGGCTTATTCGATGTCGGTTTAATCTATGGTACGATATGTCGTCAATCTTATTAATTAAATGTCCAATTAATTTGAATTCACCAATTCAATAAAGCTCGTGCAATCAGGGTTAATTTTCATTTAAGAACTCCAAGTTAAATTCAATATAAATTTCAATGATTTTCATTCCTTTTAAAAGCAACAAATATTTTGGTATCGATTTTCATCTTTAATTCAAAACTCAATAAAGCCCGTGATGGGGGTGCTAACCTTTCCCCACGTGTAACCAACTCCTGGACCCTTTCACAATGAATCTCTGATTTCTTATGGTGTCTGGCCTACCTTACCCAAGTGGCCGGTGGCGACTCTAAGTTTTCATCGCTTTCAGGAATTAAGGTTTTCAAAAGAAATCCCAACTCTTTTAAAAGACTTCATTAATGATTTAAGGGGATAATTCGTAGCGCCAAATTTATGTATGATCCATACGATTGTCCTTTCAAAACAAAAATGTCGCTACAACTGGGCTTCATTATTTTCTCTTCATTGAATCTCCATGCCGAGTCCTTGTCCATTCTCAACATTGGGGTGAACACATTCCCCTGAATCTTTCGAATCTCCCTTATTCCCCCGAGGTCCGGTCTTCACTTTTATTTAGTAAATCTTCATTATTCATTCTTCTTGAAAGGAAATGCTGACTCACCCTAGTCAGAATAACACTGCCCTCACTTAACTCTGGCCTAACTGTTGCTTCTCCATAGACTCTTCATGATGAGCCTTCTACAATCTCCTCACTTGGGTGAACTCATGCCCCCCAAATCTTCTGAACTTTTCCTACTTCCATGGGGTTTAATCTTCATTTTCTTTACTGAATCTTCCTCCTTCGTTCTTCTTGAAAGGAGATGTTGACTTTCACCGGTCAGAACAGAATGCAATACTTCTCATGTTGTCCATTCTTATCGTATTACCCCTACTCGATCTTAGGGTTCAATGTTTCTTTGCCTTGACTCATCATGACAAGTTCTCTTCTATCTCAACATTAGGGGAATGGCACACCCTCAATCCCCTAAGCTCGCTTTAAGTTTAATCTTCATTTTATCAAAGCTTCTTTGGCAAAGATTGACTTCACAACCTTGCACTTTACTGACATGCAGTCTTGTCATCCCAAAGGTGGTATCTTAATGTTGAGCTTTAAAAAATGTTCCTTATGGGTATTACTTGTCTCCCCTCAAGTCATAGGTACCTGCAGTACACAAAAGGTCAGTCCACTTGCTCATTCCAATGCAAGAGACTTATGAGGATGATATAGATAAAATAAATTTTTTATTATTATTATTTCTTTAAAACATGGCAAGCAATGTTTACTGAAATCAAGCTTAGGTTTTAAAAAGTCAACCTAAATGAAACTTCTGTTTAAAAGACCACGAATGTTATGGTGATACATACGCATGTGAAACCCTTACTGGGCTATTAAGCTTCTGAGAGGAACAACTCTCATACCTAATTTCTACCCAATTTTAAGGTGGCTCTCTTTAACTCACTATCTCACCGCGGCTCATCTTTCCCTCTTTTCTGATCTCAATCAGGCATTAGAACTGTGGCAATCCTTGAATAAAGGTTAACTTCGATAGGCGAGATGTGATTTGAAGACAAACTCAGACGTCCATGTATGGTCGAAATGGTCTTTCAAGGCTTGTAATGTAGGCTATGGCTCATGGTTATGAAAGAAAGGATATGTAGGCCCAAACAAGTGTTTAAGGGTGATGAAACCAAGGATCATTTCTTTTGAATGAAAATATCAATTACGTACTATCTAATCTGGATATGCTCAGATGAAACACTATTTTATCTTTCTTTTTTGGATCGCTCTAGACTGCACGTTTTCGGGTTTTCACCCTAGAGTTTATTTCCTTTCATCTAGTGTAGCTTCGGATCAACTTGTATCTTCACACTGTATTGATGCATGCTTCCATTCAAAGGTGATCAATCTTTCAAGGCTGATTCATTTGGATGGGGAATTCCTATAGCCCTTTCTCTATTTATCTCTTGCCCTTTTTTTTTCTCTTTTTACAACTGCATTCTTCAACTTAGTGCTTTCACTTTCAGCTTCTTCAACTTTTGTGTTGGTGACTTTCAACTTGATTTGGGTTGGCTCTTTGAGCACAAACTTTTCTTTCTCTATTTCCTTTTAAGGTTTCTATTGCTCGAACTAAGAATTGTATTCAGCGCATTTATTTTCTTTTATTGCCCCCTAATTCATGAGGTGTCATCTCCATAGCATGATCAGAACTCGATGTCATTCATTCATCCATAAACTTTTATCTCGTTTGCCATCCGGTGTATGGGTGATCCTTGGTTTGGGTTGAATCAGAAAAAAAATATTATCAGGCTTAAAAGGGGACAACAATGGATATTTTCCTTATTTTCTTTCTTTTTGAAGGGAAATGAAGGAATGCCAAATGTCCTCCCATACATGGATATCAAACAGTCTTCAAGTGGTAGATGTTTTAGGGTTATCACTTCATTCAATGGCCTTGAACAACAATGCCTGAGAGGAAAATTCACTTAATGGGATCAACCCATTACTCCTGAACACTAATTGTTGTTCCTCTCATGGCCTAAGTGGAACAGAGGGTTTTCATATTTGTAGTGTCCTCACAACATTCAGTTTTTAAATTTTGAATTAAATACGATCTTGCAGAAGATATATACATATATGTTTGGGAAAACATAAGTAAGCTCATAATAATAAAGAATAAATGAATTTTTTAAAAGAAATCAAAGAATATAAAATGCTTGCCAAATGAAATGCACATGAATGCCTCTTTCATTGAAATCGAGCAAGTAAACATAACATAAGTCGTTACAAAAGATCACTACTACTGTTTTCGGGTAAATAAAAGCAAAGTGCAACAAGAGAATGCCACGTGCTAGGAAAAAGAACCCTCTAAAGCTAACAACAGGGATCAACACCTCTAATGGATCATCTCCATCAACCCTCCTCCTCAAAGCTTCAAAATCCTGCTCTCAATTAGACTTTGGACCTTATTCTTCAGAGCTCCACAATTCTCCATGGTGTGGCCTGTACCTCCCACATGGTAGTCACACACGACATTGGCATCATAACCATTAGGATAAGGATGACTCTTTGGTATGGATTGAACTAGAGCTAGAAGTTTTGCTCCAACAAGTATTGGAAGCAAGTCTGTGTACGTCATTGGGATCAGGTGAAAAACCTTTGAGGGTTTCGCAAATGAGTGTGTTTGACGATAAGAACGACCATGAAACTAACTGTTTGGTAGAAAACTCTTCATATGACCCGGAGAGTCATGTCCCTTTTGATCGGTGATGCTTGATTCTCCCAGCTGTAATACTCCAGACTCTAACATATTCTGGACTAACTTCTTAAATGCCATACAACTTTCAATAAAATGACCTTGAACATTGGCATTATACTCGCAGTGAGCATTGGCATTATACCAAGAAGGGTAGGGTGGGTTAAAGGACACCACATGGTAAGGCCGAACCAAGTCTGCCTTGTACAGTTGTGAGTACAGCTCATTGTGTGAGATTGGCAGCGGGGTGAAGTTCTCATTTCTTCCCTCGGGTTCCTTTGTTTCCTTCTTGTTCAAACCTTGGGCGCTCTCGGTTATAGCCTGAGATCAAGGGTCTTTCGGTGCTTCCTTGGGCTCCCCTTTGTCTCTGAGTCGATCATTTGTCCGTTAGGGAAGATAAGATTTCCCAAAGAGAATCATCAATCTTATCCAACACCAACTCGATGGGGCATTCAGAAGCAGGGCATGCTACCTCATATTGGTTGATAACGGCTTGGTCTTCATCGAAAAAAATATTTTCCAATGTGAAGTCACGGTCCCCATTCTTACTCTCCTCTTGCGAAAGGTTTTCCTTCACACCCTTCCCTTTGGTTATGGTGGCTATCATTCCCATCAATTCATTTACTTGCCACCTAGTTTCTTCCTGAAACCTCTTCACGTATGCCATTAGTTTTCTTTGTTTTTCCGCAAAATGCTCATGGAACTCCTCGAGCTTAACTACCCTAGATGACAAGTCATTCATATTTCTGAAGTTGAACGGGTCAGAAGCCATTCTCTCCCCACTCTTACTCTGAGGTGAATGTTTTTCCCCGGTTAGTGATGCATATGATGTATGTGAAAAATACATTATGCGAACAAAAATAATAAAGCATCACAACATGATGATATTATGAGAAGATGAATGAAAAACACTTGGTCGAAAGTAATAATGTTTTACAAAATAATACTATTATGAAAACACGAATGAATGCATGCAATATGTTGTATGCATAACAGAAATAGATGACTAAAGGTAATCAATCAAAAAGGCACAATTGAATTGCAAAGATGCATTGATTTGATGAACATTCTTATTAAGAAACTTTTCCCCACGAAGATCAAGTCTCGTTACAACGAGTAAAGAGTAAGAGCCCCCACGTAGGGTACAACTAAAACTTGAGTTCCTTCTCCACCAATAACTGGTTGGCCTCGTTCTTCTTGTGATCAATCTTGAGATTCGAGATTCTTTAACTCGTCATTACTGATTCTTTCTCTCGTTATAAAAGTCTTAAATTTCGAACTATTCTTGAATCAACATTTTATTTTGAAAAGTGCTATGAATATGCACAAAGAGAAATGAACAATAATAAATGCATCACAAGATAATGCAAAGAGCGATACTGAGTTCAGCAAATATCCTCGTTAAATGACTTGCATTAATAGGAACCTTGGTTTGTTACAATGATCAAAGGAAATCTACTTCATATGTGGTCCTTAAGCTAGCATCTAGGTCGACGATTTTCTCCAAGATCCAAAAAGTCCCTTCTTCTTTCTTGGAAGCTTGACAACATCTTTCATTAGGAATTGTAACTTTGGGCGATCTCTTGCATCCGAGTTATCAAATGTGCCAATTCTCGGTCTTGCCCCTAAAACGGTGTAGGTAGCAAAATGAAGTTGATCCTAGGTCAACATTTGGTATATTTGGATTGCTTCCTTGAAAGGGTCTCGCTAAACTTGATCTTTGAAGTATGCTGAGGCCAAAGTCAGAAATCCTTCCCACTTGAAATGTCCATTCTTATTCTAAGTTGAGACTGAATTGTCAACCCAAGATGACAAAGTGCCTAAGAAACTTCTGATCTTGCCCCGGAAAGTTTCATTCTTGTTTGACATGATTCTCGTTGATCTCTTTGCAAGAGCTTGGTGTTCCATAACTGTTGTAGTCAAACTAAATTGTCGATCGTGAAACAACTGTAGGTTGAACTCTAAGGCCCTACCAATGTTTGAAGTAGTGATCGCTTGATTGGAACATCCAACAAATGTGAGAGGTCGCCATTCTTACCTTTGAAAATATTTCTCACTTCAGAATCTCAACCATTCCACACTAGCTTCGATTTGAACACATCATTAAACTTTGTGTTCATGAAGGTTTCAACCAACATTGCTGACCTGAATCTGACAGGAATGTTTCCCTCGCTGCATATTTGTTCTTCTTTTGATCATTGTTATGAGCCAAATTTCCCATTAATCTAGTCTTTAATCTCAGACTATTTCCAACTCAATGTGCTCTTCATGACATGACAAGATATGAACAACAAAAGGGGAAAGAAAAGCAAACAAATAGAAGGCCGTTAGTCATAAGATAAGATAAACACAACCAAATTAAGCAAAAGGCAAACAATTAAAGAAAGAACCATATCCGCGTGAATTCTAGTTCGTTAGGGTTATCCGCATGGCTCTAATGGGGTGGGCTTATTAGATTATCACACATGGGTTTGGTTCTAATTAGGGTACCTGAACCTATCTTATTGCCTACTAAGGCAACAAGAACCCCAATTCTGGCCCATTACAAGCTTGCGAATTAGTTTCGGTTCGAGGGAAAGTACGACCTAGTGACGTGGAGGGTTGCTCACATGTCAAAATGAGTGGATTTCGGAAGTGAATTACCGACCCGTTGAGGGCTTCTCACGTGGGTATATTGCGTTTCACTCCCACTTAAAGGACGGAGCTCAGGTATAGAGATTGATGATATAATGCAACACATGTCGGTGATTCCTTAGAAATTAAATGAGAAATTAATTCAAAGGCCACCAATTATCAAAGGGCCATACAACTTTGGTCCCATTTTTAAGAAATGATCGACCTCATTAAAGTTAATTAAAATTCCACCATTTCCATCATTTAAAGGCAACACATATTTTTTTGGCCTAACTCTCTTCTTGTTTTAAAAATAGAATCGATCCCCAGCGGAGTCGCCATGCTGTAATGACATTTTTTGAAAAAAAACCTTGAAAGATTATAAGTTCGGCGCTACGGGTTATCCCCAAAATCATTTCTTTGTAATCTTGGCTTAAAGGGATTTCTTTTGAAAAAAAATGCTTTTGAAAATTGATTGAAAACTGAGAGTCGCCACCCGCCACTTGGATAAGGTAGGTCGGACACCACAAAATCAGAGATTCATTTTGAAAGAGTTCGGGAGTTGGTTACGTGTGGGGAAGGATTAACACCACCATCACGCCCAAAAATCGGTACCAAAATATTTGTTGCTTTTAATCGAAGAAAATTGTCGAAATTTGAAAGGAATTTAATTTGGTGACCTTAATTGAAAATTAACCTTAATTGAATGGGCTTTATCAAATTGGTAGGTTCAAATTAATTAGACATTTAAATAATAAGGTTGACAATACATCGGACCATAGACTAAACCGACATCATATAAGCCTGATTGTTATGTTAGTTTATGGTTCGAATCTCGTACGTCACCTTTATGCATGGTGCAAGCAGTTAAAGAATGATGTAATGATATTGTCCATTTTTATCATTTACCCCGGAGCGGTAAGGATTAATCTAAATATTCGGTCAACATCCATTGAGATAAGACTATCACAACACGAATATCGGGATTAATGAATACCCACTTTGTTATGATTTAGGTTGATTAACATGCAATTTAAAAATCGTATGAATGACAATTAAAGGATGACAAACAAAGGCTTCAAAAGAAAAACACTCAAGGCCCACCCTAAGTCCTAACCTATGAAGGCCCAAATTATGGAAAGCCTAAATAACGATCTAATTATTAGCTAAGTAACTCTAATATTAGCCTTAAATTGATTAAATTGCCCTAAAAGACTAAAACCCTAACAAATTATGAGGATTAACTTTAATGTTAATCTAAACTTTGAAGTTCATTTTATTCTAAAAGTTATTAAGGAATGTTCGATTAATTTAACGAATTTAACATTTACCCAAATGAGCCAATAGAAAATTTAAATTCGCTAAATTAATTTGAACCATAATCTAGCTAAGGCTCTAAAGACTCTAAACCTAGAATTAACTTAATTAATTTAGGAATCGTGCCCCTATAAGACGAGCACACAACCTAAATTAATTAAATTAATCCGCTTAATCTAATCTAAAGCCAAAAAACTATTAGCTAGGCCCAAAACTTAAAGGCCCAAACTAAAACTATGTCAAACCTAAACTATTTCAAACAAGGCCTAAACTAAAAGCCCAAGCCCACATGCCATAAATATATTAAGAAAATATCATATGTATTTTAAAAAAACCAAATTAAGTATGTTAAAAGAAAATATATATTACACAAATATTATGAAAAAGAATCTTTTAGCACATATATATTAAAAAGCTATATATATATCATATATAAAAAACCTTATAATATATACTATAATCTTTATAAAACTATATATTATATAATTTTAGAAAAAGGTTATATCTTTAAAGAAAACTATATATTTAATATATGTTGGGAAAACCATATGTTATATATCTATTATAGAGACCACATATTATATATATTTAAAAAAACTATATATCATATACTCTAAGAAATCACATATATGTACATATGTTCTACAAACTATATACTATAATAAGCACCAAACCAAACATAAAACCACATATTAAAACATGTACACATGAAAACTACATTAAACAACAACATATCCATAACCAAAATAAGGCAAGAACAAAACTAACAACATGAACTAAAAACTGGAAATTAAAATGCATGAAAAAGGGGCTTAATATACTGGAAAAATGACCAAAATATAAAGAAATAAAATTAAGGGGGATAAAATAAAAAAACATATTTAACCAAATCAGGGGTGAGATTGTAAACGTTTAGAAAAATTCAAGGACCTGGGGAGGAAATAAAAAAGACAAAATGGCTTACGGGGGAATTTTAAAAACACGGAGGGACTGATAGTGTTATAACCAAAGACAAAAACCCTTAATGGGTGATTAGAGATGGGCGGAGGTCCTTAAAACGCGATTTAATCATTTTTAAAACGTAAAACCATTATATAAACCCTTTTCAGATTTGTTTTACCTCTTTTGGCCATTTTTCCAGCCTTAAACAAACCTTCCCCTGCGTTTTCTCTTTGAAAATCATTTGGGTTCATCACGAACCCAGAATCCGGTAGCGTTCTGCAATGTCGACCGCCATGGCCCTCTACCGACCGCCGCTCACCGGTGTCGGTGAACCTAAAAAAAACCACTCAAGACACACCTTTTCCCCTTTAGAACCAAGATCTGAGTTCGAATATTTGAAAAACCTTCCCCTTTTCCTTTAAAAAAACAAAATCGAACCAAAAAGAACCCTCTTCCTGGAAAGCTAAAACCCCAAAAGATACCCTTTTTACTGATTCACCCTTTTAGATTCTAAAAAAAAACCAGGCTTATCATCGGCGGAGAGATCTCGGGTGACCACGGAAGGAGACTGGCACCGAAGGTAAAAAGAAAACCTAAACTAAACCCCTTTTTATTTATTTTATGCTTCGAATGAAATGTAAAAAAAATAGGAAATACCTCAGAAAGCTTTGTATTGATTTGAATCTTTTCCCTTCGTTTGCACTTAGGGTTACAATCTGTCTTTGTTTTGGTTATATAGAGTCCGAAATTACATAATTTAGCAATTACATGAAATTGAAGCAAAAATGTTATTGGTTGCTGTTGTTGTTTGTTTTCATTCATCTGCCCTCTGCCACTATGTTGGTTGGTCTTTGAATTCTGCCGATTATCCTTGACATTTGATATTTACTCTATTTTTGTTGCATATGAATGATCAATGAGAGGACTAGTAAAGGCACGGCTTGGTGAACAAGCATCCGACGTGGCCGTCTACGTGGCAAGGTGGTGCGGAGGTGGCTGCTGTCGTGGAAATGGCATGGCTGGAATTTCGAACGGCCCGGGGAGCTGAAAGGGCACGCGTGAAATCCACGCGCGCGTTGAGAAGTTGAAGAGCCATCTGACCTGGCGCGTGCGGCGTGTGGGAGACTCCAAGAGCCACAAGGCTCTGATCTGGACCGTCAGATCGTTTTTGATCTGACAGTGGTGCTTTGGCTGTGCAAACAATGAACATATTAGATTAGGGTTTTTGTAATTAGGCTTAGGGTTTATTTTCATTATTGGGCCCGAAACGGGCTACATATATATGTATATATATTTTGGGTTGTTTAATATAATGTAAATAAACTTGGGCTTTTTATTTTAAACAAAGTGTTTATGGGCTGGTCATTAATTATATATATTTGGGCTTTACTTATTTAGACTGATAAACACATATAATAGTTAGGTTGTTCATTTAAAATTTAGTAATCTTTTTTTTGTCTTGATTTTTCAAACTAGATTTATAACGATAATAATAAAACTATAGTAATAATAATAAGATTATGGTAGTAGGAATAATAATAACAAGAGAAGCAAGTACCATAATAATAATAACATATAGTATAATATTTAGGGGATTTCAAGCATAGTAGATTATAACAAAGATATGGTAACATATATATATGTATATATATAACTTAGTAATTTTTTGGGTTTTAAAACACAATACATAATATGATAAATAGTGGTATAATATGATAACAAATAACAACCTAAATATATATATATGCCTAATTAAAATGAACTAGTAATTAATTAGTTTTTTTGTTTTTTTTTCAAGTAGCAACGCACCCACATATATATAATTAATAAGATAAGACATATATTAATAGTAATATTTTTGGCTTTTTGATTTTAAAACACATATATATGTGATTAATAATTAAGCAACAGCCCACATAAGCCCATTATTATAAAACGAAAATAAAATGTGTTTACCCCACACAAAATTAGTGATTACACTATCTATTTCTATCCGTATGTAAGAATGAATGCCGATTTTGTTCCAAAAGAAAATTTATATTATAATATCTCGGATTCTAATATAATTATCAAACTCGATCTAACATTTTCAGAAAATGACCATTTTAAGCAACAGAAGAGTTGAAATAACATTTGAAAAAAAAAATGATGCTGAGAGCTAAATTGTTGTTCAATTGAAGAAATGCACTCCCCACCTTTTGTTCACTGTTCGTACAATTATGTAAAAGGATGTTAAACTCTTAATGAATGAATGAAAACTTCTGGGGAGAGGATATAAAAATTAATGCTTTTCTTTTCTTGGGAATTAAAGAAGAAAGACAGAGAAATCTGCGTAGGGTGGTTGATTAGTCCTCCTTTTCCCTGCAATGGGGGTGGATTGCAGTGTCCAGTCCACCAATGGATTAAAATTGTTGAGAATTCAAGAGTGAAATAATGAAGAACATTAATAAACTCATCAAGATTTTTACAATTTTGAACGTTTCTTTAGGAAGGGACGAGTGTTCTTCCCTTTTAGGTTTTTGGACTTTCAGATGTTACTGCACCAGCTTCTGATTCTGTGCTGCTATGCTGTTGGGTCTGTGAATCTGCAACCAAAATTTGTGATGAAAATTTATGATCAACAAACACACATATATGTATGTGTCATGTGTATGCATGAGTTTCATTTATGTTAAAGCAGGTACGTTCGGCATTTGAAATATATTCAGACATGAATATAAAAATATAATTTTTCAAAAAAATTCTCATATGCATAAAAAAAATTCTTTTAAAAAATTAAATATATTCATATCTAACTATCTCACTCGAATTATAGAATAACTTAGATAGAGAGAAATTGTCTACTTTATATATATATATGCCCTGGAAGTGATCTTTCACTGAGAAAGAGGGAATCTGCCAGCCTAGCTTCCATGTTAAGTCCTTGTACATCACATTGGACAAGGGGTATTGTATACAAGAGACTAAATCGTGGACTTAATTAAGTTGATTCATACAATTAATTTTAAAAAGTGATATTTAACGGATTTAAAGTCTAAATTCCAAAAATAATGTCATTTTCTCCCATTCCAAAAAGCAATGGCAGTGCATAACATGGTTAGTGGGGCTCTCCATGGTTGCATGAATCAACCATCATCCCAGATATATACGAAACCACATGCAATCACCACTAATTTTACACTATGCTCCCCTGTCATGACTTTCTATGGATCCATCATTTGGGCCAATGACAGCAAGTCAGTAAGAACCAAACATCTCATTCACATGGTCGAGTTTATTGTCTTTATAATACTCGAACATTGATCGAATATCTGATATGAGTATGTATCCTACAGAGATATCGTTAGAACTTTTCAAGTTTTTTCATGTCGATGTCCATACATTTCATATATGAGAAGCATAATTTGTATTGGGATACACTATGATCATAGATGCATTTCTGGTTTTATGGTATTTATTGTGATTGCAGACGCAACAAATGCTATTATGATCAATTGTGGTAAGCATAAAAAGTAAAAAAAAAAACGAAAAACTAAAAAATAATATTAGAAGAAAAATTACCTGAGGAAGAGGGAAAGGGATGCCTAGTGAGATGAAAGGGTGTGGGAGGAGGATATGTGGAGGAGGACCCCTCCATTGGAGTAGGGTAGTAAAGATAGGAAGGTCCAGGGAAACGCTGAGCCTGTGGTGCAGAAAATGTTCCCCTTGGAGCTTGCAAAGAATAGCCATAATAATGCGGGGACCCCATTGATGATGGTCCATACAGCTGATGATAGTATTGTGGTTGCTGAATTTGTGGATTATAGAAACCCTGCAATGCCACCGTTCTTTCATTCAATACCATTGTTAAGCTGATGAGCCATAATGGCTTAATATTGAACAGAATTTTCAACTTGGAAATGTTTTTTTCTTGAGAACATTGGTAGAGAAAGAGGTTCAATCGCTTACTTGGTGATACCCATATTCAGGATTGTAAGCTGGGTACCTGTAAAGTCATTCATCAAAATCTCTAATTAGACATACATACATGCATGAATGCATGCATAGATTGGTTCTGATAGTGTCGGGTAAGAATATATGTCTGACTCGAGTATATTTAATTTTTAAAAATATATATATTCGAAAGATCACACATATATTTATAATCAAATGTGTTCGACAAAAGTGAAAGATGTACACCTTAAACAACAAAAAAAAAAAAAAACAAATAAATAAATAAAAGATTTTGAAGGACAATAGGTTAGTTTGATAGCAAAACCAAAACTAAAAGTTGAAACCTAGAAGTGATCTGACTGATAAAATAACTTAATGCCATTGAAGAGGTGTCATTTCACCATAACAACTAATTGTTGGTGAAAATAAAACTTGTATTCGAAAATATACAGTATCATATAAAAATAAATAAATGATGAAGAGTCGGAACACGCAAGCCTTGTATTAATAGAAAGTACATAATTCAGAACATACTAATTAACAGACTAAGAATGGGTCCCTTTGCATAATAAACTCAGATATCTAACAACAGTTGGGGACCATTTTGATATACACATTTGAGCACTATAAAAGCATAGCAATACTTTCTCTTAATCTTTCTGAATTTCCCAAATTGATTAGCTGACTATATTCTCGTTTACCATATATGAATTAAAATATATCATTGAATTGGTTAATATAATGTTATAAAATGCAACTATGTTGCTGAAACACATCATTATTATAATATAATGTTATGGTTAACATTAATATGTAGAAGCAACAAAAGGATGAATCACCAACTCCTTTGAGTGAAAACAATAATTGAGCACTCACCCGTATGGTGGATAAAAGACAGTAGCTGGCGGCGGGGGAGGAGGAGGAGGTCGCGGCACTGGTGCTGCAACTCTACTATAAGATGATGCACCTTGCTGTTCAACACCCTGATAAGGGTAACTACCTTGAATTCTTCCTGCATATCATCATCATCATCATGTTTTCACTTTTCAATAATTGAATGGAGAAAAGCGGCCTATGTTATTGGAATTCGAGTGCAAATGTATACAACAATCATATTCGAGTTTGTGTCGGATAAGGCCGAAGCAAATATAGAATGAAGTCACACCTCTAGGCGGTGAAGGTCTAGGCCTTCCAAGTGAAGCAATGTTACAATTTGCTCTTCTTCCATCAATTACAGGATTTGGATCAACGCAAGCTTTCCTTGCTGATTCAGGATCACGGAAAGTGACCTACAAAAAAAGAACCAATCTTATTCAGACGCATACGTACATACACACACGTATATATACATATATACACAGAACAGAAGGAATTACAGAAAACTTACAAAGCCATATCCTTTAGATTTGCCAGTGTTTTTATCAGCAATGATAACAGCTTCAAGAATCTCCCCAAACTGTTCAAAATACCCACGCATTTCCTCGGTTGGCGTCTCCCAAGCCAAGCCCCCGACAAACACTTTCGTCAACGTCGTGTCACCGAAAGGTGTTCGATAAAATGGATAAGCCATTGCATCTAAACAAAACAAAACAGCGAATGGGTAACTTTCCTTTTCTGGATTATATTTACAGTTTACAAGATCAAAGTAAGTTGAAACTTCTGCAATTCCAATCCATCATCATCATCCCCTTTGCCTTCTGCTTTGCAAAACTCGTGTTTTTATTCATTCCCAGAAACACCCTTCCACTCTAATTTTCTTTCAAAGAAAGAATCATTTGAAGATGCGGTCTGAGAATGGGATGAAGCTGAGTTTAAAGATGGTATGGAAAGTTGGTTGACTAATTGCTATTATTGCAAAAGGGAGTGAGAGAAAGAGGAGAGGCCAGACAGCTGCTAACGTTAATTTGTTGTCTAAAATTGGATTTTGAGAGAGGAGAAAGGAAAGGGATTGGGTTCGTAAAATAAGAAATGACAGCTCTGTGACCGAATAACGGAAATTCCCCGTTTATTTTTTATATTCTTATCTATACTTTAACATTAAAAAATTTAAATTTATTATTTAAAATTTTAATTTAAGTACAGAGTTTAGAATGAACAGCGTATGATTATTGTTTAGGGTTTATAATTTAAAATTTAAAATTTTTAATATCAATTTTTAATATCAAAATATAGATAAAATACGGAAAAAAAAGTAAAATTTTTGTTCCGTGAGCGAATGGACTTGAGCCAACCTCTCACTGTCTTTGCATTTATACACCCTCCCAATCCTCAATCAATAGCCTTTGCTTGTGTTTTTTTTTTTTGCTTAATTATTATTTTTCTTTCTGTAGTAGTTTTAATTTATCAGTTTTATTTTTATAGTATTTTTACATCAATTTGACCTTTAAAGTAGTTAAATTGCAAAATTGTTTACCTTTTGACTTGATTAATTAAATATATACGAATATTTTTATATTTCATAATCACTTTAGATTGATGAAAATTTCGATTAAGGTTTAGGATTGAGATTTAAAAATTAGGGTTGGAGTGTCAGTCAAAGGGAAAACTTATGATACAATACAACTACTTCAGAGGCCAAATTAATACAAAAATCCTATAAGAATGAAATTGATAAATTAAGGCTACTACATAAACAAAAAAAACCCTTAATTTTTTTTTACTCTATGCTGTGTTTTGAGCTTTGCCACTGTTATAAAATCTTATAAAATTTTGATGTCACCTAAATTTAGTACTATTTTTTTATGATATATTATTCTTATCTGATTAAAGTTTTTGAGTGTTCAAAATGAAATTTGTTTGTAACTGAATGACCGACTGTGTAATTTATCTCAATTTATATTATATAATCGATCAATTAAACGTAAATCCTATCTTATATTGCAAGTTGATTAAAGTATTTGACAGGTAACATTAATAGTAATTAATTGGGATTTACAGAAAGGTGATATATTATGTGATTTGGTGTATCTTTACCAAACTTAATTAATTAAATTGACGATTACTTTTAGATGAGAAATTTAAGGAACAAAAAATAAAAGAGAAAACTGTGATTTCTGGCCCCTATTTCCTTGAGACAGACTTGCACGCACTGGCAGACCATTTAGTAATCAAATAATCATCATTACAAAAAAAGGACGTTTTACATACCATAAATACCACATAGAATACGATGAAAAATTATATAGAATATTATACTTGAAAGTTCAAATCATAGTTTTTTTTATATAATTATTGATTAATTTTGTTATTATGATATTAACTAATTAATTTTAATTGAATATTATAAAGATATTTTTATGAGACGATTCTTTCGCTTTGATTTATTTTTTGAATAATTTTTTATTTAGAATGAGGGGAAGGAGAATTTTGTTCTTACTTAGTCTTGAACACTTTAAGGAAGAGAATAATGTTAACTGAGAGTTTTAATCACATGCTTTAGAGATTGTTGACATTTTTACTTTAATTTGTTCGATTCATAATGTCAAGATTCAAACTACTAACTTACTTAAGAAATTTAATGTCTCATTTCATTATACTAATTGAGTGTTAGTTCGAATCATAGTTATTAATATATTAAATTTTGTATAAAATATTTTAAAATGATTATTACATGACAAATTAATAAACACAATTATGATTTACGAATAGCTAGGTCTATAGACCCACTTCTTCCATTAAAAGGATTGAGGTTGCAAGTTCATGTTCAAGCACTAGGAGTATACATATGCTTTTATATATGAAATCTAATTCACATATAAAAAATAGATATTTCTCCCAATAATTTTTTTCATATACAGTGATGAAATAAGATAAAAAGGCAAGATAACAACAAGATTAATAAGATTTAAGAGTTATTTTTAAATAATATGAATTATTAATAGAATTAATATTTGATACACTGTCAGTGTAAAAAAGTTTACACAAACAAGCCTATTTTCTAGTCTAAATCTAAAATCTAAATTTCTAACCTTAAAACCTTAAAAATCTAACCACAAACCTTAAATCTTAAATTCTAACCATGAATCTTAAATTCTAAATCCCACAACTTAAACCCTAAATTAAAACTCTAAACCTCTAAATAACCCCGCTTGTGAAAACTTTGTTTTGCACCGCTAGTGTATATTAATATTTTTATTTTAAGATTTTTTAATGTCTGGTCGAGGAAGATTTAGTTAGGTTTTGTGTTCAACAACACATATAGAAATAATTTTATTTAAATTTAATTATAAAAATTTATAAATATTAATATAAAATTTGTACAAGCTTGTCCTAACATTTAGCTAACAATACATTGTGCCATTAGTTTGATAGTTATCCGGATACATCATGGTTGGAGACTTGGAATTATCTAAATGTATTATGATTTGTTGGTTCAATAATTCTATTAATTTTATCAAAAAAAAATAACTTTATTAAGTATTCAGTAATATACGGAAGTATGCAACCAAAAATATATGTGAAAGTCTATTAAAAAAATATGTGAAAGTAAAAGTCGATAAACATTTATGAAATCCAAAAAATCCATATATTTATGATGTATTCTTATATTTTGAAACATTGATAATTCATATTATAGTATATAGATTTTAAAATATCCTTACATACACGAGCAAATAAATTTGGTCAGTTGATCAAGTTACTTGTTCCTTCATATTCCTTTAGGTCATGGGTTCTAAACTTACTAGGAACACACATTCCTTTTCCTAGAGTCATCTTTTTCCTCCTCTTTTGGTATGATTAGGATTAAGATTAGAATTAAGATTTGTCTAAAAAAATCTCACATACATGCAGGGAGCCAGAGATGGACAGAGAATTTTATGTTAGGGGACGAACCTATAAATTTCTAGAGCATACTTATAAAATTTTAAAAGAGCAAAAAAAAATTTCAATAATTTTTTTTAAAAATTTTTAGAAGATAACCGCTCGCCGTAGCCACTTCGATCCATCCATGCCTACGTGTTTCATTCCCACATGACGCAATGTTCTTGAACTTCACTAATCATATTCTGTTACGTGCCAAGAGAACAATTAGTACTATGAAACAACGAAAGCAGAGAATACAACAGTTAGGATCATGTAATAATATAATGAAATCAACGAGCGATGACGGATCAGCTCAATATTCATACGCAAACGAAAGGGAATGGGGCGGCAGCGTTGATAAAATTTGTTAATACATTTCATCCAAAGTCAAGCTCATTAGGTCAATCATAATAAACAAAATTTGGGAACTTAAACTTAGTGTTTTAGTTGTTACTAATGGATGACCTTCCACGCGCTTTTCCCAACTGGAAATTTCCAAATCTTTGTAAACCCGGCCCCCGTTTTACAAGACAGTTCGTTTACGAAATAATAATGTAATTAAAAATACGCATACCACAATTTTATAAAATATAAATTGTTCATATATTAAATTTTACGTAAGATATAAAATATATACAGATACCTCTGTTAGATTTAGTTCGTTTAATATTATTGCTAATATATATAATATACAAAATATGAGATTTAATATACTTAATTAATCAATATCCTTTAATTTAAGAGTGAAAAAGATTTAAAACAGTCTAGACAATAAAACAAAAATTCAATACCGATAAGCAAATGAAAAGGACTTTTCTATGAACAAATCTAGGTGTAAAAAATATATATACATGTTTGAATATTATTTCAGTTTGATTCCAAAAAATGAATCTAATTAAATTATTGGTGACCATGTTAAAGTTAATTAAGCATTCAAACCGAATAAATTCGAGTATCATGATAATCAAGGACGGAGTTGTTCAATGAACGGAAGGGATTGTGACTTCAACTTTTTCCTATTGGTAATTTTAGTCTTTGTTATTTTAAACACTTATCAAATTAAATTTTGTTTTTCTTAAATTTTAGATTAAATACTTATTATTTCTTTATTAATTTTAAATATAAATAACTTTAGGGTAAACTACCTGGGTGACCACTTAACTATTGGGTGTGACCTTTTTTGACCGCCGAATTATAAAAATTCAAAATTCAACCACCAAACTATTTAAATGGACCTATTTTGATCACCGACTGTTAAAATTTAACGAAAAGGTGCTGTGGAAGTTAAATAAAATTTGTATAATTACATATTTGGTCCATATTATTTACATATTATATCAATTTGGTCCTAATTTTAATTAAATTAAATAAAAATTGACTAACAAATCAAATAACGACACGTGTCATCACTCGATTGGATAGGTTTACTCTATTTTTTAATTTAATTTATTTAATATTTTAATATATCTATTTTTTTCCAATCACGTGTCATCACCTAGTTAAAAGAAAATTAAAGAGAATGAAATGTGATCTTGGTGGGGTTTAAACTTGAGACCTCAAGGGAAAAAGCCAAGTCTTTACCATTGCACCAACTACTCCTTAGTGATAAAAATTGCACCATTCTATATATATATATATATATATAATGAAGTAAATGCTAGGGAAGAAGAAGTAAAAATATTTGAGAGGAGACTCGAACATGGGTCACATGAAATGTATAAAAACACGCATATCACTAAATCAATTCAAATAATTAAATTAAAAATGAAAACATTTTAATTATATTTAAAGTATAGTTAAAGAAAGATTTAAAATAAATAAATATATATATTATCCGAACAATTTTACCAACAATGATCTATTTTTTTAAAGAAACATATAGTTTATAAAATATTTTTTAAGAAAATGATCAACCCATATCGGATCAAAAAATGAATTGAATTTATTAATTATTAAAATTATATGTTTTAATATAATATATATAATCATTGAATTAAGATATTTAATACAAAGTTAAAATTATTAATTAAATTAAATAACTCGGTCAATATTATATATATTTTACAAAGTTGTTAAAATACTTGTGAGAAAGAAGCTTGGCTTTAGTGATATGTGTGTTTTTACACATCTCATGTGACCCATGTTCGTCCTCTCTCAAACATTTTTTTTTTTCTTTGGCATTTACTTTATTATAAGATATATAGAATGATGCAATTTACATCGCTAAAGAGTAGTTGGTGCAGTGGTAAATGCTTGGCTTTTTCCCCGGAGGTCTCAAATTCAAACCCCACCACTCTTTAATTAAATATCAAATAAATTAAAAATTATATTAAATTCATCCAATCGGGTGGTGACACGTGTTGTTATTTGATTGGTTGATTAATTTTATTTAATTGAAATTAAGACCAAATTGATATAATAGGTAATTAACAAAAACCAAATGTGTAATTATACAAATTTTACTTTCACTGCCACGCCATCTCTCCGTTGGATTTCAACGGCTCGTGGTTAAAATAGGTCCATTTAAATAGTTGGGTGGTCGAATTTTGAATTTTTGTAGTTCAGTGGTCAAAATAGGTTAGACCCAATAATTAGGTGGTCACCTAGTTAGTTTACCCATAATTTTATTCCTCTCATTGTTTAATCATAACTTCGATGATAATTTTAATTGACTTAATAGTAATATCTAAAATGACGAGATTAAGGGCAAGTTTAGCGGGGTTTTTGAAAAATACTTTTAAAAGTGCTGTCAGAAAGTGATTTTAAAAGTGATTTTGAAAAGTTAATTATAAGATTACAGTGTTTGACATTGTTGTCAGAAAATACTTTTGAAAAGATAAAATGTCCATTTTGAACATGATATTTGAAAGTAAATAATGTTTAAATTGGTTATCATAAATTTTATTAATATTATTATATATGAAAAATTAACTTAAATGATAAAATTATAAAAACCATGTCGATTCAGTAGTATTTTATACATATATAATATAAACTTTAAATATTTTATTACTTATTTGGTTAAATGGTCAAATTTGCCCCTGCAGTAATCTAAAATCAGCAATGTTGTCTCTATTTTCCCTCGTAATTTTGCCCCCAAAGTCAGCAAATTGCAGCAATGTTGCCCTTTGATCGATTGTGACCGTTAAATGCTGATGTGGCAGTTAACGGTATTGACGGAGTAATTTTGTCCTCGAAGTCATTCACGCAATTTTGCCATCGAAGTCATTACTTGCAGCAATTCAACCCTTGGTTTATTTAGTTTTTGAATAAAATCGGATAAATAATTTGATTTTTCGAGTTAAACTTTAACAAATAGAATATATGAAAAATCAATTAACAAATTGATGTAAATATCATTTGGGTCCTTGATAATTTTAAAAATAAGAAAAGTGAGAACTCTTACAAAAAAAATCAAAATATTTTTCAATTTTTTTAAAAAAATCTATAAACTTAATAAAAATAAATAAGATATTTAAAAAATTATTAAAAATAAAATTAATATAAAAATTAAAATGTATTAAAAATTATAAAATGATAAAATATAAAATTAAAAGTATTTATAAAGTATTAAAAATTTGAACAATTTCATTAATTTTTTTTTTTGCTTTTCTACATCAAAATGATGCTTATTAATATTTGATAAGTTTTATCACAACTCTAATGGATGGACGATTCCATTGAAAATAGGTTCAAGGAATATTAGTTGACTTAGTATAACCAGAAACAGTCGACGACTTTTTCAATGGGTTTTATAAATATTTTGAAATTTTAATTTTTTATATTTATAACTTTATATTTATAAATATTTTTATATTAGTTTTATTTTCAATAATTTTTTGAATATCTTATTTACTTTTATTAAGGTTATAGATTTTTTTTTTAAAAATTGAAGAATATTTTGATTTTTGTGAGAGTTCTCACTTTGTTTATTTTTAAAATTACCAAGGACCCAAAAGATATTTACATCAATTTGTTAATCGATTTTTTATATATTCTGTTTGTTAAAGTTCAACTCAAAAAATCATATTATTTATCCAATTTTATTCGAAAACTAAATAAATTAAGGGTAAAATTGCTGCAATTAATGACTTTGATGGCAAAATTGCTCCGTCAGCATCGTTAACTGCCACATCAGTATTTAACGGTCAAAATTGGTCAAATGGCAACATTGCTGCAATTGGCTAATTTTGAAGGCAACATTACGAAAAAAAAGTAGGGGCAACATTACTGATTTCAGATTACTACATTGGCAAATTTAACCATTTAGCCTACTTATTTATATATATATATAATATTTTATAATATCAAAGTTTTTTATTACTTATTTTTATTTAAAATATTAAATATTTTATAATTATTATATTTAATAATTATTTTATTTTATTTAAAATATTATTTTTAATATATTACTATTAATATTAATAATTAAGAATAAAAAAATAAATTTATACCTAAAAGTAATTTTTTACCCAAAAGCTTAAAATCTAACTTTTAAAATTGAGTGAAAAAATCAATTTTAAGTGATTTTTCGCACCAATTTAATTTACGTTTAAAATAAATAAAATAGAAATTAAATATGAGAACGGAAATTATTTTATTTGTGTAAGTTGTTGCAACTCGGCAGTATTTGGACAATTTGACAGTTTTCTGGGTTTTATGAAACTTTACAACTTGAACTGCCCACGTTGGCTCTTATCATTATTTGAGAACAATGATCTCGATTTCATCCAACTTTCTTTCACAAAAAGAAAAACAAAAAGGAAATAGGCTTAAGTGTTGAAAACCCCTAAATTTTTGGGAGAAATCAATTCAGTCCATCAATTATTTTACATTCAATTAAACCTTCAAATTAAAAAATTAATTTTACCCTTTAAATAACATTGACTGTTATTCTATAATGTAAACATAAATCGTGATCAAATACGTAATAATAATAATATAAATATTTTAATTCAGTGTAATTGTATATGAAATTTTAAATTAGATTTAATTGTATATATTTTAAAATTAGATGATATAATTATTTATTAAGTAATACATATATATATATATATATATATATATATATATAAATGATGTTATATCAATCGGTCTCAGTAAAAAAGTGTATGTTCATCATTAGAGACCCGAATTCAATCGCTTTGTTTGGGAGGTTTTCCTTGGCATTTTGGTTTCTTTGTTTATATCATGTCCTGGTGTTAGGCCGTTTATGTGTTGCTTATTCGGACTTGGTTTTCACAGTATCATGTTGTATTTTTTTCTTCTACTTAAGTGTACGAGAGTTTTTTTAATGAGACACATGGTTTTATTGTGTATGTTTTATCCCAATAAAATCATGCTTATTCTAATAAAAAAGGATAAAAATATGTATGAATATGTACCAATTTGTAATTACCTTTAGACTATTCAAAAATAATAGTTTTTGTGATTTGTGGAAATCAAATAAAAAATTTATGTATATGTTGAAATTGAATCAAACAGAATTAAATACTTACAACTACATAAAATCAAAGTTTATATATAACAATACACGTTAGATCAAAGTTTATATGTAATTTTGATATTTATCCCAAAAAGAAAGTGTATCTGAGTACAAGTTAAAGTTATGGAGTTTTTTATTAAAAATATAAGAATTTATTTAAATAAAGATAGTAACAATTAGATTTTGACCATGTTTAGCATTTAGCGGATAGCTGATAGCAGATTACATTAGCTGATAGCGGATAGCTGATTGTATTAGCTGATTGTATAAAAGTATTTGGTAAAATTAACTCATACTTGATAGTTGTTTGATTATTTGAACAAGCAAAATGACATATAAGGACATGATTATATTTAATACTTGTTTGAATAATTTATTAGTTATTAACATTTTGTATCTATTAATATTAATTAGATTATGAAAATTAATTATTTAAATATCATTACTGAGCATATACGAGGATGTACATATTAATTTTTTATTTGTGAAATTATTTTTTAATAATTATTAAATTTAGATGTATATATTATTTTTATCTATAAAATTATATTTTAAATATAATTTTATTAATTATTAAATTTATATGTATTTCCTAATTTATATATTAATTTCATATTTATGAAATCATTTTTTTATTTTATTAGTTAATCAAATTTAGGTTATTTAGATAATTTTTTTATAATTATCAAAGACAAAATAGTATTTACAAGTCTTTTATTCAAGCATCTAACTCAAAAAGTTTTTAAAAGAAGTTTTTTTCAAAATGAGAGGATTCACCTAAATCTGCTATTATACTCATCTATTTACCAAACTTTCAAATTAGCAGATTTGGCCAGTCAAACCTCTAATTTTAGCTCAAAAAGTTGTTTACCAAACATAACCTTCGTAAAAAAAAATATTTTTATGTTATTAAGCATTATTAGTAATTGTATTTGTTTTAAAACGTGAAAAATTAGTCATTGTACTCGATTCAGTGGACACATTTGAAAACTAAAAAAATTCTAAAAAATATTGTAGCAATTACATTTTTTATTATCAAATTAGTTCGCTTCAATAAAGATATTTAGTTGCGATGACAGAAGCAGGAGATCTTTGTATTGTTGTTAGATTTAGGTCATAACGGTTTGTTAGATCTGTTTTGGTTTTAATTTGTATCTAATTGTATGTATTCTTTTTTTCTATTTAGATAAGGGATGTTTTTACCGAGGCATTCAATGAATGTCTTGGGTTTGTATACCTTAAACCCTTTAATAAAACTAAATTTGCCGAGAAAAAATAGCAATAATAAAGATTTGATTTAACGATATATGCTTTATATGAAATTACATGATTAAATATTCAATTATGATCCGTTATAAATATAAAAAATTATCAATTTAATCAATTTTGTATTTTTTTGTAATATACATGTTCGTCTTAAGATTCATGTTTGAGGTGTGAGGATGCCCCTCTTAACAATGTCATCTCTAAAATTTAATCTCGCGTCCTCTCCTTAGGGGTACAATATATCTTACCAATACACCTAAATACTTGTTGGTAAATCTTAATTCAAATCTTAATACTCATCGGTATTTAGACTGTTTTATAATAGCGTTATTAAAAAATTAATTCAAATATACTTACTATTTTAAAACTTGAGTTCATTTATTACTCTAATCAACTTCAAATTGAGTATCATTGTTCACTTTTAAAATTGAATTAAATAATACTGCTAGACGAATATCTGAATCAACTAAATATTTGTAGTCACTGACATTATTATTTAAAAAGTTTATTCTAGAATTATGCTAATGATATAGGGTTTTGCCATACACGGTCCTTAAAATAAAATTAATTACATTCTTAAAAAATTAAATATTATTGGTCTAGGGTGTTTAATATAATTAATAATCATATAAAAAAGTTTAGGTGTATAAGGTTTATGGTTTATAATTTTAAGGTTTTAGGGTTTAAGGTTTATTGTTTTAAGGTTTTAATGTTATAGTATTTTATGGTTTATATGGTTTAGGGTTTTATTGTTTTAGGGTTTAGGATTTCATGTTTATTGTATGGTTTAGGGTTAATGTTTTTATGGTTCAGGGGTTAAGGTTGAGGTTTTAGAGTTTATATTTTTTAGAGCTTAGAGTTTAATGTTTAAAGTTTTTTGTTTAAGGTTTGGGAGTTTACAAGTTTTAGGGTATAAGATGTTAGAATTTAATTATATTAAATACCATAAATTAACGATATTTAATTTTTTAAGACATTAATTATATTCTAATAGATTCTATTAAAAAATATCTAGTAGTTTTTATACACAATCTTAAGGATTGTGTATATCAAGTGTATAGCAAAACCCAATAATATATATTTGTTTATAATTTTTAAACTTTATCCTATTTATCGATTGGGTCCTGGTTAGATTGATATAGTTGTTATTGTAATATTTAAAAAGAGCATGAGTTTGGGATTAAGTAATTACCGAATGACTAATGATATTTATATTATCTCATTTTGTATGGATTCAAATTTTAATATTCATCTTAAAAATATAAATACACATCTATTTAATAAAAAAAATATGAGTTCAAAAATGTTTAAACACGTTTTCTCTTTTAATTTAAGATTTTTTGAAGAGGCTCGAATAGTTTATAGACCATGTATAAAATTTTATATTATATAAATTCATTTTATTTAAATCTTAAATAAACATTTATAAATATCTAAATCTGCAACATACATTAGTGTGGTTCATATTTGGGAGGGTGTTTCTTTTTAATATTTGTCGGGTACGGGCCTTCGGGGAACATGCCCTTCAGTTCAATAAAAAAAAAAAGCTGGACAAAATTCGGATGAAGAACCGCTCTATTGTAAGGTTGACAAAACATTAACTAAATAATTTAAGCTGTTCCGACTGTCTAGTAAATGATCTGATTTTCCCCCCTCACGTCATGTTCTTTGAGATACGATTCAATTTAAATTTGAAGGTGTAGCATTCGATACCCTCCTAAAAATGCATTGAAACGCCTAACAAAATTGGGTACTATGAAACCCTAAATTGCCCTTCATCTTAAATAAATAAAAATATAATTCGATTCGATTTAAATAATTATATTTCGGTCTTTCCTATCTTTGGTAATTTCTTGTTACAGATAGCTTAAATCAGTGAACAAGTTTTGTTACAATTTGTAATAGCAATGCCGGCTATTGAACACTGAAATGCTAAATGGTCTCCTTAAGAAAATGAGCTTTGCCGGTAGGATTGTAGGCAAAATGGCAGCTATTGAAAGTTTATGCCATGGACTGCATTTACTGAGGACCTCAGATCTCCTACATCATGGTTATTATTGTTATTGAATATTAGGGCAGGGAAAAATACTCAAAAGATAAGCACCCAGACCACTAGACACTAGTGTAGTGACAACAGATGTACTGCATTTCAAGTCTTGATATATATATATGATATTTAAAAAAATAGCGGCATCTGATTCATTGGTCGATTAATTTGGCTCGAATTTTGTAGATGTCTAATATAGAGTGTCCTTCCCAACACAGTTTTTTGCATTTACAACATTAAGATTCAAATCTTTGACCTTATTGAGGAAATCTAACACCTTGTCCTGCTAGACCAACGGGTAAAATTGGATTTTAAAAAATGCACATTAATGACAATTAGTTTTCAGAATTGAACTTTTATCATCTAATTATTGTCATTTTCACTTTGAAATTTGTTATGACTTGAGAGTGGATGACAATAATCCTCAGTCAAGCTCATGGGTAGAAAGATGCGGATAGGTAATAATTATGGCCCGTCAAGGTTTTGTGTTCCCCTTTATAAATTTTGGGCAGAGTTTGGTCCAAATATAGGCTTCATGAATTTTTAGGTGGGCCTAAATTTGTGACCTCAGCAAAGCTTGAACTATTTATCTATATTATTAATAAAAAATTTATCAGTTAATCTAATAGGATATACCATTATTTAAGTTTTTGATGTTATAAATAAAATATGTTTTTTTAGTATACATGTGTGATTACAATGTAGTATTTGTTTAATTTTTTTAGCTTTTTAATAAGGCACACTATATACACACAGTATTCAAACTCGAATCACTTGAATGAAATACACCATTCTTTATTAATGGACCATTCCATAATGCTTAATTTAAATGTAAGTGATTATTTCAATAATTAGTCTAAATTAACATAATAAGTTAATCAAGCACAATCTCCGTTGGACTAAGGACAAACAAGCCATTTTCTTAAAACAACAGATATTATTAGAATTGCCAATATATCCTTAAATATTTTTGACCTCTTCGGAAAAAAAATTATTTTATATATCTAACAATGATTACGAGTGTACTGGTAAGGAAAAGGAATATGTATACATTTTAACCAAAGTTGTGTTTTTTAGTTATTTTATTTATAAAGGTTATATTAAAATAATACAATTATATATACTTTTATAAAAATATTTAGTACAATTTAAATATATTTTTAGTATATTTTTACAACGGAGACGATATTTAATATTTAGTACAAAAAATGTGTCACAAAGATCGAGGTTTTTATTCAAAATTTTTAAAAAATATTTCAAGAAAAAATGACGTAGTATGTAAAAAAATAAGAAGAAAAATGAACATTAACGGTCGGGAACAAACATTAAGATTAATGATGTTGTTAATAAAGTAAAAATTAAAAAAAAAAGAAGACGACACAAAAATATTAAGAGAGACTTGAATAAATTTTATTAAGATAAGTCCTTAACCTACTATTTGTATCTAAATACATAATTGACATTTAAATTATGTTTAAATACATATTTAACATAACTTAGACATATAAAGGGTAAGGACTAAAAAAATTACAAGGCAATAAAACAAGGAAAAACTTTGATACACAGGCCGTGTAAACTTTAGTTTACACATGCCTTTTAGTTTTAGGGGTTAGGGTTTTAGTTTATGATTTAAGGGTTTGGGTTGTAGGGTTTAGAATTTAAGGTTAGTGTTTAGAATTTAGGGTTTAGAGTGTGGGGTTTAGTTTTTTAGGGTTAGGAATTTAGGATTTGAGTTTTTATAGTGTAAATACACAAGCTTGTGTAAAATTAATTTTACACAGTTTGTGTATCAAAGTTTTACCCATAAAACAATAAAATTCAGGGAATTTTCTTTATTTTAAGGGAATACAGCATTAATTACATATTATAAAATTTTATCTTTAGTATTAAAGGCAATGGGGTGGTGGCGCAGTTGGCTAGCGCGTAGGTCTCATAGCCTAATACTTGAGTAATCCTGAGGTCGAGAGTTCGAGCCTCTCTCACCCCAATTAATATTTTTTGTAAAAGTTGTGAAACGAGTTCAATCTTTCATTTCCTACAATTGGATTTTGGAAAATTTAGAAGCAGACCTGAAATGAAAATATGAAACTAATGCTTGAACACTGTTTGATAAAATTCCGTGCAGAAGTTGGAGAGACTTTGGTTTGGGTTTTTGGATAATGCGGCGCTATTGTTCGTAGGGAGGGCAAAAAATCCGTACTCGACGGGCCCCTATCAGGACGAGTTTTATAAAGAATTAAATCCTAAAATATGCATAAGGTATGAAATCCAGATCTTCCAGCGTAATTCAAACTGTCAAGGTCAAGCTCCAGTTTTACAATAAACAAAATTAGAGTTTTCTTTTTCTTCTTCTTCTTCTTGATATGACAAAGCCATGAATTCGAGTTTGCACGGTTTTGAGTTGGTTTTAAGATTCATTTGTTTCTTTAGAATTTGTACATTTTGAAAATAGGAACTCAAAACTCGTTTGATTATTGTATTATTCCAATCATTCTTCATGATATATATATTAAAACTGTCAGATCAATTTGATGCGCTGAGTCGAATAGTGACGTCTTGTTCATTTATTTTAATATTTTAAGTTTTTTTTTTACTTCAAATTTAATTATAAAAATATATGAATTTTGCTAACGTGATAAATTTGATCTCTTAGGAAAAATGTTTGGATAAACCGAAAAGGTTGAAAATTAGACTTGCTTGAGGCGTGCACTAGATACTGTCTTTAAGGATATTTCGCGGTGAAGCGTACACTCTAAAATTCAACAAGCACTTCTGTCAAAGTAGGCAACAGAAAGAGTAAAAAACCAATGAATACTAAGCTTTAAAACGTGTTTAAAATGAGAGAAAGGAGAAGAAAGTAACTAGATGATTCTACTTTCAGATGATTTGAAGGCATATGTGCATGATATTTATAGTATCATGCATGCCCAAAAAGGCATCTAAAAATAGCCATTAGTCAAGGGTAAATTAGTCAAAAATAAAATGAGTAGTTAAGAATAAAGATACTTTCATTTTAAATGAATGGTTAAAATTAATCAAAAAATGAATGGTTAAAAATGAATTTAATAATAATAAAGATGGATCGGGCATCTAGTTCATGCACATAGAAAAATCGGTCAATTTCAATTGAATTGGACTTCTTGGCCAAACTTTGTGTGCGCGAGACTACCATCATATTTTTCTCTTATAAGCCCAATACCAAGTCTTTATATTTGAACTCAAAACAAATAATATAAAAAAGATATGTGGGATTCTTTGAAATACACTAAGTAATCTTATATTTTTACAATCCCCACATATTTCAAAGAATGATAAAAAGTTAGCTGAGTATTATGACATAACGTATTCATTCTGGTGTCTTTTTGGACTATCAAGCAGAACTTAGAAAAATGAGACATAACCTATTGAGTAATTGGTGAAACACATTTCTATGAACCAATAACTTATTATTGTAAGCTAACATTCTCATTAATCATATTATATCTATTCTTGCTCTTTATCGCGGTTGTGTGCTAATAGGTCATGCACGTGCCTGGACTTTCATAAGTGCTCTAGAGACTTTGCCATAAATCTCATATAAGTGGCCCTACTTCACAGTTATATAGGTAAAGCCACCAAGTGTAACCCTCTTGACCCGGTCTAGACGCAAGACCAAACCAAGCGAGTTACATTGGGTTTGCCGAAACAAACCCGTAAAGATTTAACTCGAATTATGTTCATCTTTTTCTTTTATCTTATCTAGATGCAACATTATAACCTACAGTGTGCATACTGGCAGCAGGTGAAATAACAACTCAATTGGGCGTCGAATCGACATTCAATTGCACACAATTGCAATTTAGGGACCAAATTGCAATTGTTGAAAACTTACAGGGACTTAGTTAAATCAGAAGTTACCAAACCTCAATTAGTCAGGTTTCATGGCCACTTGTCAAATTTCAGCTCTAAACGACCATCCGAACTCATTTAATTGCATGCATAACAATAAGGGACCAAAATGGAAGAATCTAAAACCTTTAATATCAAGAATAACAGTCATAGCGACTAGGCGTACATATATGGTCCCAAAGTGTACATATATGCGGGGGCATATCGATATGGTCCCTAGGCATATCGATACGCGGGTTACAAATCATTTTCCCAGAATTCTAGTTGCTCAAAACCATATTGATACACTTCTACCCGTATCGATATACCTCTACCCGTACCGATACACCTGAGCCTGAAATACCCAATTTTGCTAGTTTTTCGTTCAATCAAAGGTCCAAACATGTTCTATCAAACCCCAAACATATACACAACAATTCTAAAGATCAAACCATGTTAAAATATCACAAAAACATGATCAAATCATAGCATCTTACTACAAACGGAAATCTAGAGGCATGCTTCCTAGAAAACAACCAACCAACATACGAAACATAATTCTAAGGCAACAACCAAATATATAAGGCCAATTACAATCCAAATCATCAATACAAACTTGCTCAAACAGGGAGTTTAGCAAAACCGTCCCAAAACAACATTAAACCTTATTGCCTTTATTACTACTAGTCTAAAGTGAGATCATACTTTCGAATAGTTGAAGTCCTTGGATTTCCCTTCGCTTGCTCGCTGCCTCCAACCTTTAATTATTTGCATTTATGGATAAAGAGAGCGTAAGAACACAAGACTTAGTGATGAGTGCTCAAACAACACACTATCAATGTATTTAAAAACCACTTTCTGAAAACACATTAAAATTACCAATGTAATCTTTTTACAAAACATCATGCCTTGAAAACCATGAACTTAACACTTTCAAAAACTAGCATATTAAACCATATGCAACATGTATCATGGATCAACAACAAATCCCATCTGTTAACCCTCAATTTAAGCCTTCCCATGTATAGCAATCCATATGCAAAGCTTAAAGAGGAAACATGTATAAACCAACATTATACATCGACATCCATCAACATGATAAATTAACAACTATATTGGCTTTCAAATGATCATAAACAAGTTCCATTTCACTAAATAGTTCATCAGATACACGGATTCAACAAGTGTCCTCTCAACACTTTATGCCATCTCAACCAGAATTATGGTACCACTCACAACCGGGGTACAATCACAAACCCTCTCATCAGTTAGACGCATAATCCACTAACATATATTTTCGGTACCATATAACCCATCGATTGTTAGGGTACTCGTGGTGGAGTATTCGATACACATAAACCCCTCAACACCTGAGACGGCTTATTTGTAGTGCATTATCAATCATATGGTCGGACAGTTATATCTGATAGCATTTTAAATCACATCACATGCCAATATAATTCATTATTAACCATGTACCTTACTGATTTTATAGGATACTTGTGCCACATAGGAGACTTGAATTGAATACCTTGTGTCTTGCTTATTAAACCGAACCCCTAATTGTTCTATTTGAACGTAGAATGTCTGAAACAAGACTCGGTTGGGATAATGAAAGTCCTGAAGGCTCTTCGAACAAAGGATATAGTGTGAGGATGGAATAGATTCCTCCTCAACACCAAGCTCAACATAGAGCTCAAGCTGCTGCTCAACAGGAAGCTCATGCTATCAATCATGTGTAGCAAGAATGCCTTCTAAGTATGAATGAGATGTTTAATCATCTAGTGTCTGCTTTAAAGCATGATCATCCAATTGCTCCTACGGTTTCTGTGCCAAACTGAGCCTCAATTGACAAACTGGCTCAACATCGGGCTTATACCTTCACTGGCACCGATGAAGCAAATCCAGAAGTAGCTGAGTACTGGCTTGAAGCCACAACTCGAATCCTTACCAAGCAACTACCTTGTCCCGATGAGCACAAACTCGAATGTGGTATAACTTTGTTAGCTGATGAAGCTTTAAGCTGGTGGGAAACTACTACGTTGACTGCCCCTATAGAAGCCATGACGTGGAAATTCTTCCTCGATAAATTTAGGAAGAAGTATATCAATAAACAGTATCTAGCCAAGCGTTGGAAACGTTTCTTGTACCTCAAGTAAGGGGGCCGACCTATTGAACAATATGTAAGCGACTTCTGCGTATTGCAAATATGGATCGAAATATATCAAAACCGAGGCAGACAAGTGCCGAATGTTCATTGATGGGTTAAATGATGAATTAAGCTCTATATTCACTGCTCTCGGTATTACCAGCTTCCAAAACTTGGTAAATCGAGTCATTGCTACAGAAGCGAAGATAAAGGCCTCAGAGAAACGTAAGAGCGGAAACTCCTGGAAAGATAAACGATCCAGAAATGATGACAAGCCACACTGGCAGTCAAAGAAAGCTAAACACTCTAAAGATCACTGTTCAAATTATACTCATGTCCAGAAGAGTAATTATATACTGAAACCTCAATCGGTAATCAAATCCTCAGCCCCGATGATCTTAGTTGATAGTATAGGGAATTTTGGTAAAGTTGCTCAGTATTCTACTTGCAAGTTCTGTCAGAAGCACCACACCGGGCAATGCAAAACTCAACAAAACTTGTGCTTCTTATGTGGAGCCTCAAATCACTATATTCGGGATTGTCCCCAAAATCCGAATAAGGCTCCAAGTCGAACTCCTGGAAATGCAAGCTCAGCTCTCTCCAATAGAAACAAGGGTCCTAAACAAACCCAGTTTGGTAATCAGGGGAGAGGCAGAGGGAACCATTCGAATGCTCCAACTCACCAGGAATCTCGAGCCCCTGCTCGTTTGTACCACATTCGTGGTAAAGATGATGAAGAAGCTCTCGATGTTATTACAGGTACCGTTGAGTTAAATTCCAGTCCTGCATATACTTTAATTGATTTGGGGTCTACCCATTCATTTATTTGTTATGCCTTGATCAACAAGTTAAAATTGAAACCCGAAATTATTAAATCAAGTCTTGTAGTTTCAAATCCATTAGGGGGAAAACACTCATTAACTTGCGCCACAAGCAAGCTTCCTTGACCATTCGAACCGTACCTTTTCCCATTGATCTTTATGTCTTACAATATTATGAATTTGACTTGATATTGGTGTTAGATTGATTAAGTAAACACGAGGCCTGGGTAGATTGCCAAAATTAGAGACTGTATCTCTAGGGTTTAGGGAAAGAATCCATTCTCTTAATAGACAAGAAACCAACTTCAATCTTTGCTAAGATGATCCTCCAAGATAAATTTAAATTCGGTTTGCCTAGCATGCCTGTTGTTTCTGAATTCACTGATGTTTTTCCTGAGGAACTCCCTGGTGTCCCTCCGACCAGAGAAGTAGAGTTCGAGAATAAAGTTCAACCCAGAACAACTCCGATTTCCATCACACCTTATCAAATGGCACCTGTTGAGTTGAAAGAATTAAAGAAGCAACTTCAGGAGTTGCAAGATAAAGGCTTCATACAGCCTAGTTCATCT
Source organism: Hibiscus mutabilis (assembly GCA_019671005.1). NCBI lineage: Eukaryota > Viridiplantae > Streptophyta > Magnoliopsida > Malvales > Malvaceae > Hibiscus > Hibiscus mutabilis. Next base: position 46,975,566 of record CM033730.1, on the reverse strand, counting down.
TCGTGGGGTGCTCCAGTCTTGTTCGTGAAGAAGAAATATGGGACTATGAGACTCTGTATTGATTACAGACAATTGAACAAGTTTATGATCAAGAATTGGTATCCTCTTCCTAGAATATAAGATCTCCTCTATCAACTCAAGGATGCTTCGGTATTCTCACAGATCGATCTTCGATCGGGATACTATCAAACGAGGGTAAAAGAAGAAGATGTGCCCAAGACAGCCTTTCGTACTCAATATGGCCACTATGAATTTCTCGTAATGCCATTCGGGTTAACGGATGCTCCGACTGCTTTCATGGATCTCATGAATCGAGTGTTCAAGCTCTATCTCGACAAGTTCGTGGTCGCCTTCATTGATGACATCCTAGGTTACTCTTGGAACAAGGAAGAACACTCCGAACATCTCAGAATTGTATTGCAAACTCTTCGAGAACGTTAATTGTTCGCAAAGTTCTCTAAGTGTAAATTTTGGCTATCAAAAGTCTCGTTCCTTGGCCATGTCATCTCGGCAGAAGGGATTAAAGTAGACCCGAAGAAAATTCAATCCATCCTAGATTGGAGACCTTTGAGGAATGTTAGTGAAATAAGAAGTTTTCTCGGTTTAGCCGTGTGTTATTGGCGATTTGTTAAAGGCTTTTCCTCCATTGTCGCAAGTTTGACAAAATTAACCTGAAAGGATACAACTTTTGTTTGGTCGAAAAGCCAACAACGAAGCTTCGATTAACTTAAACAAGCCTTAACTCATGCACCGGTTCTTATCCAACTAGAATTGGGTAAAGAATTCACTGTCTATAGTGATGTATCTCATTTAGGACTCAGTTGTGTCCTAATGCAATATGGAAAGGTGGTAGCTTATGCTTCAAGGCAACTGAACAACACGAGTCAAACTATCCAACACATGATCTAGAACTAGTAGCTATCGTGTTTGCTCTCAAAATATGGAGACATTACTTATACGGGGAGAAATGTAATATGTTCACAGACCACAAGAGTCTCAAATATCTCCTGACTCAGAAAGTATTGAATCTGAGACAAAGAAGATGGCTTGAATTGCTTTGAGACTACGATTTGGTTATCGACTACCATCCGAGGAAAGCAAACATGGTCGCTTATGCCCTTAGTCGCAAACCATACTCGGGTAAACACCTAAATCTAAATTGTAGTATATTTTAATCAAATTTAAACTTACTTGAATCACAAGTAACTATTCGAACACTTACTTGTTTTACAAGTAACCACTTGAAATTTTCCTTAATGATCTTATGTATTCTTGTAGCTACCCCGACTATCAATGATCATTTCCGTTTATCCAAAGGACGAAAATTCTTGTCTGAACTTCAAGTTCAATCTAGCTTAATCTCAAGAATTAAAGAACTCCAGCAAATTGATTCAGATCTTCAAAAGATCATATACAAGTTAGACTCTGAGTCTAATCCCAACTTCTCCCTTAAGTCAAATGGACTCCTCTATTTCAAGGATATAGTGTGTGTTCCAAACAATGAGGAACTAAGACAAGAAATGTTACATGAAGCTCACCAAAGCTTATTCTCGATTCACCCAGGATCTGTTAAGATGTACAAGGATCTAAAACCACTATACTGGTGGCTGAGTATGAAATCGACTATCATAGACTTCGTATCGAAGTGCCCGACTTGCCAAAGAGTTAAATCTGAACATCGAGTCCCTACTGGATTACTTCAGCCAATCGAATTTCCTTAGTGGAAATGGGATCGTATTACAATAGATTTTGTTACTGGTCTTCCTTCAACTCCAAGAAAGAACAATAATGTATAAGTGATTGTTGATAGATTCACAAAGTCTACTCACTTCATCCATGTTCGAATGAACATAAGCTTGGAAACCTTAGCCGAGCTATACATCTGTGAAGTGATTCGATTACACGGTATACCTACAGCAATAATATCTGATCGAGACCCCAGATTTGCTTCTCGATTTTGGAAGTCTCTACAGAAAGCTCTAGGGACCAAAGTAAATCTAAGTACAGCCTTCCATCCTCAGTCTGATGGACAATCTGAAAGGATTATTCAAGTACTAGAAGACTTGCTTCGTGCTTGTGTTATAGAGTTTGGTAAGAACTAGGAGAAATCTCTACCCCTTGTAGAGTTTACCTACAACAATAGTTATCAAGCATCTTTTTAGATGGCACCATTCAAAGCTCTTTACGGGAGAAAGTGTAGAACTCCCTTATGCTGGTCTGAATTAGGGGAAAACAATGTGCTAAGGCCTCAATTGCTTCGGGAAACCGAAGAACAAGTGAAGATCGTCCATGATCGATTGAAGGCAGCTTTCGATAGAAAGAAAACATATTCTGACTTGAAAAGGAAAGATATCCAGTATGTTGTTGGAGACAAAGTCTTCCTAAAGGTCCTACCTTCGAAGAAAGTGTTTCGATTTAGAAGAAAAGGGAAACTCAGTCCCCGATTCATTGGTCTATTCGAAATCACTAAAAGAATTGGACCGGTGTCCTATCGATTAGCTCTCCCTGAAGAATTCGATAGGATCCACAATGTATTCCATGTATCTATTCTCAGAAGATACAGATCAGATCTATCACATATTCTTGAATCGGAAGAAGTTGAGTTAAACCCTGACTTGTCCTATGAAGAAGAGCATGTTCAGATTCTTGATCGGGAAGTAAGAAAGCTTAGGAACAAGATTGTTCCTCCTTTCAAGGTTTTGTGGAGAAACCACAAGATAAAAGAAGCTACTTGGGAATCTGAAGAAGTCATGAGGAAGCAGTATCCTCACCTATTCGATTCAGGTAAATTTAAGGACGAATTTAATTTAAAGGGGGAAGAATTGTAACACCCCAAATCCTAGCTTAGAAGTATTGGAAACAAATTGCATAAGTTGATAGCTTAATTGAATTTAGAATTAAGCTAAATTGATTAGTTAAGGGCCTAATTGAAAGAATGTATGAAATAAGTGATCAAATTATAAAAGATCGATTTGAATTAAAGGAGAAAGATGAGGATTGCATGATAAACTTCATGGTTCTCTTATTTACCCTTGACTAATTATATGATTAGTTACTAACTAAGGTTAGTTTAGTAAAATCCTAATTCCACTAATGTGGATAACCAAATTGTCATCATCTTCTTCATTATTGTTGGCCGAATAAGAGAGAAGAAAGCTTGGAAAAATTCAGCCATTGAAGAAGAAATTTATCTTGCATGTGTAGTGATTTTCCATTGAAATTAAGCTAGAAGAAAAGTAAGTATGATTCTACTTGTGTTCAATTGAATAGGCAACTATATTTGTTGAATTGGACTACTTTGATGATGTTAGATGATATTAGCTATTGAATATGTTGTTAGATGATTAAAGGGTTGTAGAATCATGCAAAATTGAAGAATGAACACTAGGTTCAATGATGGAAATTATGTGTTTATGATAGTGTAATAAGCTAGGTTGTTGGAAAATTGAAATATGTTGTTGAAGTAAGAATTGAATGATTAGAACTTAAAATTGAGCTATAGAATTGATGAATTGATTATGATCATGAATAGGTAATGTAATTAAGGTGTTAAACAAATTGAATTGTTAACAAACAATGCTAGAAATGAAGGATAAAAGCATGAACATAGTTATGTAACATAGAAACTGTTTTGTGGAATTGAAATTGAGTAAACATGCAAGATTAGGCATTATAACCAACCTACTCTGTTTTGGCAGCCTTGTATAATGAATTAACATGGAATCAACATGTTTTGGATGTCATATGAAATGAATTATAGGGCTAAAACATTGGTTAAAATGAATTTAAGGCATTAAAATGTGTTTAGATGCAATCTGCCTAGAATTGCTCTGTTCTGGGCAGTCACTTTGAAAATTCACTAAAAATTGTATGGATCAAATTAAGGGCTGAAATTTTAATGACATGATCCTTATAATGTCTATTTTCATTAGGTGAAAACAGAACTAAAAACTGGGTCCTATGCTGGAAACTGTAAATAGTAATTGTTGGACAGTGCAAATTGTCCACGCAGTGTAAATGCCCTGTCTTTGAACAATAAACTGTATTAATTGGCTAAGAACTAAAATTCAAGTCTTACATGGTCTTATATGAACTTATTCTTAATCGTCAACTTGTTCAGTTACTGGTAATCAATGCACATATGCATCGTGCAATCTTTCTTTTTCACAAACAACACTGGGGCACCCACGGCGAAACACTAGGCCTAATAAACCCTTGATCAAGCAACTCCTAAAGTCGCATCCTTAATTCCTTCAACTTCTTCGGCGCCATACAATAGGGAGCAATAGACACTGGAGTGGTATTTGCATACAACTCAATGCCAAACTCAACCTCTCTATCTGGTGGCAAACCCGACAACTCTTCCAAAAAAACATACAGAAACTCACATGCCTTACGTATGTCCTGAACACACACCTCCTTCAATCCCAATTTCATAACATAGGTTAGGAATGCATGACATTCAAAATCCATCAAACGACTTGCTTCTAGAGCCAAAACAACATTAGGCATGAACTTAACATTTTTACCCACAATTACCACCTCGTAATCGTCACCAAGTTCAAGGAAACTAGCTTAGTTTCAAAATCAACCACATCCCTATGCTCAGTCAACCAATACATACCCAGGATTACATCAAAATCGTGAAATGGCACCTCTACCAAATCAACCACAAACACATGACCTTAAATAGTCAAAGGACATCTCTTGAACAACCTTCTCGTAATAATCGTCTCACCAAAGGAACTAATTACTTGCATACCCACCCTCTACACTAAAATTGCCCTCGACCATGACCACGACCTCTCCGTGGTACAACCGTAGGTGCCCTGGCCTGTCCACTTGCCAACAATGAACAATCACGTCTCAAATGATCGCTTGATCCACGACTTCAACAAGAATTAGCAATAACAGGTGCAAGAGCCTGGCCCTCATGAACCAAACGTGGGTAGTCCCGCCTCATGCGATCACGCGATCCACAAACCCAACAGGTATTGTGTGTTGCTCTAGACTGGATACTCTGACCCTGCGGTCCTCGCCCAGCACTACCTCCACCTCACCACAACTCAGGGCGATACCTATTATCGCGTTGGTTCTTAAACTGACCACCACTAGAACCATAGTCCATAACTTTCTTGCCAGAGCTAGAACCTCCCACACGAACTGATAAACCTAGGTTCTGCTTAATGCACTTTTCCCGTGTAACCAACACGTCAAAATCAGTGTAGTCAGAAGCCAACATATATGTCTTAAGATCATGTACCAATCCATAAAAGAATCGGTCACAGTGATGCCTCTCATCCGGTACCATTTCAGAAACATACCAGCTCAACCAAACAAATTGTACTTCAAACTCAGCCACAGGCACACTGCCCTGAACCAAGGCCATAAACTCACATTTCTTTCCATCCAAGTATCTAACTCCTAGATACATCTTCTTAAAGACTGTTCGAAATAACTCTTAGGCCATATCATCGGTTTCCATGCATGTATCCACAGTTTTCCACCAACTATATGCATATCCTTACAACAGAGACACAACACATCCCAACTCACGGGCATCATTACATCTCATTTGGTCAAAAATCTGATCAGTACTGGCCATCCACTTCTCAGATGCCTTAGGTGCCGACCCTTGAAACTCAACTCCTCCCAAACTATAGAGGCGCTCTAACATCAACCCCGATTATCCAATAGCTGGTGCAGTCATATGCACTCTAGCAGTGGTAGCTTAAAAATCTCTAGACATTGCCTATATCAAAGGCGTCATGTCACCCAACACTAGCCCAACTGGCGCAGGTGATACTTACTTCGGGGTGGCAAACCCCTAAAAGATATGACATTCTCCTCAACCCCTTTTGCCCAACGGCAACAACATTCTTGATAGTTCTCAATTCACCCATTGGTCGTAACATAACACATTTTCGAAGGCATGATAATTACACCAAAACAAAAATAATCAGGCCAGCTTCAAGCGAGGTTCCAAGACTTCCTTTCCAAATAAAACATTTCAGACTGTAGTAATAAGATAATGTGTCCCACAATTATCCCCCAACATGGCATATAACAATCAACACACTTGTAACAATCATCGTGCATGGCAAACAATAGTAATCAATCAATAACAACATTTCAAAAATCATAACCTCATCCCACTTATTGAACTTGGCTCTGATACCACCAAATGTAACCCCTTGACTCGGTCTAGACGCAAGACTGAACCGAGCGAGCTACATTAAGTTTGTCGAAACAAGCCCGTAAAGGTTTAACTTGAATTACATTCATTTTTTTTATTTTATCTTATCTATATGCAACATTATAACCTACGGTGTATATACTGGCAGTAGGTGAAATAACAACTCAATCAGGTGTCGAATTGACATCCCATTACATGTAATTACAATTTAGGGACCAAATTGCAATTCTGGAAAACTTACAAGGACTTAGTTAAATCAGAAGTTACCAAACCTCAATTAATCAGGTTTCATGCCCACTTGTCAGATTTCAGCTCTAAATGACCATCCGAACTCATTTAATTGCATGTATAACAATCATGGACCAAAATGGAAGAATATAAAACCTTTAATATCAAGAATAACAGTCATAACGACCAGGCATACAGATACGGTCCCAAAGTATACATATACGCAAGAGCGCATCGATATAGTCCTTAGGCGTATTGATACTCGGGTTACAAATCATTTTCCCAGAATTCCAGTAGCTCAAAACCATATTGATACACTTCTACCTGTAATGATACGCATGCCAAAAATACACTTACCCGTATCGATACACATCTAGCCGTACCGATACATCTAGGCTTGAAATGCCCAATTTTACTGATTTTTCGTACAATCAAGGGTCAAAACATGTTTTATCAAACCCTAAACATATACACAACAATTCTAAGGATCAAACCATGTTAAAACATCACAGAAACATGATCAAATCATGACATCTTACTACAAACAGAAATATAGAGGCATGCTTCCTAGAAAACAACCAACCACATACGAAACATAATTCCAAGGCAACAACCAAACATATAAGGCCAATTACAATCCAAATCAACAATACAAACTTGCTCAAACAAGGAGTTTAGCAAAACCCTCCCAAAACAACATTAAACTTGTTGCCTTTATTACTACTAGTCTAAAGTAAGATCATACTTTCGAATAGTCGAAGTCCTTAGATTTTCCCTCGCCTACTAGCTGCCTCTAACCTTTAATTCTTTGTATTGATGGATAAAGAGAGCGAAAGCACACATGGCTTAGTGAGGTGTGCTCAAACAACTCACCATCAATACATTTAAAAACCATTTTCTCAAAACACATTAAAATTACCAATTCAATCATTATACAAAACATCATGCCTTGAAAACCATGCACTTAACACTTTCAAAAACCAGCATATTAAACCATATGCAACATGTATCATGGATCAACAGCAAATCCATTTGTTAACCCTCAATTTAAGTCTTCCCATGTATAGCAATCCATATGCAAAGCTTAAAGAGTAAACATGTATAAACCAACAATATACATTAACATAATAAATTAACAACTATATTGGCTTTCAATTGATCATAACCAAGTTCCATTTCACTAAATACTTCATCGGATACACGGATTCAACAAGTGTCCTCTCAACACTTCATGCCATCTCAACTAGAAATATGGTACCACTTACAACCGGGGTACAATCGCAAACCCTCTCATCGGTTAGACACATAATCCACTAACATGTGTTTTCGATACCATATAACCCCCGACCTTCAGGGTACTCGTGGTGGAGTATTCGGTACGCATAAACCCATCAACACCCGAGACGACTTATTTATAGTGCACTATCAATCCTATGGTCGGCCAGCTATATCCGATAACATTTTAAATCACATCACATGCCAATATAATTCATTATTAACCATGTACCTCACTGTTTTTATATGCATCAATTCAAAACCATTTCCAAAGCAACAAACCATGCTTTAAACAAGTATTCCACATAATTATATGGATCATTACCAAATGCATCCACCATCATTATATGATCAAAAATAGTACAAAACATACTTCAAAACATGCTTAAAAGTAGGTACCATGTCATTCAAAACAAGTGCATAAAATCTATTTCGTAAAAGTACGACCGAGGTAAAAATCTCTTTATACTTACTTTCGAGTTTAAACCAGCATTTCAAGCTAAGTTTAAACTCCCATAAATCACATTTAAACTATTTCAAAGCTGAAATCCACGTTCTCACTCACTAACTTCACAAAGTCTAATTCGCCTATGCGAATTACCCTCTCCGAAGCTTCTGAAACGACACTTCAAGCTCGAGAATCAACCTTCCCTGATTTCACTACAAAAAACAGAGGATCCAAAGAATCAAAATGCATCCACAAACCAAGCGACATCAATCCACAATAATCCTTTACAAACTCCAGCCGAAACCTTTTCAAAACTACCGAAATCAACATCAAAAACCTTTAACACTTAACCCAGCCGAAACCTAAAGGTTTAATCCAACAATAAACTTCAATTAACACCCAAAAATAAGCTAACATCATCCTTATTCTTTCAACATTCAATAAACACCCAAACTCGCCAAAAATACAACACTAGCAACCTAAAAAATTAGAGATTCACATAGTTTCGGGATTCCAATGTTTAAATTAACTTATCAACATTATAAAACATCAAAATCATGATTATAAACAATCAAGAACTCAACAAAACAGATCCGAAATGAAAATCACATAATCTCGTCAATTAAACCTTGATTTAACCAATTTCCATAATTAAATCATTAAAACTCATTAGAAAACATTTATAAAGGATCAATAACTTGGGAATTTAAGTAAAGAACCATACATTAGAGAAGAATAACGAAGCTCACCTCTAATGTTGACTTTCCTTCTTAATTGTATGATTTACATGATAAAACAAGATTAAAACAATAAGGTTTTGATAAAAATCAATCAAGAACTCTTTTGAAATTAAGAGATTGAAGAAATCAAGGAGTTACCTGAAGATTTTGAAGAAGAAAAGAGTGTTTGGCTGAAGGGAATTTGAGAGAAAATCTTTTAGAGAAAAGTTAGTTACGTGAAATTTGCTTAGAAATTAATTATGAAATTAATTCCCTAAAATCTATTTATATTCCTCCCAAATCCTTTATAAAATTGACAATTAAGGAAGAAAGTCTGATATTAGACTTTGGGCAAATAGATCCTTAAAAATTCAAAGTTTTGACCCTTTTTACAAAACAATAACTAAAAACAGTTTTACATTTTGGTCACTAGCCAAAATGTCAACTTTCCAAATTTCATTTTCCAAAATTGACTTTACCAAAAATATCTATATATTAAATAATAATTTTTATATATTTTTCCCATATTTTTATTGCACCAAAAATATTTATCCCGATTTTAATCTCGAATCTGACTCGAACCTCTAATCCCGACCCATCGAAACGTCTAATCAGCCTAAAACCACTAGGCCCAAAATTTGGGAGTTACAACTCTCCCCCACTTAGGAAATTTTGTCCTCAAAATTTTACCCGAAGAAAACAAGTGCGGAAACTGTTTCATCATGTCCTCCTTACTCTCTCACGTGGCCTCCTCAACTCCACGGTGTCGCCACAACACATTCACAAGTTGAATCGTTTTACCACGAAGAACTTTACTATACGAATCAAGAATCTCAACAGGTTCCTCATCAAAAGAAAAATCCGGTCGCAACTCAATCCCCTCCACCGGCATAACATATGATGGATCTGACCGATACTTCCACAATATCATCACATGAAACACATCATGAATCCTCTCCAACTTAGGAGGCAACCTAAAATGATAAGAAATAGGACCTACACACTCCATAACCTGATACGGTCTAATAAACCTCAGATTAAGCTTACCCTTATGTCCGAACCGCATCACCTTCTTCCAAGGTGATATCTTTAAAAACACACGATCACCAACCGCATACTCAATCTCCATACCTTTCAAATTCGCGTAGGATTCTAGCAATTCAAAGATGCTTTCAAGCGACCACAAACATGCTTCACTTTCTCATTCGTGTTTTTCAACACATCTGACATTGACACGTGTTTTTTTCCAGCCTCAACCCAACACAAAGGCATACGCCACTTCCTACCATACAAGACCTCATAAGGTGCCATTTGTTTACCAACATGATAACTATTGTTACAAACAATCCCACTAAAGTCAACTACCTTTCCCAAGTTCCTTGGAACTCAATGATGCAACACCTTAACATATCCTCAAATACTTGGAACACATGTTCAGACTGACCATTCGTTTGAAGATGATATGAAGTACTAAAATCCAACTGTGTACCCAAAGTTCGATTCAAGCACTCTCAAAACCATGCTGTAAACCACAGATCTCTACCCAAAACTATAAACTCAGGCACCCCGTGCAAACGCACAATCTCGCAATATACAACTCTTCCAACTTATCCAAGGAATACGTTGTATGTATAGGCACAAAATGTGCACACTTCATAAACCGATCAATAATCACCCAAATGGAATCCTTTTTAGTGAGCGTCAACGGCATCCCATATACAAAATCCATGGTGATTCTCTTCCATTTCCATTCTGGTATCCTTAACGGTTGCAACAACTCAGAAGGAAATTGATGCTCAGCCTTAACACACTGACATACCATGCATCTAGCAACAAAATCATCCACAATCTTTCTCTAAACCAACCAAATAGTACTCTTACTTCAACCCCCGATACATCTTAGTACTACCAAGATGCATAGCAAAGGACTAGCACGCGCCTCAGACAAAATGGTACGCCTCAACTCATCATTAAAGTGAAAATCTGTCAGATTTCCATCCATGATATCCTAACATGTAGTACCAACGCATCATCCTAAGATTGTTTTTCCTTAATCAACTGCAACAAAGATGGCTTTACAAGCAACTCGGCCAACAAGCCTACATTCTGCGTCACACTTAACTGTGCAAACATCGCCCTCAACTCCACCACAACCTTTTTATTCAAAGCATCGGCTACAACATTAGCCTTACCAAACACTTATAATCCGTGTACACAACATACTTCTCACCATAGAGATAGTGTCTCCAAATCCCTAAGTAAACACAACAGTTGCAAGCTCAACATCATGCGTAGGACAATTACGCTAGTGCACCTTCAACTGTCTAGATGCACAAGCCACAACTTTGCTAGCAACGCAACAATATTAAAGGATTCAAGCCACAACTTCATTTTTAGCCAACTCTAAAGCAATAAATTTAGACTTCATAGTAAATTTTCTTTAAATGTCTGTTTGGCTAATTTTTAAGATATATTCTACCTCTAAGGGTGAATACATAAACACTAGTAAATATAGTCTCACGTGAATAAAATATTTAATTATCATCACTGTATCATTCTAATACAATAGGTAATCTGCTAAGCAGAATATCATAATTCATGATATCCTTTTTATATCTCATTAACTTTGCTACAACAACTCAACAATAATGATTTAAGTTGTGTTTATATTAGCTCAATAAAAAAAATAACATGTGTCATTTTATGTCTAATAAAATTCATTAAGTTCATCAAAAATTTAATAATTTTGTGCATACTTGGATTGAGCAACGTGATTACGTGTATATTTTTCTCATTTGAATATTAGAATCATAATGAGTATTTACAGGTTTGGTATCAATATATCCAAACTTCTTAAAAATTCAACATTTTGTTCTTGTGATAGCATTTTGCTACCACACTTCCTTATGAATTAAATACTCAATATGATATTTGCTCCATTCATGTCTTTCATTGAAGCAAGATACCTCTCAGTCTCACGTAATAATTACTAAGATAGGTATGTAATCAATACATAAATAAATAATCATACAAACATCATCAATTAGCTTGGTATAAACAAAAAACATGTTATCAACACACAAAAAATAATCATTTATGTTTTTCACTTTATCACTTGATTGAATTTCTCATTCCACAATTTTGGAAGTTTGTTTCAAGACATATAATGATTTGAGAAATTTACAGACTTTAATTTCATGACCTGAGTTAATGCATTCTTTGGGTTGTTCAACATATATTTTTAAATAACCAAAAATATGATTTTAACATCCATTTGGCTGATAAAAAAATTGTGTGTTGAAACTAGAACAAAAACATATCAATGAAGAAATTTTTGTAATTGGAGTAAAAATATCAAACTATCTATATTGTTTTAAGTAAAATCGTTTGCAATATATATTAAAAAAAATCATCAGTCTTAAAATTTCCTTGTAAAAAGAATTTATTTGCAACCGATAAGTTTTGTTATATAAAGTAAATAAATAATTTACAAATGTTATAAAAAAGAGTTACATTCAACAATAACCATTTTTTCTCAAAAGAAAAACATCTTAAGAAGAGATTGTTCAAAATTGAATCATTTTCAGCCAAGTACACATAAAAATAATACTTCCAAAGAGTTTTACAGTTCTAGGTCGTTTAAATCTTCTCAAATCATTATGTTCACAATCAAGTTTTAATTAGTTTAAATCATAGATGAATTAGAAGAAACAATTGTTGAATTTAACGGTCTATTTTCTTTATACTACATCATTTCATAAGAGGGGATAGATCATAGATTATGATTTTTTCCATTATAGTCATTAAACAAAATAAGCATCTCCTTTATCTTACCTATTTCTTATTCTTTTATTCCTGAAATAAAATATGAAATAACTCCAAAATACATATCACTAAAACTGACATAAATTATAGTCATTGTTTGTTCAACAATTCTATTTCAACCAAATATATTATTATCCAAAGTATAAAGCATATATGCAACATTATGAATATGCAATCAAATATTTTAGAGCCAATTATCTTTCCTTACGAACTAGAAGCATAAATTTGACAAAACACCCCAACACTTTAAAATATTTTAAGAACATATAACTTTTATAAATTTAAGGTGTCCTTAATCATGTTCACATAGAAAATCTAACATACACATTTTACAAGTTATATTAATATTAGCATGTCAAATTAGTCATAACAACACAGGTTCTCACATTAACATGTCACATAGATATCATGACATTTAATCATACAAGAAATATAAATAGCATGCATAATAATTTTGAATAAATATGTTACAAAACTATTTTTTCACAAAGTATATTCTCGATTCGTCACATTTGAAGGAAACTTAGGCTAAGATTTTTTTTAACTTTGAATAATATCTTACCTTTGCAAATACTTGTGCAGTTTCGAACATTCTCTAGGATAGACAGTTTATTCTCCTTCCTCCGCAAGGGGGTATGATACAAATGTGTGCCTAGTAGCACCATTGTCTATCATCCACTCTTTTGTAGTCGTAAAAATATCAACTTTGAAAAATGACCACAAAATTATCTCATATACTTCAACCAAATTAAAATTTGGTTTAACATGATTTTTCCTTTTTTTCATTAATTTATTTGTTTCAATAAAATCAATATTTGACTAAACAAGATTAACAACATCTGTTTCAACCACTTTTATATATGGCTTAATAGGGTTAACGACATCTGTTTCGCCCAAATTAATATTTGGCTTAACAAGATAATTATTTCTCATTGAAATTTCTGCACTAAGGTATACAGTAGCTCAATGTGTCATCATAATTGGAGATAAAAATCGTGGGTATAATCAATAAATAATGCACCAAGTAGGTTCATATAAAAGAGAGGTGGTGTAAAAGACACTCTTAAATACCAAGTCTTTGATATGAACAATCCTAGACATGCACTTTCACATTATACCAACAATCAATTATAGAGTCTGTCACATAAAATAATTTCCCTTTTCCTTATTTTTCAAAATATTATTTTAGGTTTGTAATCAACTCTAATTATACTTAAAGTTCAACTCACGAAATTTTGTAAACATAAATATTAGGCATAAGAATAATAATTCAATATTATAGCATAGATAAATAAAATTATTATTTAAAAACATTCACAAAAATTCATATATAATACATACCTATTTTAGAAGCATTGAGTTTGAATTGTGGATGTACACACAACAATACGATAGTAAGAAGACACATCAGAGTACTGCACGGACAGTTTAACAACAACAATAACACCAACGAAAATTTTTCCAAGAGGTCGTAAGTTTTTCGGTTTAAATAGGAAATGGGAAATATCCTTAAGACTGTAGGAAAAATGTTTGGATAAACCGAAAAAGAGTTGAAAATAAGACTTGCTTGAGGCGTGCACTAGACACTGTCCTTAAGGATATTTCGCGGTGAAGTGTACCCTCCAGGATTCAACAAGCACTTCTGCCGAAGTAGACAACAGAAAGGGCAAAGAACCAATGAATACCCAGCTTTAAAACGTGTTCAAAATGAGAGAGAAGAGAATAAAGTAAGTAGATGATTCTACTTTGAGATGATATTTGAAGGCATATGTGCTTGGCATTTGTAGTGTCATGCATGCCCAAAAAGGGCATCTACAAATAACGATTAGTCAAGGGCAAATTATCAAAAATAAAATGAGTGGTTAAGAATAAAGATACTTTCATTTTAAATGAAAGGTTAAAATTAATCAAAAAATGAATGGTTAAAAATAATTTTTAATAATAATAATAATAATAAAATAGATTGGACTTCTTGGCCAAATTTCGTGTACGCGAGACCACCATCATATTTTTTCTTTTATAAGTCTAATACCAAGTCTTTCTATTTAAGCTCAAAAAAAAAATATAAAAGAGAGATGCGGGATTCTTTAAAATACACTAAGTAAAAAATAAAATTTCTATAGAAATGGAACCTTATCTAAACATTTGAACTAGCGAAATATTATATTAGAAAGATCGATACAAGATAATTTTATTATAAAATTTTAGATTACAGAAAATAAACCTTAATTCTTTAAATATTTAACCAACAATAATAATCAAAAGTCACAAACTGGTCGAACGAGGAAGAAGAAACCAGATCCATCATCCAAGTTTTAGACTATAGTTAATACTTTTTCTCTTAAAATTCTCTGTGGTTAGGGAGAGATCTGCTGAAGTTGATAGGTCCACGTCATTCATATAGTCGACATCTTCTATACCTCTTTCTCTCTTCTCATGTTTGTCATGACTTTCCAAGTTATCCCGATTAAGAAAATTATATTTTAGTATCTTTTATTTCTTATTTATTCTACGGGTGGATTGACATAGAATAAAAAGCAAAAGATTTCTTGGCATTACTATGATTTAACCTATTGAGTTTAGGTTTGTTCCCGAATAGGAAAGGAGTTCGCCAAAATTGCGACAAGAAGGCATCAAGTCAAAGTTGACGATCTATCGTGGAAAGGCATCAAACAATATTCGTACTAAAGCCCGAGAGGCGAAAACCTGCAAGGGCGCCAAAAAAAGAAGAAAGGAAGAAAAAAGAAAAAAAATCTCTAAAGTGAAAACCTAAAAAGGCGCTTTAAAACAAGAGGTTCGAGAACTCAAAGAGGGGCATGTGGCGTGAACCCGAGTGAGGAAGGAAGTACCACCATCACGAAGAAGAAGAAAACGAAAGACGTGAGTAAAAGGTGGGCAAGAAGATGAATTGCCCTAGAAAGTTAAAAAATTGCCATGCTCATGCATCATATTTAGGTAGATATTCCTAGGCTTAGGAGCATGCTAACTCATATCATTACAGACTTGACATCCCTTTTTGTAGATAATCACAACGAAGATTCAGTACCTTATAAGAAGAGGAACAAAGGATAAAGCAAGCGCCTATAAATCACAAAATTTCCAAACAGGAAGATCAAAAGGCCTAGTCATATAGGTCTAAGAAGAATGGAACCTTCATGTCAAGAATTTCCATTTTCTCTCTACCATTTTGGGGAATGAGTCGTTTGAAGGTTAGTTGGTTTGTCTAATGCCATTTCGGAAGGACATCCCAAGGCCATCCATTTGTTTTTAACACTCTGGGAAAACAAATTATTTGGATTTGTTCGTTGCCGCTTCGGAGGAATGAGTCATTTGATGTTTGGTCTGTCCATCGCCATTTTGGAAGGACATCTTAACGCCATCCATTTGTTTTCGCTCTCCAGGAAAACAAGTTATTTAGATTCGTTCTTTGTCGCTTCGGAGGAATGAGTCATTTGTTGTCTGGTCTGTCCACTGCCATTTCGGAAGGATATCCCATCGCCATCCATTTGTTTTTACCGCTCCGAGAAAATAAATTATCTGGATTCATTCGCTGCCGCTTCGAATGAATGAGTCATTTGTTGTCTGGTCTGTCCACTACTATTTTGGAATGACATCCCAACGCCATCCATTTGTTTTTGCCACTCCGTGAAAACAAATTATTTGGATTCGTTCGCTGCCGCTTCGAAGGAATGAGTCATTTGTTGTCTAGTCTGTCCACTACCATTTCAGAAGGACATCCCAATGCCATCCATTTGTTTTTGCTTCTCCGAGAAAACAAATTATTTGGATTTGTTCACTACCGCTTTGGAAGAATGAGTCATTTGCTGTCTGGTCTGTCCACTACCGTTTCGGAAGGACATCCCAATGTTATCCATTTGTTTTCGCCGCTTTAGGATAATAAATTATTTGGATTCGTTCACTGCCGCTTCAGAAAAATGAGTCATTTACTGTCTGGTCTGCCTATTGCCGCTTCAGAATGACATACCAACGTTACCTAGTTTGTTTTCGTCGCTCCGAGAAAACAAGTTATTTGGATTCGCTCGCTGCCTCTTCGGAGAAATGAGTTATTTGCTATTTGGTCTGCCCATTGCCGCTTCGGAAGGACATACCAGCATTACCCAATCATTTTCGCCGCTTCGGGAAAATAGGAAGACAGGCCAGCGCTACCCGTTTGTTTTCGCTGCTTCGAGAAAACAAACTATTTGGATTTGTTCACTGTCGTTTCGAAAGAACAAATCATCCAACAGGGAAGTGAGACAAAATTAGTGCTTATAGTCTTTGCTCTATTCTTGTTCTAAAGTATAAGCAAAGAGGGGCAGCTGTAATCACTAATTTTGTCCGAGCTACTAACCCGTTTTCTAATAATGGACTTATATGGGTTATTGCTTAATTATTATATATCTATATGTGTGTGTGTGTGTGTGTGGATGCTGTTAAAATCCAAAAGTAAAAAAAATATATCACTATTAGTAATGTCTTATTAACTACATATATATGTTTTGCTACTTGAAAAAAAAACCAAAAAAATTACTAGTAGTATGTTTATTTGCTTTATTTCTTCATTATCTTTTCTTACCTTATTATATGTTATTTGTAAAACCCAAAAAATTGCTAAGTAATATATGTGTTGCTATCATATTCTATTATGTTGCTATCTATTTGAGAAAACCCCTAAATATTAACTAGTTATATGTGTGTGTTATGCTATTATATTATAACGTTATATTAATATGGTTATTATTGTCTTTCTTTGTTTATTATACATCACTATTATCATCAATATTATTATTAATAAATTAAATTAAAAAGGCCAAAATATTATATATATATATATATATATATATATATATGTATTAAGCAGATAATAGTCAAATAAATAAAAGCCCAAAATTCTGTTACATTTAAAACTCCATTTTACATATTTGCTAGCACATATCGGGCCCAACTTCAGACAAAAACCCCAAGCCTAATTTTTTAACCCTCTCGAGAAGCCATGGAATGACCGTAAGATCTGAAGGCAACCAACGGCCGAGATCAGCGCGGGGAAGCTTCCAGAATTACCACGCGCCACACGCGCTACCCTTGCGTCGCTCACGCTCGCGTATAATCCCACACGCGCTCTATGACTCTCCAGATTTTGAGCTAATTTCTCTGGTGCCACGTTCGCCACCACGTCAGTTAGAGGAACCAATAACCCAACACCCTGTCATCATCTCCACGCCAGCAGCCCCTAGTCCCCTCTAAGGTTCAATACAACCACGTCACACAAGCAAATAAGGGAAAAGAATGTTAGAGGTAGGTATAATGCAGGAAAACAACCAAAAAATTGAAAAATTCAGAGAATTGCAACAACATTTTAGAGGGCATATCGATAATTTCAATGTAGCAGATGAATATGGAAAAGGAATTGCAAATGGCAGCCAATATAATATCAGGGATTCATTTATCCATTTTTAGAAATATATGTAAAACATAGGCTATAAAACCAAGGCCCAAAACTATTGTAATATTCATTCGGAATCAAAAAGGAATAGAGCAAAAAGAAAAAGCAAGTAAATTCTCAAGCATTTTTAGGTATATCTCTCTTTCTCGTTCATGTTCAAAGCATAAGCAGTAACATAGATATAGGGTTTCGTTTTTACCTTCGACGTCGCTCCTCCTTCACGCGCATCTGTTGCCCTTCCTCGTCCGATGATAAGCTTAGGCCTTCGGGCCAAAATGGGTGAACCAATGATGGGGAAAAGGGTTAAGGGGGCTTTCAAAAGGGGGTTCATTTCTGAATCTGTTTTTAGGGTTTTTAAAATGAAAGGCCATGTTTTCAAGAAAAATGGGTCGGATCTAGGTTTTGATCAGAAAAAGAAAGCGTTTTCTAAGGTTTTAGGTTTATCGGCTGCCGTCGCAGTAGCGTACAGTGGAAAGGTCACCGGTTTCTAGGTTTGTTGGTCATTTTTTGGGTTTGGGGATGAACACACGGCGGTGTTCATCCCCGTGTTGGGAGAAAGAAGAGGTCGGGGTGTTATAAAGTTTTTTTTCTATTTTAAATTTTTTTATGTTATATAATTGGCCCTTTTATATAAAAATGGTTTATTTGTTTTTTAAAACCTTCCGCCCCATCTTATTCACGTTTCTTGTCCTTTTGTACTTCGTAATAACACATATGGTCCCTCTGTATGGGGAAATTGCGGACCCAGGCCATTTCGTCTTTTTAAATTATGTCCCCCGTCCCTGAGATTTTAAAACGCTTTTTAATCTCATCCTCGTTTTCTTTTAAAATTCGGCCTTTCAGTTTTGTTTCTTCTCAATTGAGTCTGATTTCCAGTACTTGAACCCTATTTTATCAAGCATATCTATTTTCTTGTTTTGCACCTGCATTTCATGAATTTCCAATTTTTATTTTCTGTTGATATTACTTGTTTGTTTCATTTTTGATGTGGTTGTGATTTTACACAATATATTTTTCTTATGATATGTGGTACACTATATATAATTTGTAGTTTTTATAATATGTAAAATATTTTCTTAAAAATGTATAATATATGTTATTTTTTATTTCATGATATGAAATATATAGTATCCTTATATATAATATATATTTTCATATAATATATAGTTTTACAAAGTTATGGTTTTCAAAATATATATATATATACTTTTTTAAAGTTTATAATGTATATATATAGTTCCTTTAAATATACAACATAGTTAAAAATATATAATATATATAAATATTTTTAAGGATCTATAACATATATAGTTTTCAAAATATATATAGCCTTACTTAGTATAATATATTTGTAATGTACATATATATACTTATTTTTGGGTTTGGGCTTAATTTAGTAAATTGAGTCTTGTTATGGTTTAGGCTTGTTTTGGGTTTTGTAGTTTTGGGCACGTAGGCTTTAGATTAGATTAAGTGAATTAATCTAATTAATTTAGGTCGTATGCTCGTCTCATAGGGGCACAATCACTAAATTAATTAAATTAATTCTAGGATTAGGTTCTTTTAAAGCCTTAGTTAGATTAGGGTTCGAATTAATTTAGTGAAGTTAAACTTACCTTTGGCTTACTAGGGCAAGTGTTAAATTCACTAAGTTAATAGAATGTTTCTTAAAAACCTTTAGGTTAAAAATTTACATTGAAATTAGATTGACGTTAAATTTTAGATTAATTATCATAACTTGTTAGGGTTTCTAGTCTTTTAGGGCTAATCAACTTAGGATTAAATATTGGAATCATTTAATTAATAGGTAGATCACCATTTGGGCTTTCCATAACTTGGGCCTTTATAGGTTAGGACTTCGGATGGGCTTTTGTGTGTTTTCCTTTTGTGCTCTTGTTTGTCATCCCTTATTTGTCATTCATGTGACTTTTAATGTTTGGATTGCATGTTAATTAATCTAAATCATTAAAAGGGGTATTCATTAATCCCGATATTCATGTTGTAACAGTCTTGCCTCAATGGATGTTGACCGAATATTTGGATTAATCTTTATCGCTCAGAGGTAAATAATAATTAAAATAGACAAGATTATTTTAACATATTATAACTGCTTGCACCATGCATAAAGGTGACGTACGAGATTCGAACCATAAACTAACACGACAATCAGACTTATATTATGTCGGTTTAGTCTATAGTCCGGTGTATCGTCATCCTTATTAATTAAATGTCTAATTAATTCTAACTCGTCGATTTGATAAAGCTCATGCAATTGAAGTCGATTTTCAATTAAGAACATCGAATTAAACTTAATTCAAAATTCCAACAAATTCCATCAATTTTAAAGGCAATAAATATTATGGTACCGATATCTGGGCTTAATGGGGGTGCTAATCCTTCCCCACTCGTAACCAACTCCCGGACCCTTTCACAATGAACCTCTGGTATTTTATGGTGTCCGGCCTACCTTACCCAAGTGGCCGATGGCAACTCCAAAATTTTTATGATTTTCAAAAGAAAAAGAGATTTTTTTAAATAGGTCCTCATTTTAAACCAGGATTTCAAAGAGATGATTTAGAAGAAAATTAGTAGCTGACAATTTTTCTAAAACAAAGGCTTTTAAAGAAAAAAAGGAAACGAATTTACGTCGCTACAACATGCCCAAAAAAGGCATCTAAAAATAGTCATTAGTCAAGGGCAAACCAGTCAAAAATAAATAAGTGGTTAAGAATAAAGATACTTTCATTTTAAATGAATGGTTAAAATTAATCAAAAAATGAATGGTTAAAAATAAATTTAATAATAATAATAACGGATTGGACTTCTTGGCCAAAGTCCGTGTGCGCGAGACCACCATCATATTTTTTCTTTTATAAGCCTAATACCAAGTATTTCTATTTAAACTCAAAACAAATAATATAAAAGAGAGATGCGGGATTCTTTGAAATACACTGAGTAAAAAATAAAATTTCTACAGAAACGAAACCTTATCTAAACATGTGAACTAGCAAAATAATATAAAAGAGAGATGCAGGATTCTTTGAAATACACTAAGTAATCTTATATTTTTAAAACACTTTTAATATACTAATTCGTGACCTAATCCTTTTTTATTTTGCATATTAATTTTTTACAAGGATTAAATTGATAAAAAAAATATAAACTTAAAAGATAAATTTATTCAAAAATAAAATTTCTATAGAAACGGAACCTTATCTAAACATGTGAATTAGTGAAATGTTATATTAGAAAGATCATACAAGATAATTTTATTATAAAATTTTAGATTACAGAAAATAAACCTTAATTCTTTAAATATTTAACCAACAATAATAATCAAAAGTCACAAACCGGTCGAACGAGGAAGAAGAAACCAGATCCATCATCCAATTTTTAGACTATAGTTAATACTTTCTCTCTTAAAATTCTGTGTTCAAATTTATTCCGGACATGTTTAAGCAATCATCAAAACAAGAACAAAACTTGATGGCACCAGTGACGACCCCTATAGATCCGCAAGGCATGCATAGGACCATGTAAGTACTCGAATCCGAGGCACCATTGCAAGTTAAAAGTATAGCATTAGATTTAAATTTTCATGCTCATTTATAACTATACAACCACATGATTAATATTGTGAAGATCTAAAGAATAAGCAAATGCAGCAAGCTGAATTCCTTTGCCTTTTATGATTAAATGTTTATTTTTCTTAGCATTCATATTCAATGGAAGAGAACCCTTTTTGATAGTGTTATTGATCCGAATTCCAAAAATCAATCGAATCTTTTTGTTTTGCTTTCGTTTCCGTTTTCTGAATTCAATGGAAGAAACCTTTTGCTTTGTTACCTGTAGTTGAATGCGACTTGTATATTATAGCATCTGTCGAATCCGACCCAAACTCGAAATGAACTAAAACCAACATAATACTTTGCTTTGGCAGGTCTAAGGCAGACCAATTAATTTCGTAAAGTGAATACATGTGACTTGAGTTTTAATGATAAGTGAAATTGCAGTGTTGGATGGGGATTCCGACCTACCATGTCCTAATGCGCTCATGCTTTTTTATTAAGAATTTTAGTTGGAAAAATGTACATGTTGAATGCTTAAAAGTGTTCATATTTATTATCCATATTGTGTATATATTTGAATATGAATAAAAAATCCTTTAAATAAATAGAAATTTTCATAATAATTAAATATATTCGTATAGTTGAAGAACTCCATGATGAATGGTAGATGGTCTAAATATATGTTGTTTTTGTTCTTTATTGAAATATTAATGACAAAAACGTAAAGAGATGCATTCATCTTTGAGAGCATCACGCGGTTTCAATTTTACCCTCAAACGGGCAAACAAGGGAATCAAATTGTGGATGTAATCAATATTCGAATGAAATTGGATTGGTCCGACCTATCAAATAGCTTCAATAAAAAATCAATGGTTTGTTTAATTTTGTGACAATGTTAGGGGTGTGTATAATTAACCATAACCATTAATCGTAACTGTTAACCGGTATAATTATTATATTTTATAGGTTAATTAATTGAACTTTTTAAGACTAAACGGTTTCGGTTAATCGAACCACTAAAAATGATAGTTAATGGTTACGGTTATGAAATTTGACACATGTTTAACCAATAAGTAAACCGTTATTAAATTATTTTGGGACTTGTGTCATATTAACTCATGAAAGTTTCATTTACCTTATGTTTTTTATGTTTGTTAAATATTTGTGTTTAAAACTTTAATGATGTATTGTTATGTGCTGAACATTAGTAAAACTTAGAACTTTAAACTATTGTGAAACTTGTGTGTTTGTGTTGTTTTGAAACTTTATATGCATTTTTTTTATTGAAGTATGGAGTTACTGTTTATAATCTCTCTATTTAAGTATTTTTTCTGAATATTTTAATTTAATAAGTATCGGAGAAATAATTTCATTGTTCTATTATTCCAGTGAACATGTGAAAAAAATTGTAATAGATTACAGGTTAACCTCTAACTGAACCGTCGGTTAACTATATTCTAATAGTTAATCGTTAACGGCTAACCCTTTTTAATGGTTAGGTTATAGTTAGCAAAATTCAGTAACCATTATAACGATTAACCAACCATTTAGACTAAACAGTACGGTTAACCAACCATGAACACCCCTACCTATCATTGAGCGAAGGTTTAAATATATATATTTGACATATAATTTTGTCATTTTTTTAAGTTGATATTTACGGTATTTCCGCTCTTGAGTTGATATTAAATTTTAGTTTTATATATTATTTCAATATTTTTTTAACAATGTTTAACTTTTGATGATATAACAACTTAAGATTACATCATGTGTTACAAATGATGCTGTCATACAATTTACAAAAGAAAAATTAACAAATATTATGTGCATTTATAAAAAAAATAAGAATTATAAAACTTCAAATCCCATAATTTTAATAGCCAAAACAGTAAAAAAAAAAACAAATCCACATTAAAATGACACTCATAACTCAACAATGCTGAAAAAAATAGAGTTTGAAGGAAACAACCAAGACTTTAAAAAGCTAGCAATCCCTGCCAACTGCCTCTGCCTTATTTGTTAGTTTATAAGCAATGTAATTGCTTCGCCGGACATGCTTTACTCCATTTCCCCCCAGCCAATCCTTTAGTTACAACACGGTAATTATAGCAACATACATTTCATAAAAAAGCCATGAATTTGAAAGTTAATTAAAGTAAATTTTAGTTTTTTATCATTTTAATTTTAACTATATTTTAATAAGTATGTATTTAAAAATTAGATGATTATATGTGTACAGGATGAAGCCAGAGGAGGCTGAGGCTGGAGGGGTCAGTCACCCCTAAAATTTTAAAATTTATAAATGACTTAGAATTTTTTATTAAAAATCTATTTTTACCCCCCTAAAATTTTATAAGTTCGAACCCAATATAAAATCATGCGTTTGTCTTTATATGTGTATTTTTCTTCCGACTAAGTTTAAGAGATTTTTAATAAGACACGTAATAATAATATTTTCCTATAAAAAAATAGATGATTAAATTATCATTGTTAGGAAACAATCTTATGTTGTTATAGTATCGAAAAGTTAACCCCACTAACAAAATAAAATTACAGTAAATGAAATTAGAGTCCAAATATCAATTTGATAAAATGTGACAAGTTCATATATTAGTTTATATTTAAGCCTTAAAAAATATTTATTTTTATCGATTAATTTTTACATTCATAAATTATTTTAATTTTATTTTCATTTATGAAAAGAATTAAGACTCTAGTCAGAAACAACAAATATTATTTAAAACTGAATACTTTTAAAAATCTTACAACGTCCGACCTTAGCTCAGTTGGTAGAGCGGAGGACTGTAGTAGGTATTATCCTGTTAGCCATCCTTAGGTCGCTGGTTCGAATCCGGCAGGTCGGAATGTTTTAATTTTTTCCCAGCAATTAATTATTTTAGATTAGCATTTTGGCGCCGAATTCAATGCAAAGTTTTAATGTTAAGAAATTTTAACAGTCAACATAGAAGAATTTTAAATTTTGGCTTAGTTTCTGAGAGGTTCAATGGCTAACATGTCCCTAAACTCGAGTACAAGCATCGAATGTAAATACATAGGTTCTGGTTATTTGGTTTAAAATTTTATCCGATACGGATGACCGACACAAGTAATTCAAGAAAAATAAAAAGGTAGAAGCAACATTGGAATGGATTGTACAATACAATAACTTCCTTTTTAGTTAAAATGTAAATACACAAAAGCCTGGTTTTATTACAGGATTACTACATTTCTACCATCAATCTCTTCTTCCCTTCCTGATAAAGAAGAAAAATACTATACAGCAGAGCTATGCGTATGCTAGAATATTGGAAAACAAGGACAGCAGATAAGTCATCAAAGTCCAGAGTCGACTGCAGATCAAGTTAGATTGGTGGACAATAGATGGGGTCGATAACACGGCATGTTATGGTTCCGTCCGACCTAAAGACCAAGTATTCCGCAAGTACTAGGCCACTGCCGTCAGTGTGTATTTGTGTTACCTGTGAATCATATTGTGGAAGTAGTCATGGTTAGAGTGGTATTAGAATGATTATTTATCAGTTCGATATGGAACAACGATTCAGATATACTTACCCGGTTTGAGATAATCGCCGCCTCCAATTAACGATTTGGTGGGACTGTGGATGCCTCTGTAGATAAGATGAGCTCACGCTGAGGCCGTTTTCATCACCTATGAATTGCTCTGGATAACCTGAAGAAGGTGGGGACCAAACCGGAACAACTCCGCCATCCCTTTCTCTCCTACTGCTACTGCTATATGATTCAGCTGTGGAATCCTCCGCATTTCTCAGCCCCATTGGGAAGTTAAGTTGTGGAAACATGTTTTCGTTGTGTGCAGTTTCTGGAATCCCTTGGTTTAATGTGTCTCTTTGCAGTTCTCGGTTTATATTTACAGTTCTTGGAACTTCAGCTCTGCTTTCTTCTGCAGAAGTTCGAAGAGAGGAAGAAGGCTCTTCGTGTTCACCTCTCAAAAACGAAGAAGTCAAGCTAGGAACCATCTGATCCTGGTATCTCTGAGTTGCAGCTGGAGCATTGTTCCTTGCTGATTCAAGGTTTTCCTCCATTTGTATGTCTTGCGGAAACGCAAACGGTGCCAACTCGGTAGAGTCTCCAAGGCCTTCCTCAGTTCCATTCTCAATTGCAGCTCTTGAAGCTGCTTCTAGTTGCCACATCTCTGAAAGTGCTTCTTCCAACCTAGATTTTGCAGCATCTATTCCTACAATAGGTAGAGGGTAATTCGACCCTAGCTCGATTCCAGCAGCCTGGAGTACGGATTCAGGAGCATTCCACGGATGGTGAATCCAATCAGTTGGAAGTCGTGCAAGTTCCGGAAGCCACCGTCGGACATATTCTCCATTCGGATCGAATTTGTACCCTTCAAACTGTAAAAAAAAAAAAAAATTAACTACATGAGAATGCATACACTATATTTCAAACACTTCATGAAAGCGAGCTAAAAACAATTGCAGCCAAACCTGCGGATTATCGATACGGTCGAACTCGCGACCATCAGGAATGGTACCGGATATATACTGCCAACCGAGAGTATCACTTTCTAAATCTGCATCCAAAAGGGTATCCCAAAAATACTTCATGCCCCATCTCCATGGAAGCTGCAAAACTTTGACAAAGAAACTCGAAACAACAACTCGAATTCGATCATGTAGCCAACCAGTAGCCCATAACTCTCTCATGCCGGCATCCACTAATGGATAACCAGTTCTACCTTGTCTCCATGCCTTGAAATAACCCTCATTGACAACCCAAGGGAAGAACTTGAGATGCCCAAGAAGAGGCCTTTCATGGCTGTAAGGATGGTTAAAACTCAAGTATCTAGAATACTCTCTCAAACCAATTGATTTGAGAAATAAGTTTACACCCTCTTCACCAGCTTTGTTCCCTTCGTTAGCCCATAAAACCTGCTTCATTCGGACGAGATGAAAAACCTTTCGGACGCTAACCTCCCCGAAATGCAAATGGGGGGAAAGAAATGAGGTTGTTGCACTATCAGCTTTTCTTCTGTTCTTTGAGAACTCAAGTAAAGGTCCATTAATGAATGTTGTCAAGGCCTTATCAGCATTGCTCCATCCTGGTGACCATGCTCGAGCTAAAAGCGCATTGCTTCCCTTCTCCAATTCATCTTCGAACACCAATGGATCCATGGTGCAAGTTAACACATCACCTGAAAACACAGATTGAGCCATAAACGTGTAGGTTTTCAACAAGGATATGACAAATGGTAAAGCTAAAAAGGCCTCAAGCTGAGCCCCAGTTTCCAATTCTGATATTGTTGAAGTTCAATGCTAATGTAAATCAGTTATGTTAGAGCACGGTAATGCATCAAATCCGGGTATGCATCCGATGAGAATATGTATACAGGTATGTATCAAATGTGTAATTTCAAGTTTTTCCATTTATTTGGAGGGTTTTTGGGAGATCATATCCGGATATGCATCCGACACTGAGGAAAAGGAAGGGGCAATAACCTGAAACTATTCTTTTAGGTGGAAGAAGCGGAGCTTCGGGATCAAAAGGCATGCTAAGGCATTTTTCCCAGAAAGCAGAAAAAGTAGTGAAAGGGCAGCCATTATCGTCGGTTACATCCCAAGGTTCATAAAGTAAATCTGCATTGAAAGATCTCACTGTTACACCACGGGCTGTCAATACTTCCTTGGCTCGATGATCTCTAACCAGAGATATAGGATCTGCAAACAAACAGAAAACAGTCAATTTACTCTTAAAAGTATTAAACATTTTTTTTCTTTGCTTTACAACCCTTGAGAATATAAAGAAACTAGCAAGCATGCTAATGGAGTTTTAGGGTTTAATCATAATTTGATGCTTAAATGGAACACACTGAGAAACCCAAAATTGCAGAAAGGCCATTTTATACAACAGCTGATTTCAATTAGTGAACCATCAATCAATCACTATTGTAAGAATCTATCTCTCCACTGATGCAAGCCTCATAAAGATTCAATTATATATATATATATATGAGATAGGATCCAGTTATACAGTGTAAAACTCTTTTAAGTTTTACACGTTTTTTTATAGGTGAAACGGATGGCTGAGATTAACAATAGGTTATGTAAGATTATCACTTGAAAAAAAAGTAAAGAGTTAATCTTAAATAGTCCAACCATCCAAAAAACATGTAAAACTATGAGTTATATTCTGTGTAAGTGAATCCTAACCTATATATATATATATATATAT
This sequence comes from Hibiscus mutabilis, assembly GCA_019671005.1. Classification (NCBI taxonomy): domain Eukaryota; kingdom Viridiplantae; phylum Streptophyta; class Magnoliopsida; order Malvales; family Malvaceae; genus Hibiscus; species Hibiscus mutabilis. The sequence goes on along the minus strand of CM033730.1, from coordinate 46,947,644 downwards.
AATCATTTTGTATAGAAAATGGCAAAAAGAGAAACTATAATGGAACTACAGGCAAGCTTGTTAATGGAAACTTCAGATTTACTCCAAACATGATGCTAAAAACAACATATTGAGAACCCCAAAATTTATACAACAGCTGATTGCAATTACTTGACAATAATCAATCATAATTATAAGAATCTATCTCTATCTGGATGCATAATATAATCAAACTTTTGCATAGAAACTGGCAAAAAACACTATCAATCAAAGCCACTGGCAAGCTTGTCAATGGAGATTTCAGATTTTCTCAATGCTAAAATTGAGCATGCTAAGAAACCCAAAATCAGTTAACAACATAAGAATCCATCTCTCAACTGATTCAAGCCTCCAAAAACTCAATTCTAACTATTATTTTTCCAAGAAAAAGCGAGGGAAAAGAAGTGGAAACTAACCATACAAGTGATTGAAGAAGAGCTGAGTAGCACCAGTGGATTTAACAAGCTCGAGAAGAGACGAAACACTATCAGATGATCTCTTTGTGATGAGACAAGTTCCGAGGCTCCTCAAAGAAGAATCCAGATGAGCCAAACTGTTTTTAAGCCACCACCGGGAAACCCTTCCCGGTTGATAATGGTCTTCTTCTTCAGGCGCCCATACAAAAACTGCAAAAACAGGGCCTGCTCTGACACCAGCTAAAAGTGCTGGATTATCTTCGATTCTAAGATCCCTTCTAAACCAGACTATGCTAGACATATCTCTCAACAAAAACCCAGATTTTATCTTTTCCCAACTGTGTACAAGTGGAGTGGGAATTCTTAGTTTCTGGGTAAAAATCTTATCTTCCTTTGCTTTTTTGTCGACAAAAGGAGGCTCTGAGCTTCATTAATGGAGAATGATAGTGAAGATCAGTATTTATTTTATGATTATTCTCTATATTTTTTTATTGAATATCTTCTGTTTATGGAACCTGAGTGAAGAGGATTGGTTAATGGAACTGAGGGGATACACAACAAAATTGATGGGCAATTTGCAGCCACAACTTTCTTTTTTTATTTTCTAGATTTTCAATTTCCTGTTTATCCTTTGCTGGAAAAACAAAATTCCACCCATCACCACCACCACTCTAGATTCCTTTGCTTTATTTGTGTATCATATGCTTTTATGTAGTTTTCAAGATATTCAAAAGCCATTTTTGTGTAATATAAAATATTAAAATAATTATTATTTTCCAAACAAGTTATAGTTAATAATAAAATACTTAAAAATAAACAAACATATATAAGAGAAAAATATATGATTCTTTTACTTGAAATTTAAAGTTAATTCGTGACATTAATTTAATTTATAACATAACGTACTTGTATATCGTATATTTATTCTCTTTGATAAATTTTAATTATAGTTTTATTTAGAGAAGAGGGAAAGAGGATTTAGGAAAAGAGATAGATATTTTTAGTGGGTCTAGAACTCATGAGCTAATAAAATATGAATGAACAAAAATAAGCAGCTTGGTCAACTAGTCAAATTAAATATTACTCTCATGCATGGACGGATGTGGGACTTTATGTTAGGAGGGCAAATCTATAAAATTCTAGTGGATGAGCTTATAAAATTTAGAATGGGCAAAAAATAGATTTTTAATAGAAAATATATAAAAAAAAATATAAATCATATACGAATTTCAAGTTTTCAAGAGAGCGGCCATTCCCTCCGTCCATCTCTACTATCAGAGAAATTATTTTATGGATCCAGCTCACCATGTCATCTATGGTCCCCAACCACTAAAAATCAACTAATTAATCCTCTTTTTTCATGTCACTTATCCATTCATAATCAACTTATATATAACCACTCACTCTTTATTTACATAACATAAAAAAGTAAAAATCCATCTTAAAAAAATAACATAAAAAATTTATAAAATTAATTTTTAGTAGATAAAATCAAAGACAATGTGGTGGGTCAAGACCATATAACAATGTTCATGCTCTCGTGAGTTTAAAAACACTAACGTACTAATTTGACTTGCGGAAAGATAAACCGAACTAATTGTATCCCATTCCATTGAACATCAATTGGGAGGGGACAGGCAGCATGGGCGAATTTAGGTATTTAGAGCTCTTCCCTTTTGGATCTTTTCTTCTTCATAAAATGCTCCGATTCCATTTTTTATGCTCATCCCTTTTAAGTCTATATCTGTCCACGGATCGAGTTAGATTATGATTCAATTTTTTATTTAATATTTAAATAAAACTGAATATATACGTATATCAAACATATTCTCGTATTTAATAATTATTTCTGTTGCATGAGGATAGTAATTTTGGAGAGAAGCATATGTGCAGGCAGCCGGCAGGGAAAAAACACATGCCAAACGAGCATGATCTGAAGGCCATGTGACGGTGCTCGTCTCATCTGTTTGTATGTTAGTTGCCATTGCCACTGCCATTCACGGTCGATTAATGGTCCCCCGTAGCCAGTCTTAAGCCCCTCCTCATCGCTTGAAAAATCCAAACAACAACAATAATAATTGGTTTCGGTTTTGTTGTCATCTCTCGATATGGTATGAGAATTCGGTTTGATCAAATTAGTAAATCTTTCGCCCATTTTCGGTGCCCTTATTTATACCCTTACACTAAAAAAGTTATGTTTAGGGTTTAAGATTATAGTTTAAGGTTAGGGTTTAGGGAATTAAAGGGTATGATATGTTTTTAGGGTTTAGGGGTTTAAGGTTTAGAATTTAGAATTTATGTTGGAGTTTAGAATTTATTTTCTTAGTATTATGGCATAGAAAGAGACATCAAAAAAGGGCAAGATATTTTTATCTAATAATCAGAGTTTAAAAGTAAAATTTTAATTTGAAATCGAAATGAACTTTGAAATTTAAATCGTGTTTAAACCTTTACTTCATTCGATTACAAGCTTACTTCTAAATCCTCCCTCGAGTTCAAGTCTCTAAGATGAGGGAGAAAATGGGAATATTGTTGTTTAAAACACGATCGAACTTGTGTATTTTTTTTGGCAAATGTCAAAAAATGTACATAATGTTTGATTGAAAAGTCATTTTAGCCTATATTGTTTTTTGAAGTAATTTAACCCTCAAAGTTTTATTTAGGGTCAAATGATCGATCCGTAGATGAAAACTGTCGATCTACTAACATTAAATGACTTGAAATGACGTGACAAACCTGGATGGCTGCATGATAGTGCACACTGACATAGCAGTGTCATATAGACAAATGTGTTGACCTTACAGAATGACACATTAGTCAAAAAATAATTATAAAATTATATAAAATATAAAATTATTTTTATAATGATATGTCATTTTGTCAAGTTATTTTAAGTTGTTTATTGTTAGTTGACTGATAATTTTCATCTACAAAAAGATTATTTTAACCTAAAATGAAACGTCGAAATTAAAAAGCTTTAGAAGAAATATAATGGTCAAAATGAATATTCAATTAAACGTTATATGCATTTTGATATTATACATTTATTTATTTAATTAATACTTTTGTCGCGAATATTTTTATAAAAATAAATAATTATTCATAAAATATATTTTATTCTCATAAATAACGGATTTCTGACATCTAAGGGTTAAGGGATTGGACTTGTGTATTTTAATGTAATGGAATGAGAGACTGAGCCCATATGTTAGTTAAAGCAATCGAATTCTTCTTGGACTCTTCCCTTTTGTTTCATTGTTGTGGACTTCTAATCTGTATACGTTTTCTACATAGGATTTATATGTCATGGCTGTCAGATCTGGTTAAATTTGAAATTAGTGGTCCGATTAATTGGATCGGTTGAATAAAATTAAAAATTGTATCAATTATTGAGAACGGTTAAATTTTTTTAAAAATAATGATTTAACTGTCACAATCATATTAAAAAAAACTGTCACAATTAATTTTTGAGAGTTTTTAATTTTTAATTTTTAATTATTTTTTCTGATTTTTTTCAATTATTATTAATCCAATAACTCAACTAATCCAACGAGTTAAAAGTAAAAAATTAATGGTCTAGCCGGTTCAACAACTGATTTGGATTATACAATTTTATTGTTTATTTCGTTTTAATTCCATCATTTAGCCAATGAACTTAATAATTGTATTAATCCCAATTTTTTATTGTCGTTGACTAAAAGAATTGTTAAGTTATATGTATGTGATTGCTATATGCTTTTACATCAGTTATTATTGCTAGTTGTCTTTTTATGTCGATAGTGACGAGTCAATTTTGATGATGTGATAGTAAAAAAAAGATTTTTATAATTATTTATTTATTATAAAATTACAAGTTTTTTATAAATAAAAATATAACGACCCAATTTTTGGGTCAATAAAATAGGTCTCGGAGTCGGGTTTGAGTCCTTTAAGTTGGTGGATTAAATTATGGAGATTTAAGGTGAAGCTCGGTTTAAGGAATTATGGACTTAAACGAATAAGAGTTATAATTGGGGGCCCAAAGTAGGGTTAAGAAGAAAGGTAAGAGCCCATTTAATTGTTTTATCCATTGTTGGAAAGAGGGGGTGTTATTTTGAACAAAAGTTGTTTTGCGTAGGAAGGGGATAAGGAGAAGGTGGGATAAATATTAGAAAGAAAGAGAAATGAGAGAAAAGTTGTGAGAGGGTGTTTAGAATTCTGATATGTTATCGTTCGGGTCGCCGTGCACGACACTACCGGTACCATCACCTTCAACTCGACGAGACAAGTCGGTTGATGGTTTTTCTGCCGTCACTAGAGTCGTCGTTCGCTGAAGTAAAGAGGATGAAGTTTTGGAGAAGCCGAATCACCAGGTTCCAGTGGTCATCGTCGAAAGTCGTTGTCGCCATCGAAACCGCCAGCTCAAGGATAGCCGACCGATGAAGTTTGGTCGCCGTCGAAGGCCACCACATGCGCCTCCACGCGCCGCTGCCGAGCGTGGGCGTGCACAGCCGCATGTGGGTGCATGTTGCTACAGTGCACCACGCCCCACGAGAATCCGTTCTACCGAGTGTAGGAACATCCGTCCACACCAGATAACGCCTCGCGGGTGCATTGTTCTCTCGTACGCCGCGTCACATAGGATCAGCTAAACAGTTGACTAGCTGTTGACCAAGCCATTGAGCCGCCAGCCATCGTTGACCGTAATCCGACGTTGACTTTTTTCGAAGAACCCTACCCAAGGGTTTCTCCATGCTCTGAGTTTGTTGGCACAGTCGTTTCGTCAAATTTGAACCCGGTAAGCTATTTTTACGTGTTTTATCCCCTAAAATAGTCTAATAGTGTGAAATGACTTATGTAGTCGTATTTGTTTTATCTGAGGTTTTGGTGGACTCGAATATTGGAATTAAAGAGATGTTTAGAGGAGCTGGGATGAGGGTTTGTCGCGTTGGCTAGGGTTAGTACACCTCGAACTCCTATTGCTTTATGAGTATTATAAATGTGAATGTCTTGCGTGTTAGTATCTGCAAAATATGTAGACGATAAATAAACATGTATTGAGAATGATATTCTGGGACTTGATAATTATAGAATGCATGATGATGTCATGAATATGATGTGACTCATGGAGGCTTTAGAGACCATGTATGATCGCTTGAGATGCTTGTATAACTACTTGATGATTGTTTGATTGATTGATAATCGTGATGCCTTGTATGCTTGTTCAAATATATTAATGTATTCGATGGAAATTGTGTAAGGGATGAATAATGGTAATATTCGAATAAATGAATATGAAGCTGGTAATTAATATGAATTGATTTAATACATTAGTAAACCAACTCTAATGACTTTTATAAGCTTTAGGGATCGAATAAAGTGTTGTAAACCGTAATTCAAAAGAAACGATGTGAACCCGTAAATATAGTATCAGTATAAGCTTTGGGCGTACTGGTACTTATGGAAATTAAAGATTTCCAGTAAGTTGTTTCAGTATCGGGACGTGTGTGTATAACGATGCCCGAGGGTACCGTATCGATACTCATGTTCGAGTATCAGTACCTGATACGCTAAATAATCAATAGATGTAATTTAAGGGTGGAAATTGATGTGTATATTAATAACAGAATTATGCCATGATAAATGAGGTGTCGTGGATTAATGAAGACAATAAATGTGATTGATTATTTACTTCTCCATAATGTATTAACAACTTGATAAAGTAAAATAAATGATGTGATGATGTTTAGCGACGATAGGGAAATCCTTAGGATCATGTTGCTTTTGTGTCGGGTAGGCATTGGATTGGTTGAGTTTTCTTGGTTGATGGGATCCGAATACACAGTGAAAGAGTGTTGCAACACCATGGTAAGAGAATTACCGAATGGAGGTTACCGATGCTATGTGACCCGAGCCTTGTTCGAGGGTGCTCGAGGGGGGATTTCGAGTACAAGTGTATATTATGATGCTACGTGACCCAGCCTCACCCAGAGTCTATGTTCTGATGCTTCGTAACCCGACCTCACTCCAGAGGTGTTGTTGTTATGTGTTTTCGCCTAGATGATCTGTTGAGATCTCAGGCTTAGTTCGACCTTGTGTGCCATGTATGATGATTGGTATGATGAGAACATGTGTTTAGGCGACCAGTGGTAGCGTCACGTGTTTATTTATCTATCCTTATTGCTCGTACTAGATTGCATGGTTATGTTTATGATTAGCATGAAGTATAGTAAAATAGATGTGTACCACTGAGCTTTGTAAGCTCAGCGCTCGAAATCGTTGTTTTCGTGCATAGGTTAATCGTCGGATCGAGGAGCACTATCAATACGAAATTCCAGCATGTGGAGGCTTTTAGAGTACGATACTTGTGTTTAGCGAGCTATGTATTCATATGACCTTACGTGGTGGAGTCTGTAATTATTATTTTTGAACTTGTATTTATCAAATCGAATGTTCAAATGATTTAAATTTAAATGGAGATCCTTGTACCGTTTTGATTATTTATATATATATATATATATATATTTTCAACTGTTGGCATTAAATGTTTTGAGAAATACCTTGTTGAGCTAAACCAATTTGAGAATTTTATGGATTTTAGTTTGGGCTTGAGGCCCAAATGTGACATCCGGGTCAAGGGTATTACAAAAAAATCAGGTCAATTGTACTGTCACATCATCAAAATTGGCATGACATCGTTTGACTGGAAGATATTATTGTATTAAAAATGGCATATAAACATGTTAACTCATACAATGTTAATTATTTAAAGACGAAATGTTTGATATGATAAAAGGGCGATTGGCGATAATGGTTCTATTAGTCAACAATAATCAAAGGGTGGGATTGATACAATTCATGAGTCTTAGGGGTAAATTGATGAAATTAAAAATAAGGGACAATATTATTAATTTTGAAGGATCGTAAGGGCTAAATTAATACAATTAAAAAAATAATCATTTATTGAGATCAATGGAAGAACAAAATTATCCTTCAAACTTCAGTTATTTATTTGATACGAGAACTATCCAATCACTTGATATATTAAACAACAATAATTTTGATTAATGCAATAAAATGTTAGATAAAAAAACTTTTTTAGATAAAAAAACTTTACATACACCACAAATTCAATTATACTGCTAAATTCGACCATGTATATATGAAATATATTTACATATATCACGTTAGTGTAAAGTTTTCATTCTAATGAGAGTAGTTAGAGAAAGTTGATTTCTTTTCTCTCAAGTGATTGACCTTTGAATTAACCAATCCAACATAATTTACAAAATCTTCATAATAATTTAATTAAGGCTTAAATGAAAAATAAGTACATTACTTCTTTTGAACTTTAAGTACCTAAAATATTTTTTGCTAAAAATAAATATTTAAAGTTTACACCGATATAATTATAGGTGTCCGGTAGTTAACTACCGTTAACCAATCAATGTTGACATGTGGTAATAATTTGATTTTTCAATTTTTTGAAGAAAAAACCAAAATTTTTAAACATTACAAAAAAATTTAAAATTCTTTCATTTTTACAAAACAATCCCTAAAATTTCCAAAACTCAAACCCCCAAATCGTCGCCGCTTCCATTGTCGCTTTGGGGGTTCGAATTTGGAAAATTTTAGGGATTTGGGGACTGTTTTGTAAAAATTAAAGAATTTCAGGATTTTTGAAATTTTTAAAATTTTTGTGTAAAAGAATGTTCTATAATTTTAATTTTGAAAAAAAATAAACATGTCATGTTTCATGTTTTGATTGGTTAACGGATTTTTTTAACGGTAGTTAATTATCATGGACCTAAAATTGTAATGGTGTAAACTTTAGACACTTACTCTTAACAAAAAATACTTTAAGCATCTAAAGTTCAAAACAAGTATAGTTTAAGCACTTATTTTTATTTAAGCGCCTTTAATTAAAACCAAAAGTTGCAGTACACGTGTCAACCAACCACTTGCCACTTTCCACTTCTATCATTTTCTGCTTGAGAGAGAACTCTTAATCAATGTCGACATGGTTATGTATTTCAAAGCAGCAGATAGAAAATCACCATTCGGCTAGGTTTCTTAATTATAACCTTTTTATTTATTTTAAACTAGAGTTATATAGTTAATTGCATCCTGTATACATATATTTGGGTCCGAAAATATTATAAGATCTTTTTAAATAATTAAAAAATAGAAAAAAATGTGTGTTTAAATCAAATATATACCTATATTCGATAGGTATATTGAAGTCAGATAATATGGTAAAGATCCTATTAAAACATCACCAACTAAACCTACCACTTATATTTGCTACTACTAAAGTTTTATCATGTTATTGCAATTATATGTATATTTAAGGATGCTTTGTAATGCTATAATCAACAACGGAGTTAAGATTAAACAACAAAAGGATAAAGTTATATAATTTTAAAATTAATAAGGACCTAATAAATGTTTAATTTAAAATTTAAGATGAACAAAACTTAACTTAACGAATATTTAAAATCCCATAGAGTAAAATTACCATTAGAAAAAAATAGAGGGGCATCGACCTCTTGTTTTCTTAATAGCTTTGTCTCTGACTGCAACTATATAGAGTTTTTGTGATCATTTTACTATTGGTATATGAAAGTAACATGTGTGGACATAACTTTCGATCATCGTTAATCATATGATATTAGGTTTTGTTACGCTCACGATACGAGTGGAGACACATTTAATGAAAACATATTTTTATAAATATTAATTTATCAAATATTCATAGGTGGAGTGAAAATTTATATATATATATTCATTAGTTTATGTTTAAACCTCATGTATTGGTCGTTAGTAGTTTTATCTAAAAATTGTATAAAAAGATAAAAATACCCTTATAAAAATATTAATTAATTTTTAAGATCAAAGTTTTCTAATCATTTTTCAACTGCATTGGTTTTGACTAATCCATAATATCAACTCAATTAAAATGATTATCCCAATATTATCTACATAAAATTGTTTAGTTGTATATTAGTGTAAAATTAGAGTAGTTTTGATGATTTTTTTATAATTAATGACAATTCAATATGTTATTACAATTTACATGTCCTACCCACTTAGACAATAAATTTTAAATTTAAAGTAAATTAAAAATATTAAATTATTTATTTTAATATAAAGATAAAAATATCCATTATATATAGATAAATAATATATTTTCAGTAACAACAAACAATGGGAAATCCGAAACTCAACACTCTCGAGAATCCTAATGTAAAAAAAAAAAAAAACCATGTCTACGAAATAATCTCATGCATGATAGAGTCGTCGAAATAGAGCTCAGACCAGTACGGAGAGGCGGCGGCCGCGCCATTGTAGCTCGAAGCACTACTCGCATCTCCTGGATTGTTGCTCACCGATGCTTCGGCGGAGGCGCCCGCCGTTACCGGAGGGGTCGGCGGCGATTGAAGAAGCCACGACGACGAGTAATCGGTCAGATTATCTCCGTGGCTGACAAAAAAGTTGGAACGCTAGCCCATCTCGTCACTGTTCATTGATGTCCCCTTCTCAGTATTATTCAACGGGGTTTGGAACCCGAAAGGGACATGTGGTGGTGGATGGTGGAGCAGTTGAGATTGAGAGGTTTCTTTAATATTATTTTCAAGTGAAAACTGGGTTGAATTTAATAAGTTGAGAGAAGCTGCTTCCATGTCTGCAATGGCGCCGTAGTTGTTGTTGGTCACCGAAGGCGTCGGAGAAGAAGATTGGAGGAGAAATTGGAGGTATTGAAGCTTAGCCAACTGCGCCGCCTCGGCCGGCAATGGGTTCTCCAAGAGGTGTTTGAGGTTGGCGAGGGCTATCAGCTGAGGCAAGCTTGCGAAGATATCGGTTCTCAGTTGGTGGGTCATCGGATCGATCCCCATTTGAATCAGCTTTTTCTTCAAATGTGTGTTCCAGAAGTTCTTGATTTCGTTATCTGTGCGCCCTGGCAGGTGTGTTGCTAACAACAACAAGAATTAGAATTCAAACAAACACAGAAAAAGGTCAAATATGATTTTAGTCCCTATACTATGCTCAAATTTAAATCATAGTTTGTATACTTTAATTTGACATGATTTGATTTTTTTTTTCACTTTCATATTGTCATTAACTAACAATTCCAATTAAGATACGAAGTTGAATTTCTTTTCTTAAAAGCATATGTTCTGACTCATTTGTAATCATGTCGACATGATTTTATCGTCGTCGAATGATGTTTTTAAATAGTCTTAGGTGATTGCAAGATAGAATACATATCTTACGGACAAAGTTGTTCGAATTTGGGTCTCCTTTTTTCATTAGGACCACTCGTCGGGTTTGAAGGATGTTTTTTAAAATCCACACCAACATTTTAACCAAATTAATTAACAATGTTAATCATTTGAACTAACTAATTAATGAGATTATAAAATTGTAGAACCAAATTATGCCAAATTTACTATAAGGGTCAAATACCAAATTTGAGAATGCTAAAAGGACTAGAACATGAATTTAACCCCAAAAAGAAAACAAGCGAAATCAAAACTGTCTAGTTTTTAGAAATAATTACTTGTTTCCAAGAATGGAATGCAAATGCAGGATTGTTTGTTCTTCATCTTGAGAAAACTTGCCCCTCTTGATATCAGGTCTCAAGTAATTGGTCCACCTCAGCCTGCAACTCTTCCCACATTGGTTGAGACCTGCAATGGCGGGTTTCAAGAATTCCATGTATTCAGACAAAAGGACATCACCGAGAATGAAGGCAGAGAACTTATTGGTAATAAATAGGGTTAAAAGTAGAAACCTGCAAGCTTAGGCAAAGCTCTCCAGCTACCATGGCCATGGCCGTTTATGAACTGAACCAGCTTTTGATCTTCTTCCGGAGTCCATGGTCCTTTCTTCAGACCATCTTCATCATAACAAGGAGATCTTTCCATGATGTTTTTTTCTCTCTCTTTATCTTTTATGTTTGCTTTGCTTAATTGCTTCCGTTTGACACCTAAACTCCTCCTACATGCTATTTATAAACACTCTTTTGCTTCTTAAGTTGGTCTTTATTTTTGCATTAAAAAAGTTTCCACCATTTTCCTTTGACTATTTAGATTGTCTGGCCATATATGTTGTTTTTTATTTAATACTTTATATAACTTTAGCAACATTTAGGAGTGAGAAAAAAAAAAGAAAAAATATTTTTTTGGTATAATACATGTCCATTTATATAGTTTATGTTTGAAATTTATGGTTCACCTTTTAAATAAGTAAATATTTTAATTCTATATTACTTTAGTGGTTTAGGTTTATAAATTTAAAAAATGTTTTTTTCTTAATTGAATTGATTCGATTAATTTGTAATTCAATTTGGATTGATTGGATTTACCTGTAATTCATTTTTTTAGTGATGAAGCTATGTGAGTGTAGGGGTGACATTGTTTTCATCCCCTCTTGATTTTAAAACTAAAAATATTAAGTCTCGGTTTTTAATAATTTTGAAATTAGACAAATAAAGTATGACCTTCATTTTTTGTTTAAATGTTTTTTCAATTTCTTGTCATTTTTAAAATTAAACGAAATAAACCAGTACATTCCGATGTTTAAATTTTAAATTGATAGCTTATCAATAAGATTTTATCTTTTTTACTACTATTTATATTTAATCCCTCCCGAACTTTCATCCTAATTCCATTCATGACATTAAAAGCAATTTTTTTAAAAAAAATTGTCTAAATTGAATCACCTAATCACATTTCTCATTAAATAAAGCTAAAATGACAAAAAAATGCTCCAAACGTTTGCATATTTTGTCATTTTGCCTCTTATTCTTTTTTTTGGAGCAAATAACCTCGCAACGTTTTAATTTGGTCCAAATATACTCCCGTTGGATAAAAACTGTCAGTCAACTGACGATCAATGGTTGATTTGACTGGACTTGCCACATGTTAAGTTCTGCTGACATGTCAGCATCATAATCTCCATGTGTCACCATCAGGTTCGACTACGTGTCAACAGTTGATTCTGACGTCGGCAGCTCTTAATACGTCGCAAGTCCAGTCAACATTAGCCCCTGACCGTTAGTTGACTAACGGTTTCCATCCAACTGGGGCATATTTGGACCAAATTGAAACGTTGGGGGTTGTTTGCTCCAAAAAAAAAGAATAGGGGGCTAAATGGAAAAAACATGCAAACATTGGGAGTTGTTTGTTCCAAAAAAATAGGGGGCCAAATGACAAAACATGCAAACGTTGGGGCATCTTTTGTCATTTTGCCTTAAATAAACTATATGATAGGGATGGCAAACGGGCGGGGTGGGTGCAGATACCCCTCCCCTATTCTCATATCCACCTAAATTTTTCATATCCACCACCTACCCACCACCCACGACGGGTATAATTTTCAAATCCACATCTACCCACGTGGGTACATTTTTAAATCTATCCCCACACCCACTACCCAACTGAACATCCACCACCCAACCCGTATTCACCTACAAACAACCACTAATATCGAATTATGTAAAAATAAGTCATATACTTTTGTAAAGAAGAGTAAAACTTCCCATACTTTATTGATTGATCAAGTGTATATATAATACATTTACACCGGTATAAATTTAACTACAGCTAACAAACTAATGACCGCTAACTTAATTAAAGAACATTTTCACATGTATAAATTCTACTTAACTACAGTTAACTAATTAACTATAACTAACTTAACTAAATCATATTTACACTTGTATAAATCATACTTAACCACACATATTTTAAATTTACAACCCGATTAATTAAAGCTCGATTATAAACCATCATTTTTTCAAACTAAATTAATTGAGTTCAAAGTCTACAAACTTAAGGATTAACGTAGATTTTAAAACAAACCAATATCTTGATGTATAAAATACCATAGTAAAAGGCATAATCAAAGTCTACAAACATAAATGGTCCAAAATTCATATTGTGGGTAGTTAGTGGGTGAGCGGATGTGGGTGAATACGGTGCGGGTAAGATCTCAAATCCATCACCTACCCACTACCCATGACGGGTACAACTTTTTATATCCACACCCGCCCACTATCCAGTAAACTCATACCCATTCCCACTCCAACTGAAGCGGGTGCTGTGCGGAATCTGCGAAACTATACTCGTATGCCATCCCTACTGTATGGTACAATATTAATAATATATATTAAGATTTTTTTAATGATTCAACTAAAATTAAGAAGAATAAAAGAGACAAAATAATGGGTCTTTTTCCAAGGCCATTTAAACATAATTAAAATATGATTTCGTGAAAAATGTGGATATGCGAAATTGGTCAAAGAAATAAAAAGGAAAGCATTTGATGCACGCAAGGGAACGAAGAGGAATAATCCTTCCGTCATTTGTTTGGTTTGCACTTTTTGCATGGCTTCAATAATTTATAACGTCCAATTATTTCTTTTAGATTTCATGATGATACTTACTTTTATTAAGAAATCTACGTACCAAAAATATAACATTTTCCATATCAACCAACTGAAACTCCTCTTTCTTAAAAGAGTTATATAGCCAATGGTACTTCTCAGAGACGGAATTAGAGTTAAGAGTTGAACGGTGAAATATAAATATTAAAAAAAATTACAATTAATTTGTTTTTTAATATACATAACAAATGTAAAAAAAAAAATGGTGTGAGAGGGCAAGACCCCCTCCCGTACAACATATGGGTTCATCCTTGATTCTATTTGAATACGAAGCCCTGTATTAGTTGGAAGTACTGCTCTCCTTCCAATTTTTTTGAAAGGTAAGTATTATACGATTTATTATTAGAAATTATATAATATAAGACAAATATATGAGCCTCATTGAAAAAAATTTAAACCTAAATGAAAGAAAAAGAGTGTACCATATTTAAGCCATTACAAATATTTAGAAAATGACCGAACCATCCAAATACATTCACCTTGAACTTACAGTAGCACACCATGACATTTCCACATCTGCATCTCCTTCCAAATTTTTTGATATAATAATAGTTTATGTCCTTTTTTTAGTTAAATCTTAGTTAAAGCTTTTATCCTTTTAATTCTTAAGTTCAAAGACTTAATAATTTTTGCCCCTCAATATTTAATTATATTTTTGTCCTAGGGTTTTACCGAGGAGTTTTACTACCACCATGGGCGGATCCACATTAAAATTTGAGAAGTGAATTGACCTCACTTGATTTGTTAGAATATGAAATTTTCAAGGGACTTATACAAAAAATTTAGAATTTTATATGAAAAATATAAGACAAAATCTGTTAAACCATTAGGCATATTTCTCTCCCTGCCAGTCCTGCGAGTCTCGTACACATTCCCTGCTGAGTATCCCACTGCCTCTTGCTCTGATGGTCTCTCGTGTGTGACAATGTCATGAACAGTAAAATTTAAATTTTAAATTTTAAACCCAACAACTTAAACTTTTAAGCTTTAAACAAACACTTTAAACTTTAAAATTAACAAGCTTGTAAAGTTTATACAATTTGTGTATCAAAGTTTTTTCTACTAATAGGGCTTTAAATAAGATGAGACAAATCGTGATCTACTCGAGTTCGACTCGGTTAAAGCTCGGTCAATACTTGACTCGGTTGAACTCAACTCAAGCTCGAACTCGAAGTCGAGCTTAGATTATTTAGGCTCGTTAAAAACTACCCAAACTTAAACTCGACTCGGCTCGTTTACCCCTTAGTTGTTTATATATTTGATCCTATACAAGAGATTGTTAGTATTAGATTGTTACAAAAAAGTATAGATAGATATCACATATAAATACTCATCTAATTGACTGTAAATACTCTTTTCGTAATAGCTAATTGGCTGCTTCTTTGGATAATGAAAATAACACTTATCCAAAACAAGATTTATATATACAATTGAATCCAACAAGTTATCTCAATGAAAGAAGGTATGAGTTATCCAAAGAAACTTGAATTCGAATAACTTGTGTCCGCAAGTTATATATACCTTGTCAAAAAATATAGAAAAATGAACAAATAATATCTTATAGTCACATTAAGACTACTAAAAAATAAATTTACTAAATCAAAATTTATATATATAATATTATACGAGCACTCTAGCTAGATCAGACATTAATTTTTTGTCTTAATTGCATTTAAGCTTAGAGATTAAGTATCGACCTGTGTCATAATATATCTTTTGATAAGGTATATATACCTTATCAAAAGATATAGAAAAATGAACAAATAATTTTTTATAGTCACGTAAAACTACTAAAAAATAAATTCACTGAATCAAAATTTATATATATAATATTATACGAGCACTCCAGCTAGATCAGACATTAATTTTTGTGTCTTAATTGCATTTAAGCTTAGAGATTAAGTATCGACCTGTGTCATAAGGACGTCAATTCAGAACTCACACGAACAATACAATTATAAGCAATAAAACTAAGTGAAACAGCCCAAAACCTTTACTAACACGGGATCTATAAAAACAGAACACTATGGCCTAACAATGCAATCAACAGTAGAGGTGTTCATAAAAACCCGAACTGATATACTATACCGAAAAAACTAAATTAAATGGTAGGTAATCATACCGGTAAAAATTACTTGAAATAGTACGGTAACCGTATTGGTAAAATTAACAGTTAAACGGGACAAGAACAGTTTCGATTTTTCGCTAAACGGTTAACCGAAAAAAATCAATAAGAAATTTTAAAATTATTTTTATATTAATATTAAATTATTGATTATTACTAATATATGTGTAATTATAATACTTAAACTATATTTTATAATGATATTAAATTATTAATAATAATCAAACGTGTATTGTACGTCTATTCGAACGTGCATCTATTCTAGTATTGAGATATAGTGGGATATGTGTTGCATCCTTTTGTTTTTGTTGAGTTTTCCAGTGTGGTTGTAGGCAGTTTGTGTCTTGGGGCATTGATTTGATCTTGCAGCTCTTTTTTACGGATCATAATGACGTGTCTTTGTTTTATTTACATTTGCTCTTGAACAACTCTATTGAGCTCGTGTTCATGTTATTGTGATCGTAAAATAAAATAAATTTGGATTACTTTTTCCTCTTTCGGTATTTTGTCTCGATTTCGGTTAACTCAAACGGCATAGAAGATTTTAACAAAATTCTTTTCCTTTAAAAAATTATAATGATATAAATTTTAATGATATCACATTATTGATTATATAAATAATTGTGTAATTAATATAAATTATTGATTATTACTAATATTTCTGTAATTAATATAATTTTTCTACACTTTTAATTGTTTTAAACTTTGAAGACTTTTTAAATATAAATATTAAAAAAAATTATTTGGTTGATTTTCTAAAACAATTAAATTTAGTAGTAATAAATATATAAAACGGTTCATTGTTAACCAAGTAGCCGTATCGAATAAAATGGTTAACCGTTTACACGGTAATCGATTTAAACGGGAAAATAACGATTCATCAAAATATCGTACTGAGACTTTCGGTAACCGTACTGATAAGCTTTGTCAGTACGATTAACCGTCCATAACACCCCTAATAAGCAGTGCTGCATAGCTCGTTTAACATGTTAAACCCGAAAACCCTACAATGAAAAAGGTCAAATAATATAACCACACCTCCATTAACGAGATAACCGGAAAAACACCCGGAAACGACGGAGCCAACTCACAGGTGAGACCTAAGAAATTAAACCAAAGAAATGCTGCTTTTGCCGCCAGGGGGTTTGCGTACACCACCAAGGTAGTCTCGAGACTCGACCTTCCCGTCTGCAAATATGTTGTTGCTGCTCATCTCCCGCAATTTTGTCTGTACTAAGTGGTTTCTGGGCAGAACCTGGCGGAACGTCACCCTTAAATATGTCGTTACCCGAAAGCTCGGCCAATTTCTGATTATGAATTTTCTTAATTGTCTTAACCGCAGCATCCTCGATGCCGCCTCCAGCAGGCTACAAAATAACATCCAAGTTGAAAAATTGGCTAGATATTCAAATTTGCTTATTGATGCAAATTGAACTAAATGGTAAAATTTAAGTACTTAAACAATTGCGAAAGGCAAAGTTCAGGTACACCATGTCCCCAAACATGCAAAATTGAAGCACAGAAGTATATGATTCAATTGTATCAAGCACAATACGTTCTAGCATTGTCAAAATTCAGTTAGCAGTTTTTACACGTACTTACATTACGCGTATGAGCTTCCCCCATGTCGAAATTGTCCTTCAATGCCAATGAGCGCACGGTTATTGGCCTTGGTAAGATTTCAGGTGGGGGCGCAAAGATGTCTTATCCGCTAAGCTCCTTGCACTTTGCATCGGAGCTGCTTCTTCAACTTTGAATCCTCGCTTTCTAACGTTCCACTCAGCTCACGCTGCTTCGCGACCTCGGGAAGACTAGTTGGCTTTTTAGGGGAAATGCAAACGAAATGTGACTAATTCCAGCTGTTTTCGAAACATTTAACCAGACATTCATATGGATTACAGTATATCATTGTATCAGAATTTGTGAAAAACAAAAGAATTGAGCAGATACCTGGTACATCCGCACCCCCGATTTGTTGTTCGAAGCAGGATTGACACTGGCTGCAAAAATACCTCTACCAGTCATCTCCTTCATTTTATATCCAGGAGGTTTCCTATAACATCAACAACAGAAGCAGAGGTAATTAGATAAACAAGAGGCGAAATTCATCGACTGATTCGACTCAAGTACTCGTTTTCTCAATCTAGTGCCTTACTGAATTCCCCCATGTTACTCGAGGTTAGGTCATAGGTGTGTCAAATACAGATATGCAAGGTATGTTAAATTTTTCCCAAGTTTTTTCATGGATTAAGAGATTATTCGGAGTGTCCAAATTTCTCCTAAAATTTTATTTACACTCTCTAAACAATCAGACAAAAATTCATGATAATGGATCTTTCATTTAAAAACTTTTCACATTTTGTACTTCAAAAGGAAACTGAAACCCTTTCCACGTGAAGATTAATTTCATATCATACACGTCAATTAATCATGTTATTTTTCTATATAATTATCCATATCATATTCGAACAAAAATCTTATGCCTCTAAACCATGCTTCCTTATATGCTCCTACACTAAAAAACACTTAAAATTTTAATTCTAAATCATAACCCTAACTTTCGCATCCTAAACTTTAAATTCTACGCTTTATCCCTAATTTCCTACACTCTGACTCTAACCCCTAACATTAACCTGTTATGAATCAACACCGGCAAAGAGATAGCCGGTTTGGAATGACAGCTCAAGACGTGAACCAGCAACAGCCTCTAGTAATGACTCGACAAGGACAATGTGAAAGAAGGCACAAAGGGCATTAACAAATTATATTCGTTTTAGCTTTTAACATAACCGTCTGAGATATATATGTTAGCTAAAGGTCTTGTAACAGAGCATACTTATTGTGGAAAATAAATCTCTCTCTCTATTTTTATCTGTCTTCTACTTCTCCCTTATTTCTTATTCTCTAGTTCTTTGGTTATTATGAATTATCTTGATTCACAACATAAACTTTAAACTCGCTATTTTAAAGTATGGCCACCAAAAGAAACATAGTTAAAGGGCCGAAGATTTTCATCCATCATATTCCGCACTAATGGATTTTGGCTTGATAGTTTAGAAAGTGTAAATAAAATGTTAATTGTTTTCGAGATTAATATTTTTTTTAAATCACTAATAAAATGTATTTTTTATTAATGTTAAGATGATTATAAAGTAGAATATATTTATATTTTTTCTTAATCACTTGATAATACATATTTTTACAGAAAATACTGTTAACTCAGATATTCTCGGGTGAACAATATTAATAAGATTTATTAGCAATATTTTCAAGATATTGTTGATAATATACATTTTGCAGATAATATTGTTAACTCAGATTTTTTCGAATGAACATTATTAATAGCAATATTCTCAAAATATTGTTGATAATACACGCTTTGCAGACAATATTGTTAATTTAAGTTTTCTCAAATGAATATTATTAATAGGACTTATTGGCAATATTCTCAAAAAATTGTTGTGAAATTTTTTTATTTCATAAAGTATAGTGAGTGTTTATTTATTTCGCGAACCTGAGATGTTTCAATACTTATAAAGAAACTTAGAAATGTTTTGCGTGAAATTGTTGGGATTGTCGGACAACTCCACTTCACAAATTTATCTAAAGTTATCGTGCTTTCCATACGACTTTTAACTTACAATTTAAACATATTTGGTTCACGAAATAAAAAAAAAAAACTATAACATTATATGGGCAAAATTTCCGGATTTATTTTTTTAAAAAATTAACAATATTTAATTTTTTAAAATTCTAAGACTTCATAATTTCTTAAATAAAATTGAGGAAATTTAATTATTATTATTTTTAAAACGGAGTTTAATTCAAATTTCCTCAACCACAGAGTTACCAAGGCTCCCCTAGCTCTTGTTACCGTCGCTTCTGATTCCACGTCCCCTTCAGGGGCTCTCCGTCGCCTTTTCTCCTTAAAAGCTACCCATTTTCTTCCCAGATAAGAGAAAGGACTCTTCAATTACTACGAAGAGATTGAAATTTGAAACGATCAGAGATAAAAGGACAACATGAATTCAGTTATTACCGGTAGTTTCAGACCCGCGTTTTTTCGGGGCCAACTCAATGAAAACTCAGCTCAATGCTTGTTCAGAGTTAGACCCTTCACCATTGCAGCTTCCAGAAGAATTTCACCCGCGAAAATTCGCGCTTTTTCTACTACCTTTATTGAAACCAAGCCTACGGTATGCTATATCAATACCCAGAAAAACGGGTTAGTGTTGAAGCCAAAGTTATTTCGTCTTGTTGCTCTTTATTAGCATCATTCCTGACTCTTTTTTAGGCACCGGTCGCGGCGGAGAAAGAGGTTAGTGGCGGCGACAGCGGCTTAGCTTGTCCCATTTGTTATGACCCATTAACGAGGATCAGTGATTCCCCTTTATACGTGTGAGTTGCTGTTGTTTAATTATTATTATTATTATTGTTCTTGAGTTTCAACTTTGGGTTTGAATTTGTCTTGGATTTGGAATTGAACAGGGGAGAAACAGTAGGGTCTAATTTGCAGTGTAACACTTGCAAAAAGTCTTATTTTGGTAACCAAACGCATCTTGACCTCGTTGCCTCAAGTGGGTCTAAGCAATATGATGCATCCATGCCGCTAGCCACTGAACTCTTCAGGTTGAAGTGGTGTTTTCATTCATAGTTAAATTTTGATTTACATATATTCAAGTGGAATTGGTTTTAGATTGGACTTTATCTCAGTTTTGTTGTTACTGGTTACTGCATGTTCTCCTGTCTAATACTGATTCGACTCCGTTAAGTAGTAGACTATTTTTTATATTCAAATTAAGCCTCTCCACCAACCAATTGTCGATTTGGTTTTTATTGGAAATCTAAGATGGTAGTACAGTTAAGGTTCTGCTTTGTTGCTTCTGCATGTTCTCTTCCCTATTACTTCGAGTTTGTCAAGTATTGAGCTCTTATTTTCTGCACATGAACATGATAGGGCCTGTTGAAGTAGAATTTTTTCAGATCAGTTGAAATCTAGATTTACTTGTGGTCTTTTAATTTAAGTTGTTCTTTCCACCTATTTTCGACTGCTTAAAAAGATTGGATGCTTAACAATGACAATACTCAGGGATGGACGGAGGAGGGGCGGTCGCCCCTCCCTGAAAATTTAAAATTCGTATGATTTAGAAATTTTCTATGTATTTTCTATTGAAAATCTATTTTCGCCCCCTAAAATTGTATAAGTTCACCCCCTAGAATTTTATAGGTTCACCCCCTAACATAAAGTTTTGCATTTGTCCCTGACAATACTATCTTTTACATGTAGTCTTTGCTGTGGCACATGATTCTCT
This sequence comes from Hibiscus mutabilis, assembly GCA_019671005.1. NCBI lineage: Eukaryota > Viridiplantae > Streptophyta > Magnoliopsida > Malvales > Malvaceae > Hibiscus > Hibiscus mutabilis. The sequence goes on along the minus strand of CM033730.1, from coordinate 46,926,344 downwards.
CGTTCGTCTCCTGTATTTTCTGTTTCCTCATGTTCTAGCAATTATAAATAAGTGAGCTTTAATTACACTGGCTCTAACAATATCTTTTGTCAATGAAAGGGTTTTTTTGGTTTCACAATGAAGTTCTAAATCTGTTGCTTCACCGCTACATCATGAATCATTCTCGATGTTGTTACTGCTTATGCCTGCAATTGATTAGTACATGAGCTTGATGATGTGTCTACGTTTGTTTTGCATTTATCTTACTTGTCTGTTGCCTGTTCGGAGTGTTTTCATAACCAGGACTCCTGTGGTATCGTTTCTCTATGAGAGAGGTTGGCGTCAAAACTTCATATTTGGTGGCTTTCCAGGTCCAGAGAAAGAGGTAAGATGAGAATTTCAGTAATCTTCTTCATCCAGAAGAGAGTGTGAATTGGTTATTTTGGAAAATTGACCATAACTTGGTTTCTATGCAAAACATAATCTCCGAAGATCCTAAAAAGTTGAAGCTTGCTAACAATGTTCGGTGTGGATGTACCTAGGGAGTAAAACTTGTTCATCTGTCATTTATATAATTATATTAAAGGATCTCTCTTTGTAAATAACAATATTTCAAATGCTCACAAATCTAAAACGTTGGTGTCTAATCATTCTACAAATTGAACAATTGAATTGGCATTAATATACATGGAATAGTTTTCTTAATCCATGTCCTTGTTGTTTCATAGTCTTTGCTAGTGATTTGTTGACAACACCGTTGGTTTTGTAAAGATTTGCCTACATCCCACTATGAGGTATAGTTCGTTTTGGAGGTCAAAAGACCGTATGGTTTTATCCTTTTCTGACAATGCAGCTTTTTAGGGAAAGGGTGACCATTGCTTTATAAAGCCACGATTCAAACCCTGTCTCGTCGATATAGGATCATTTTATCCTGCAACTGGAGTCACTAAATAACTACTGATTTACGTTGCAGTTCGATATGGCTAAGAATTATCTAAAGCCGGTGCTAGGCGGAAACATTGTTGATGCTAGTTGTGGCAGCGGTATGTTCACCAGGCTTTTCGCCAAGAGTGGATTATTTTTGCAGGTTACTGCTCTGGACTACTCAGAAAACATGCTGCGGCAATGCTATGAATTCATTGAGAAGGAGGAAAACTTCCCCAAAGAGTACAAGTTTTACCTTTAGTTTAATCTAATCTTATTAGATATGTGAAAGTAATTAATTTTAAGTACTTATGAAATTATTGATATATGATTTGGGATGTTATATCCGATTTCCTTTATTTTTTTTTGTTACAAAGGAAGGTGACATTGGTCAGAGCCGATATCTCTCGACTTCCTTTCAAGTCAAGTTCGGTCGATGCTGTGCATGCCGGTGCTGCTTTGCACTGTTGGCCTTCACCATCAACCGCCGTAAGCATTTCTTTTAAATGTGGTGATTATTTAACCATTCCTGTTTTTTTTGTCCCTAATTACTGGCATACACGGGCTTACATGATAGACTGACATGGTGACACCAATGTTGCTCTGACCTTTCATTTTACTTGAAGTACTTGTGTCCGAGACATATTCGAAACATGGGTGTCTGGATAATGACCCTCCAAATTTTTAATAAAACTAGAAAAGTTGAACATACTTATGTAAGAGACATACCCATACCCGGACATTCACACAAAAGTCCGATTAACATAAGTTAACACTCAAAGGGGATATCTTAAGGCCTCATTTCTAAGAATGGGGTTAGCAAAGATGATAACTGATAAGCTTTCATGACTTAAGACTTGCATATTTTGTTGGAAATGAGTTCTTTCGGCCAATAGTACAGTTTCTTGGGTAAGTAATATTTGCGAAACTATCGGGTGTAGCGAGCATATATGTACGTAAAAAGGTTCAAAAAGAGCAAAATTGTTTCTGGCAAAGATACTTTATAAAGAATAGTAAGATGCGTTTTAACTTCGGGTTACTAAAGTATATTGTCGAACCAGCTTTCAGATATAAAAATCTGAGAAGCTGTTCTTGTTTTTTCTGCTGCTAATGCTTACGTGTGGCATAAGACATTGGTCCTTGTTGCTTGAATGCTTTTAAGTTTTACATCCCATGTCTTAAGTGATCCCGTAATGTTTGATCTAGGTTGCTGAAATAAGCCGAGTTCTTCGACCCGGCGGTGTTTTTGTTGCCACCACCTACATACTTGACGGGCCGTTTGCATTTCTGCCTTTTTTGAGAACTTTCCGGGAGGTAAACTGTTTAACCTTTGTAATCACATTGACCACTTCACTACTTTAGTCTTGAACATTCATCATGCACAACCAGCACCCACAATTTGGCACTTGATTTCGTTTCCTGAATCAAATCCGTCGATATTGTTCGTAAATGGTATTGAACTCGTCAAATCCTCTTTCATTGTTCTGTGTAGAATATCATGGGAATCGCCGGAAGCCAAATCTTCCTTTCCGAACGTGAACTCGAAGATCTGTGTCGAACTTGCGGACTAGTTGGTTTTACATGCATGAGAAATGGAATGTTTGTGATGATCTCTGCTAGAAAACGCAGCAGTTGAGCATCAATCTTCCCAATTTACTGGTTCTTATTATCCTGTAATCTCAATAGTTTTACATACTCAAATTTGTATAGCCTACCGAGGGTTAGTTTTTCTTTCTTTTTTTCAAACTTTATGTTTCTGATGGTCTTGTATTGTAAGTAAACCCGAGTAAACTCGGGTCGTCATTCAGTTACAGTTAGAAGGTAATCTTTGTTATTGAGATGATAACGAGTTGTATATTTATACATTTTTACATAATAATAATCGAGCGTGACTCAGTGATTAAGCGCTATTAGTTTTCAACGTCCTAGGTTTGATCGTTATTATCCCACTTATGGGTTCCTTTAATTTTTTCCTTTAAAATGATAATCGAATCAATAAAAAAAACGTAACATTGATGATTATTTTATAAAAAAAAGTAACTGATGATCAAAGTAAAAATAATAATAATAATTAGTGACTAATGGTGTAATTTACTCTAAAAATTATGATATAAACCAATATATATAAAAACCGTTTACAAAAATATATCAAATACATACTTATATTTAAAATTTGACATGTCGAAATCCACTGATTAGCCTAATAGCTAAGGAATAAGGATATTTATTTTGTCCCCATTTTATATAGGTTCGAATCTTGGTATGAAAATATAATACTTCAATATTTAATAATAAAAAGTTAACAAGTCGAATAATTTATAGAGTATTTATATTTAATTCTAAATATTGTGAATTCTGGAAAATGATAGGAAAGTGCTAATAAATGTTCAAAAATATTAATAAATTATTCCGACGCCAAAAAAATGCCAAATACATAAATCTGTTGTGAATAAAGTAAAGAGTAAGAACAAAATAAATGAACAAGAACAAGATGAGAGACAAAGAGAGAGACTTGTATTATATTCTCAAAGTATGATTGTATAAATGCTTTCTTCAAACTCTATATTTATAAGCATAAGATGAAAACTCCAATTCCAATAGGTATTAAACCCTAATAATAAGTACATTAAAATCTCATTTAGTATATGGATATCCACCATAAATAAAGATATTCATAGCACTCCCCATTGGATATCCATGAAGATAATGTGCCTTGTTAAAACCTTACTAAGGTAAAAACCCTATAGGAAAAAAATTTCTTAGTGAATGAAAAAGAATACACACATATTTGATACGCATAACATGTTGCCTCATTAAAAACCTTACCAGGAAAACCCATTGGGACAAAACCTTGGTTAAGGGAAAAAGAGTGCAACGCCTATTTACTCTCCCTCATGAAAATATCAAATAAGATCTTTGAATCTTCATAATTCAATCTTGAATATAATCTTCAAATGTTGAAGTAGACTATGCACTAGTGAATATATCTTTCAAATTACTGCTTGAAAGGATTCATCGAATACTATTCTTCTGAAGATCATGAGGGACGAAACTTTGAAGAAATATGTTTCGTTTTATCACATTTGATGTATCCACCTTGAGATATAAATTTTACATTATCTCTACACAAGATAGCTTGCATCTTATCTTGTGAAAGCAATTCACATATCTTCTGGATATGTTTAACCAAACACATATTTCGGCTTTGCCTCGTGCATAACAATTATTTACATGATTTTGAGAGGCATCGAGTTTTGAAAGATCTAAAGGTAATGGTCTTGTAGCACTTAGATAGTATTTTTGGACCAACTAAGATATCTTCCAGATCAATTAATATATATATATGGTGTTTTTGGACCAAGAATATCATCACCTTTTTTCTCGATGGCAAAATGGATCTTTGTTTACGTTAAGAGACCTAGCAACTATAAGGGTTATCAACAAATATACGTTATACATGTAAAGTCTCTTTAAACATTTTTCTGTGTATGTCGATTGATGCACAAGGATTCCATTGTTAAGGAGATCTCTTCACGAGTCTCAACGATATTCAAATCATCAACATACACAACAACAACAATGACAAATCCAGAACTAAACCTCTTAATAAAAATGCTCGACGAAATTGAATCATTCTTATAGCCTTCTGCTAATAAGTATTCATTGAGGTGATTATACAATATGTGCCTAATTTATTTAATCCATAAATAGATAAGTTCAATTTGATTGAATAGTGTTCTCGTGAACTTGAATTAATTGCTTCTACAGTCTAAATCCTTCTAAAAGTTTCATGTAAATATTATTATCAAGAGGCTCATACAAATATGATGTAACAACATTCATTAGGCGGAAACTAAGTCATTTCATTTATTGCCAAACTGATCAAAATCTAAAAGTAGTTGCATTCACCACCGAGGAATATGTTTCCTCATAATCGATTTTATGTCTTTGTGAGAATCCTTGTGCAGCCAAACGAGCTTATATCTCGTGATTTTCCTTTTTATTTCTTTTTTCTCAAAAAAACCCATTTATATCTCACAAATATTTCTCTCTTGAAAGAGATTTTAGTTTCACCTTAATTGCCTCTTTCTATTTTGACCAATCATTTCTTTGTTTACATTATCCAATTGACAATAGTTCATGATCCACATCAAAATCTCTAGTGTTATATTGCATGCAAATGTATTATCAACGTCGAATTGATTTCGACTTCACTTATTACCAGACATGACATAATCTATTGAGATTTCTTTATTATCGGGTACTTGAGTCATGTCAATGTCTCTGTTGGAGACCTTTTAATATCTTCTAGAGATTTTCATAATACGTTGATTCCTCGATCAGACCATCATAAAATATAGCTCTTTTTATTTTTCGAGGATTTTTATCTTTGGAACCTACTTGTCTACCACGCTACAGGAGTAAGTTAGACTCATTAGCAACTAGAGTTTGTCTTTCTGGGACTTCAAATTTAATCGGAGCATTCATAGCTAGTACATGTGACTTAGTCACTCTTTTAGGGTCAGCAAAACCATCTGACAATTGATTTGTTAAGTTTTGTACATGAATTATCCTTTGAACTTTCAGTTCACATTGACATTGTTGAGTACATGAATCAAAATAAGATAATGATAATTCATTCCAATATATTTCTTTTCTCAGTTGTGTATTTTCGTCCTCTAATGTTGGGAAAACCAACTCATTAGAATGACAGTCGAAAAATTGAGTTGTAAATAAATTCCCCATATGAAGCTTGAGATATTTAATTACCAAAATGGATTCAAATTTGAAATATATTCCCAACCTCCTTTGAGGACTCATTTTTGTATGTTGTGGTGGAGTAATCAAAACATATACCGCACACCCAAAAATTCTAAGATGAGAATTATTTGGTTCCTGACCAAAAACCATATGTAATGGGGAGAATTTATGATAATTTTTTGGCTTGATGCGAATTAGTGATGCTGCATATAAAATGACATGTTACCAACATTATCAAGACGAGTTATCTTTACAAGGTAATCTGAAAAATGTGCTCGTAATTTTATCAACTGAGCAAGTAGCCTCGCAAACGCCAAGTTGCAGGTTGATAACAAGGATACATAGGATCATTTAGTCGATGCATCGATTAAAACCGTAAAATATCTAGATGGTCTATAAGAAGGGTGTATGTGCCCACATATATCACCCTGTATCCATTCCAAAAAATTAATAGATTCATAATCTATCTTAGTTGGTGATGGTTAAATAATCAATTTGCCTTGAGAGCAGGCATCACATGAAAAACATTACTTTGAAGAATCTATCAGTTCTTCAATGAATAACCACTTGAAGTATCAATAGCTTTTCGCATCATAATTGAACCGGGATGGCCTAACCTATCATGCCAAATAATAAAGTAATCAGTAAACTTTTGGTTTACAATAGCATGAGCTTCAATTTGTACTAATTCTTGTGTAGCACAATCTGGATGACAGTGCATGTAATTTTATCAAAATTTTCTTATTGTATTGGTTTATACTCGTAATATGGAGATAATCAGCATCCCCTTGACTAATAGTCACAATATGATATTCATTTCTGTGAATATCTTTAAAATTCAATAAGTCTCTTTACGATTTTGGCGAGTATAATGCATTGTGAATATGGAATAGAGTTCCATTTGACAATAACATATTTGCTCTTCCGGAGCCTTTTATGATATTGGTACTTTCGGATATAGTACTCGCATTATTCCCTTTCATTTTAAATGGGAAAATATGTATAATTATGCATCTTTCAATACGTGTTTTGTTCCATTCACTTTAGGGAATGAAAAATATGTGCTTTGTACCATTCACTTTAGGGAATGAAAAATATTAAGTATAGCACATATCAAATCAATTATCTATCAAAGATAATGTCACAAGAACTTATTACTCTTCTAGAGCATTGATATTTTAGTACTTTGAGATATAGTACTCACATTTTCCCCCTTGCATTTAAATGGAAAAATAGTTCTTATGCTTAAGTATAGTATGAGTACTTGCACTGTCTGCTAAGCATAAATCGCCACAATTCATTACATATTTTATTCCGGAAGTAGTCATATTCTTCAAAGGATAAATTAACATAAAGCGTAAATAAATAATATGTAAAATAAATTAACATAAAGTAAATTAACATAAATAAATAATAAATTAAATAAATTAACATAAAACAAAATAAATAAATAATCAATTATTCACTTTAGAGTTTATAGGGGAAATAAAATAAATGGCGAATTATTCCCTTCAAGGGTTATGAGGAAATCAACAATATCTAATTGAGTTAGACCAAAAACGCTATAATTATATTCGCTATAAACAAAATTTGTTTATATTTTCTTTCCTTTATCATTCATGATTGTGGATAAAGGTCCATAATACTTAGGCGTTCGGCAAATACAAAGCCAATGATTTAAGTTGTCACATCTATGACACATAGATTCCTCTTTCTTAGAATGATATTTTGCACTATTGTCATCTTTATTGTTCCACTTGTGGTGGGTATAATTATTCTCAAAATGACCATAATGTCTATGTCCATAGCCTTGACCATAACCACAACTACTAATGTGGCATTTATTTTTTTCATTACAAAATCTCGCATTCACTTCAAGGAATAGAGTGAAGTCAGTGGGCCTTTAAAATATTTTTATGATATTGTATCTAAGGACAACATTATTTGCATGAAAAGTGGAGTATGTTTTTTCTAACATATCCTCGTCAGTAATATTTTGACCACATAACTTCAATTGTGAAGTAATTCGAAACATAGCAGAGTTATACTCGCGTACTGATTTAAAATCTTGCAATATCAGATGCAACCAACCATATTGAGCTTTAGGTAGAATAACAGTTTTCTGATGGTCATATCGTTCCTTTAGATTATTCCAAGGAATAAGAGGATCTTTCACCGTTAAATATTTAGATTTCAACCCCTCATGGGGGTGACAACGAAGAAGTATAATGGCTTTGGCCTTATTTTGAGCAGATTATTCCAAATATTTAATCTTCGTGCGTAGCATTGTTAAACCAGTTTATAAGGTCTTTTAGAAACCTTCTTTGAGACCAATAGCCTCGCAGAACGGGATGTCTAGCCAATATACTTGGATTAAACCAACAAAACAGAGAACATAAATCATCATAATTTATAACAGTCTTCTTGTAGATCATAAATCACCATAATTTATTGCACTTTAAAATCGTAATTTAAAGAATAAAAATAAAAATAGAGTTTGTTGATATTGATTTCCCTCTCGAGGACAATAGAGATATAAATTACCAAGACAGCTCCTCATAATCTCTTTATGCCATATCTCTTTCCAAGCCATTTAAAGATATCATGTAAAACTCAAAATATGGTTAAAAATACCAACTTTAATCAATAAAATAATATAAATAAATATTAATATTTAATTATGATGATATATTAATGAGTATACGACATAATTTTCTTATCTCATAGGCCATAATTAAAGCCTTCTACTTCGACAAGCATTGGTCTAGAGTTGAGAGCAAGAGAGGCATTTATCCTCATAATGTCCCACAACCATTTGCAATGTAAGAACCGAAATTTTCTTTTTCTTCTTCTAGTAAAATACTCAAAAATTTCTTGTTTTCTTTGCATTACTATTGCGAACCCGAACATGGCGAAGTCTATGTTATTTATAGATGTTGCTGCTACGAGGGAAAAATCAATCTGAGAGAAAAATAAATTCTATAGAAAGTGGCAGATAATTAAGGGTGATTGGTCAAATATTCAAAATATTAAAACGAAATAATAATCGAACAATATATCAAAATACACTGACTTCAATATAAGAGTGGTTAATCAATCTTTATACCGATATACAAATAAACAAAACATACCAGAATTTCCAAGCTAAGTTGAATACATAGTAGATGTAATCACCAATATCTTGTTGAAATCTTTTTCGGGAATTGCCAACAAGAATCACGGTTATTGAGCGAGATCGTACTGATAACGTGTTGTGAATAAAGTAAAGAGCAAGAACAAAATAGATGAATAAGAACAAGATGAGAGACAAAGAGAGAGACTTGTATTATATTCTCAAAGTTGGATTGTATACTATACTTTCTCCAAACTCTATATTTATAAGTATAAAATAAAAACCCTAATTTCAATAAGTATTAAACCCTAATAATAAAAATATATTAAAATCTCATTTAATATATAAATATTCACAGTAAATAAAGATATTCATAACAAAATCATAAATTTTATCTTTTTGATAAAAAGATGTAACAATTTTGAGTGGATGGTGTATAAGACACTTGTCTTTGTGACGTGTCTATTTTGAGTGGATGGCATATAAGACATTCTTCTTGTGATGCTCAATCGAAGTGGGAAACACGTTGGGTTGATGAAAATTGAGTTTTTTTCTTCTCCTTTTTATTATGGTATTATAAAATTTTAATTCCATAATAATGGTATTTTTATTTTTCTAATTATTCCATAAAATTTAATAATTTGGGGAGCTAACTTTATTTTTTTATATAATTTAGAGGTTTAAATTAATTTTTTTTAAAAATTAAGGGTTTAACTAAAAGTTTTAATAATTTTAAAATATTTAATTAAAACTTTTAAAAATTATGAGAAAAATTAGGGAGTATAGCTCCCTCTAGTCCCTTAAAAGAACCGCCCCTAAACCTAATAACTAATCATCTAAATTCTGTTAAACTATGTTAGACGCTGACTACAAATTTCAAAATTGTTATATATTTAAACTATGATCAAATTCTCAACTACTAAATTAAATAAAAAAGACACTAACTCATTTCACCTAAAATCATGTAGTTCATATTTTATTTCTAAAAGTAAAGTTAACTATCTAATTAATTGAGTATAAAAAGTCAAATTGGCCTTTAATTTCTCATTACTTGTAATTTTCTCATTTTTCCCATGTTATTTGAATGTGGAGAGAATAGACTTACAAAGCAAGTTCAAATAACGTCGGTACCCAAACGGCAACCTCCAGGCTACCTTAGCCAACTTATCAGCCCAAAGCATTACATTTACTTTCACAATTGATAAAGCTAAATTTAACCGCCCATTCTCGATGTATATAAGAGTATTTATAATTGGTCCAATAGATACTTATAAATTTAATAAATCTAATATGACAGACTTAGTATTACTATTTTTCATCATTTCTACTTTAATCATTTGTATTATGAACTTATAGGGTCTTTAGATATTCATTGGGTCAATTATAAACACCTATATACCATAGCATTAAGATGCGACAACGATGATGATTTAACAGCCGTAGGATTGCCCTCGACCAACAAGTTGTACGCATTCTTACTATCAGTTTTCACAATGACTCGAGACACACTTAAGTTCCAAGCCGTTGCCAACCTTTCAGAGATATTTCATACTCAGCTTTTAAAGACAAGCAGACATCAACAACTTTGAAAAAACATGGGATAATATTTTGCGTTACCATCCCGACCAGCGCTATCACAAATAGTCAATTTCGTGCTTGAATTTCTAACACCATTTGTGTTAATTTTAATATTTTTTAATAGTCTTAAAATAATTACAATGTTGTTTATATTTATATATTTTTAATTATTTGACAACGTACACCTTACAAATAAAGCTAATTAAATTCAAGTCTCCTAGAATAAACGTCATCACTTCTTCGGCTCTGTTAGAATATAACTATTTGTTAGGTTCCAAACCTTCGTATTCTATTGTATCCGGACTTTTACCAATTACAATGTACTGATAAAGACTAGTACTTTAGTCTCGATTGATATTAACTCTCGAATTCCATCCCAGACCACCTATCTTTTTTTCATTATAAAAAACAGTTTTTCTTTAAAAAATCATAATCACAATTTAAAGTATTCATACAATTATAATTACAAATAAGCAATGTAATGTGCAAATAGAATTATAAATGCAATTAACGTATCCGTATAGTTATAACTTGATATTTAAAATACAAATGAATAGACTAATAATCAAATTTTATACAAATATATATTAAAATAACTTTAAACATGACCCGCGCATAATAAAAATTTAAACTTGAACATTCTCAACTCGACTTTATTGATTTTAAATCTAGACTTGGACAAAGTACACGTTAAATTTACATAATTTAAAAAATGAGTCCATAAAATTTAGTGATAGATCTTGATCAAAGGTTTGATATAGTCAAAATAAAACTTCAAAAAATGTAAAGGTTTGATAAGAATTTTAAATTTTTAGAGGATTCAATTAAAAAAATTAAAGATTGATATGAATTTTTAAAAATAATTAAATTAGTTTTCTTAAATAATTAAAAAGTTATTTTAAAATTTTCAAATGTCCTTTACACACCGCCATTGTAAAACGAAAAACCCGGGAGAATGGTCAAAGAAGTGCAAAGTTAAACGAGGGAAATGTTGATTTTTTTTTTTTTGGTTCAAAAGGGAAATGTTGATTATTCTATTTGTGGAGGAAAAAAATAGTAAGAAAACCCCAAACGGTCTAACATTGCAGCGAAGAAAGATGACCAAATTGCGTCAGCTTCACATCTATTTTGAATCACTGCTTACGTTCTCTTAACTTCCAATTTTATCTATAAAAACACAAATCAAAATCAAAAGATTATTTATTTAAAAACAATCAAAGTGGAAAAAAAATGCTTCCAACACTCTTTACGCATGAGCGGACACATAATTTTACATTAAGAGAGTTATGAAAATTTTAGTTATAAAAAACAGGGGTATATTTCAGTAGGGACTAAAGGTGGTTATGAGCTCATGGCCTCCCAAAATTTTGATAAATTAGAATTTGACTCTAATTTTTTTAAGAAAATTAATTTGACCCCTCAAAATTTTTAAAAGTTCGTATTAAGTTTGAAAATTTTAAACATTTTTAATTAAATCTCATCTCATAATTTTTAAAATTCTTATTAAATCTCTCAAAATTAATAAATTTTTTTTGTTAAACCCTCAAAAACTATGAAAATTTTAATTTAAGCCTTTAAATTTTATAAAATTTAAATTTGCCTCCTCAAACTCTTATCTTAACTTCCGCCACTAATTAAAGAGTTATATTACAAATTTAAAAGTGCAGAACTACAAAATTTTAAAAAATGTAAACTTTTATCATCGATAAAAAATATAAAAAATATATAAATTATATAAAAATTTAAAATTTCTAAGGGAAGTGATTACCTCCTACATCACTCCATGGTTCATCCATGCCTTTATATATCTTCTTTTTTTTCTTTTTTTTTTCTTCTTTTTCTTCCTTTTGAAATCCCTGAGAAAATGGGTTGAAAATTTGTTAATTTAATAGTTAGGTTTTAAAGTAAAAAATAATTATAAATTCTAATTATATGATTAATATTTTTATTCTATTTATAGACCTCCGTTTTATTGTAGCACGTGTTAAATTTTTTGTTATATTTTATTTTATTTTTGTAATATAATTTTATTTTTTTTTATTTTTATCTTTGCCCAGCGATGATTATTATGAACGTAATTTCAACATATATGTACAGTGTAGCTAAGGGTGTTCGTAAAATTTCGAACGATGTACCGTATTAAAAAAATAGAAAAATCGAACTCAATGATAGATAGCCGTACCGATAAAAATTAGTCGAAACGGTATAGTAGTCGTACCGATAAAATTAACAGTTAAGCGAGATAAAAACGATTGCGATTTTTCAGTAAACGGTTAACCGAAAAGATTGAAAAGAAACTTTAAAATTAATTTTATGTTAATATTAAAGTATTAATTGTTACATATATATGTGTAATTAGTATACTTAAATTATATTTTATAATGATATTAAATTATTAGTAATAATCAAATGTGTAGTATACGTATATTCAAACGTGCATCTATTATAGTATTGAGATATAGTGGGATATGTGTTGCATCCTTTTGTTTCTATTATGTTTTCAATGTGGTTGCAAGCAATTGTGTCTTAGGGATTGGTTTGATCTTGCAGCTCCTTTTACGGTTCATGTTGTCGTGTTTTTGTTTTATTTACATTTGCTCTTGAACAATTCAGTTGAGCTCGTGTTCATGCTATTGTGATCGTGAAATAAAATAAATTTATTTTTTTCTCTTTCGGTGTTCGTCTCGATTTCGGTTGACTCAAATAGCGAAAGACATTTTAACCAAGTTTTTTTCTTTTAAAAAAATTATAATGATATCACATTATTGATTATACAAGTATTTGTGTAAATAATATAAATTGATTATTACTAATATTTGTGTAATTAATATAATTATTATAAACTTTTAATGTTTTATAAAATTTTAAATATAAATATTGAAGACTTTATTTGGTTGATTTTTTAAAATATTAAATTTAATAGTAATAAATATATAAAACGGTTTATGGTTAACTGAGTAACCGTACTGAATAAACCAGTTAACCATTTAGGCAGTAACCGATTTAAACAGAACGATAATAGTTCATCAAAATATCAAACTGAAAATTTCGGTAACTGTACCGATAAGCCGTGATGATTCAGTTAACCGTCCCTAAACCCCTAAGTGTAGCATGTATAAAAAAGAATAAATAAATTGTTTTAGGTGTAAATTTGTAATTTTAATAGACTATAAAACAAAAGGGGAAGAAGCTTGTATTGAAATTACGTCTTTTTGGCAACAGCATCTAGATTTTTTTACCTACCAATATCTACCTTATTGCCCCCAATTTTAATTGTTTAACTATATTTTAGGTTATTTTTTGAAACCATTTCAATTAAGTCATTATTCCTCTTAAAATTTACGGTATAATTTATTTTTAGGACCTTATCAATTTTAAAATTAATAAAATTAAGTATTGACTCAAAATTTTCTAGTTTAATTGCTTTTAAGACCTTTTAATTTTAAAATTAATGAAATTAAATTATATTTCCTTTAATTTGTTATGATTTAATTACTTTTTAAGATCCTGATTATTCTAAAATTAAATATCTTACCCCTCATGATTTAGTACTGACTCTATCCTTACATTCACAATATCAAAATTTGAATCTCTGACATTACTTAAAGAATCTAATACTAAAACAAATCTTGTAGAATGGATGGGTGTGAGTGAGAATATACGGATGGATGGAGGGGGTAGGTAGAGATAAGAAAACAATCATGATTGCTAACACACCAGGTTATACACCAATATGAACCACTATGATTCGAAAACAGAGAATATGACAAAAATAGCCCCATAAAACATCACTTGTTTATATGGGGATCCATGCACACTGATTTAAGTATGTATATTTTCCGCCAATGTTGTTTAGAAGGCAATTTTGGCTTAATATTCTCTTTTGAGATATTATTTAAAAAAATACTTCCCAATTAGTTCATATAATGAAAATTCGCGTTTTGTGAGACGTAATTTTTGAACTCGTATTAAGAGAGACGAATTTAATTCGATGTGGTGCGTTTTATCCGTTAGCATATTTTTATATCAACTAAAAAAAATCGCGCCTATCAGGACGCGAGTTCAGCGAGAAATTGAGATGAAACGACGTGAATTTATCGCAGGCATTATAAAATTTTAAAATTACACGAAGCTCGCATTTCGTGTAGCGCGAGTTTCGGGATAATAATTTAAACGGTTAAAAAATTAATGACCGCGTTAAATTTACACAGAACTCGCGTCCTACAGGGCGCGAGTTTCATTCAATACTCGCTCTCTAACCGGTGCGAGTTGCACTATAAATGAACCCCTCCCCACCCCTTTTCCTCCCACCAAATTTCTCACTATCAATTTACTCTCCATCAAATTTTCGGGTCCTAAATCTTCAAAAATTTTCGGTCAATTTCTTGGGTTTGATACGATGGCGGAATTGATAAGGTTGGATCATAAATACGTTTTCGATTATTGGCGGAGACGTGCAAGTTTTATCTATTTATTTTAATTTTGTATTTTAAATTTGTTATTTTGTTATATTTTATAATTAAAAATAGTTTTAATATTTTATAAATAAATAGTTATAATTTATGTTTGTTTAATTTTTTTCGGGTGGGATGGAACGTCGTCTAGAAGTTTATATCACTCAGATGATGAGACGACCCCACCCGGATCTAGAAGAATATATCGAGAATGCCAGATTTCTTCACGTATCCAAAATCATTAGAGATGCGAAATTGTACATTGATTTGATCAACGCTCTTCTAGAGAGGTGGAGGCCAGAGATACACATTAGACCTTTCGTGCGGTGAGGTGACGATTACCTTGGAGGATGTTTCATATATTCTCGGTTTGTCCGTTGATGGAGAGGCGATTATCGGTCATAGAAATGGTGACTGGCATGACCTGTGTTTGGAGTTGCTAGGAGATGCGCCAAACAAGATGGATAGTGGCCATGTGTTTCTGAAGTGGCTACGGGAAAATTTTACCCATTTATCGGATGACGCGAACAAAGATGTAAAGAAAGTGAAAATAAAATTTTTAATGAATATTAATATAATGATTAAATTTTCATATGTTAATATATTTTTTCCTATTGTAGACATATGCTCGCGCTTATATTTTACAAATAATTAGCATGATATTATGTTTAACAAATCTCGTAATAAAGTTCACATGATGTGGTTGCGGCATTTGCGGGATTTTGATGATGCCGGTAAATTGAGCTAGGGATCGACAATATTGGCATTTCTATTTAAGGAGGTGTGCAAGAACACTGATCCAGAAAAATACAGCATTGGAGGTTGTCTTATGTTGCTTCAATGTGGGAGTGGTTTAGAATGTCGTTTTTATGCCCTCAATTGAGCGAGTCGAATCTATATATTTTCCACTAATCTGAAGGTTAGAAAAAAGTAAATATTTTTTAATATATTTTTAATATTAAAGTAATGTTGTTGTTTTGTAGGTGGAACGGTAATTTAATTCATGTTGGTCTTCCCAAAGGTCTGAAAGTTATCAAACCAGATATTGAGAATGAATCCTGAGATCATGTATAAATTTTGAGTTTATTTGTTATTGAATTTGGTGTATTTATTTAAAATAAAATTTATACATTGTTATAATTGAATATTATACAGTTTTCATGGACATCGTACGCGGATCCGGATGTCCACGAATGCCTCATAAAATTTTCAGAAACGATGATGAATTATTGGACGGCCAATGTACCACTCATCTGCTACGCTACAATTGAGTGGCATCCGAGCGATCGCGTCTTACGACAGTTTGGTTGTGTCTAAGGAATCTCGATGGAGCCTCAAAATTTGGACGAATTACATGGGCTCACTCAACAAGGGAAGCTCGAGGTAAAAAATTAATTGATTTAATATTTTATCAATTTGAACGAAATTGATATTTATAAAGTAAAATAAAACTTTTTTATTATCTGATAGGTTGATTGGTCGGTGAAGCGCATACATTGGACTACTCAATGGAGGGACAATGATCATCTGCGATGGTAACCCATTCGTGACTATGTAATATTTGATTCAATGGTCAGCAATGATTACTTTGTGTGGTTTATGGCGCATGAGAAACCATTTATTTTAGCTCATGAGGAATGAAAAGTCATCCATGAGCGTATGCAACGCAACCGCCCACCGACTCAACATACGAGGGGAGCACGAAACGCTTATGGCAGTGCTTCACCGTCAAGGAAAATGCATGCTTCCACCTTTTCAGCATTGGAACCATCACAAGCCACCGTACCGATGCAACCATAGACCTTCACCCACTCGATACACTCATCATTTCATTCGCCGCCGAGTCTGACCGAAAGTTTTTCACGCTTGTTGTGTCCAACCCCTATGGTTCTTTTTTAGCGATGATGTGTGGGACGTCAAGTGTTCTTCCAGCCTATATTCATTTGTATCAGTTTCTACCGATGACAATCGATTTTGAAACCGAGTTTGTTCAGCAAACACTATCGTAGTCCTTTTTCTTCATAGGTGGGTCAGTGGTACTATTGGAGTTGCAACCAGGAATGATGACGACGATGACGATGATGAGCAGCCAATTGATCCCCTTCTTCGTCGATGCAATCCCGATTGACCTAGTCATCTACCGAAGTGTGGTACCAGTAAACATAGGCATCATTAGTTTTATTTATTGTATGTGAAAATATTTTATCGTATCTGAAAATAGTTAAGTAATATATAACATTTTATTTTGTTAAAGTATTATATATTTCAAATTTAATTTTTTTATATTTATTCATTATATGCTAAAGTATTTTTTAGTTAAACATAATAGATATCCACATTTAAATTTTTTTATATCAATCAGTAAATAAAACTCATCTAATTAATATACATGTATCATACAAATAGTGATTAATAACCCCAAATATTTTATAAAATTATAATATGTAAATTTGAAACGAAATTTAAATATGTGTAAATATAAAAAATTCATGATATCAATTACTATCTCTAAATGAATTGCTTTAGCTTATATATTTATATTCTATTCTATACGTCAAGAATTTTGTAAAGCTGGCCGAACTCGCGTTTGGCCAAACGCGAGTTCCAATGACACGTCAGGAATCTTGTAAAAGCTGACAGAACTCGCTTTTGGCCAAACGAGAGTTCCATGTTCAACAAAACTCACGTCTAGATTAATGCGAGTTACTGTCACTTTAAATGCTGCTGAATTATTCATCATCCGAGCAGGGCGCAGATGCGAACTAAAAAATTTGATTGCGTTGTAGAAGTTTAGTTCCTCGATTCTATTGTAGCTACTAATGACAACAAACGACGTATTTGGAAAATTCTTTTGCAAATAGATTTTTCGTATATTGTGGTTTGTTGGTATTTGTAGTTGCATTTATATGACGAGTACATGCTTTTGGTAGGTTAACAGTTCTTGTGAGATGGGTGTTTCGTGTTTTTGTTCAGGAGGAACGACAAATCACAATACCGAAAATACGTGGTCTTTTTGAAGTAATAGCAGACTTCTTAACCTTTTTTTTTGAGGATGCAGGTAACTTATTTTTACGCCTTAATCGTGGAGGCTAGATGAAAACCACCGTATTTAACCATAGTCAAAGCCCTTACCATTGAAGATGATGGTGATAAGTGCGTAGAATTGGTCATCTTTGTGGGTACCACAAAATCCACGAAGCTTGTTTATCTGCCCACTTTGTGAAAGCATGTTTAAGAGTACAATATCAGCCACAAATACGCCTCTAGGCTTGAACAAGAGCCTTGGCTGTTTAGGGGTTTGTTAACAAAAACTTCGTAAAATACATACCCCAAGGTTTTAAACTTGCTGTACTACTCAGCTCTGGAAGTAAGCTGAGGGTATGTTAACAAAGACTTCATAAAATGCATATCCGATAACAAAGACTACTTAGCTCTATTAGCTCCCATTGTATCTCTCCATAACAAAGACTTGTTCATAAGCATGTTTATGGGTACAATTTACGTGTTTATAGACTCATTTATAAGCTTTTTCACGAACACATTCATAAACATTAAATAAACAGACCAGAACACTTTTAAAAATAAATAAATAAAGACGAATATAATTTTAAAAACTTAAACGAACAAGAACCAAACATGAACGCCTTCAAAAATAAAGAAACCCACATGGTGACGAAGTATTGTTCGTTCATGCTCGGTTCATTTACACCTCTATAAATAGCCCCCATCCACACCCTCAAAAACTCACACCTTCAATTTTATACTAATTCGCCAAGATAACAATTGAATAGGCTGAACGAAGTCTTGTTTCTTCAAGCTCGGTGCATTTACACCCCTATCACTATTGAAGAGGCTGAACAACCTATGGAAGATAACGAGATGTGACGGACCTCATACATGCTCCGTGGGAAACCTGAGCTAAGATCATCCTAACTTGGATATGCACGTGCTTTGTGATGCCATCCTTCCACTCGTGAAAGCAAATCCACGTACAACTGTGTCGGTATGTATAGCTGCTATTAAATCCAATGCACGTACACTGTTAAATACGATAAAGCTTTGTGTGCAAGATATCGTGCCATCCAACAATTGTATGGGCAGTTGGAAGAATCGTACAACGAGTTGTGAACGTGGTTAAAGATGATGCAGAAATACAATCCAAGAACGATTGTGCAATTGGAAACTAAACCGGCATACTACAATAATTGTATCGTACCTGGGGAGTGTGATTTTTTTTGCCATTTTAGACATTTTCGCAATGTGTTAGGGCTTTCTGCCACTTCAAGCTGATGCTCCAGATCGACGATAAATTATTGTATAGTAGATACACCTAGATCTTACTACTGGCATTTGCACAAGACGACGATATAAAATGCATTCCAGTAGCTTTCACAATCGTTGAAAAGAAAGATATCTATTCTTGAACGTTTTTTCTCACCAACCTACGCACACATGTTTTACGCGGGTTCTATGAGAAAAAGAAGATGGAATATGTATTATTTCAGACAAGAGGGATATAATGAGCAATCTCGCATATAGGCACGTCTTGGGAACCCCCATATATACATCATCGGTATTGTTTACGACATCTTGTTGCAAATTGCTACCAGAGATATAAGAATAATGATGAATGTATAATGGTTCTTCCCATGGGTACGCATTTCACTCTGTACAAATTTAATTATAATTGTTTTTATTATTATTTCTCATTAACTATTCCGTCTTTTATTGAATAGACAACGCACACCTAGTAGATCAGTTTGAGGTATTGCTGGAAAAGTTGAGAGTAAGAAATTTAGATAGATATGTCTATCTTGTTGATATCTCAAGGGAGAAATGGTTGCGGTGTTATGATGGAGGTCATCGATATGGTCACATGAAAACAAACTTGGCTGAGGCGATCAATTCATCTTTGAAGGCAATATATTATCGACTGGCTACCTTTTTTGCAACCCTCGAAAAACAAGCAATGGACTGGATAGCAGGTGGCCACAAGTTCCATTTAGATCTCCAACAAAAATTTCAAATATACAATGTGCATGCAAACGCGATGGGTGCGATATGTTTTTCTCGTTACTAACATCACTTTCGGGTTTCTGAATATTCGCGACTGCTTGAATGAATAATGGAAAACAATTAGGTGGTTGATTTGCGCCAAAGAACGTGCAATTGCGTAGTCTTCCATACATTCAAGTACCCGTGTGTGCACGCCTTCGCTGCATGCGCATCCGTTCATTTTGACTCTATGACACTCGTTGATCTAATATACCGACTTGAAAACGTATTCAAGGCATATCGATACAAATTTCCTCTGATCGAAAATGAATGTGATTGTGATATAATTGACAATGAGCCTAAGATATGCCTAGATCTTTCCCTACGACGAAAGAAAAAAGGTTGCCCATGTTCATCTAGGATTCACTGTGCCGAAGATATGGTTCATCGAGAACAGACCGAACAACCTAAACAGTGCACTAAATGTAGAAACACTGGACACAACAGAAGAAAATGTCCTCTTAGAACCGATCCTCGAATCGACTAATTGTACTTCTTAGTGTAATATTTTATTTCTAAATATCATAAACGATCATCTAAGCTTCATTTTTTTAGTTTTTATACCATTTTTAATGCGATTTCTGCACCCTTTAGGATGTCTTATGCGCGTCAATTTTCCAACTAAGACCGATCTCCATTACTATTGAGCACAAAAAGTAGGCAAACCTGTTAGTACTTATCTTTTTCTAGCTCAGAGGTAAAATATTACCGTTCGAAAGAAAATCAAGGAAAATACGACGATGAGAGAAAATCTATCCGAGATAATATGAATTTGATTATTAGCGGAAATATGGAAGCAAAGTAACTAAAAATTACTCGTTAGGTTAGGCTATCCAATATCGAAATAGAGGAACACACTTTTCAGAACTTGTTGTTGGAAAAAAGCGAATTTCTCCAGCATCGCAGAACAGTCCAATCAATTTTTCTGAAAAGGCACAACAATCAATGATTAATTTGACCAAAATCGCTTCATTTTCTGAGATTTTAAATTTATCTTTCTTATTCACCCATACCCCTATTTAACACCATAAATTCACTCATTTTGTCACACCCTGAAAACCGGTCTAGTCAAAATTAGATTATGGTGATCTAAAATCTTGTATCGGTTATTCTAACTGGTGTAATTGCTCAAATTCTTGTACCTCATTTTGAAGTAATAAAAGTTATTTGGGCTTAATTGAAATTGTTGGACCTTTTAGTATGAAATGAAAGTTAGGGGTTTCATTAAAAGTGCTGACAATGTTGAATCTGGGAAAGGCGTATCGATGCGGTAGGACTTGTATCGATACGACCTAACTGTTTTTAACTAACTTACCCAATTTAGCCTAGCCGTATCGATACGACCATAAGGTGTATCGATACGGGTCTTTGACCAAATTGATTTAGTGGCTAATTTTTAAAGTTTGGGAATTGGGGATGACTCACCTACTTGCTTGCCACCCCTTCACGGGAGATGGCTCAGAAATAAAGGAAAAAAAAGTCATCAATTGCCTTAAAACTATGAAAAGGCATGAATTAATGGAAGTTAATAAATTAAGCTTTCCTTTTGCCAAGGGAAACCTTCCTATTGGTTCCTAATGAGGTGGGGAAATGATTATGGCTTTGGCTTCCTTAAAATGAATAGGAGAGGCATTCTTCTTTATTTTTGAATCTCCCAAAACCAAATCCCACATTTGCCTTAAAAAGCAAGCACACACATCTATTGTCATATTCCTCCTCAAGCTCAAGCAAGCACCTCAATCCAATCCTTGACCTTTGTGTGATCTCAATACACTAATTGAAAGCTTGTAATTGGGTAAGTAAACCCCTATGTCAATTTGATGATTCCATCAATCCTTAGAGTTTAATTTCAAGATTTGAGTCTTGAATGTTCAAGCTAAGCCCATGTGTTAGATGGTTGATTTCCTTATTTTGATATTGTCTACAAGCTTTGGTAAGCTTGAAAAATGTTTATGAATTAATTTCAATTCTAATGTAATCCTTTAATTTTGAACTAGCTTAAGTGGTGGAAGACAAGTCATCTTCACCATCGGCTATTCCGAACTCTTCTAACAGCAAGAGGATTGCTATCCATGAACCTCGAAGTCTCCGAGTACTAGGTGAGTGTAGTTATGTCTCAGAATTGGCTAGGTGTCGTCCCGATTACATTTGAATTGTGTTTACATTGTGTATTCATATGGATAACTCAAGTAGAGCTTACAAGGTACGAATCTCATATGGTAAGGGTAGTAAGGTCACTCCATTGCTTGATGTGTTATGATTCATTTGTCATGTGTTATATATGAAAATGTTTAATGTTAACATTTGACATCTATGGGAATTATTATGATGTTTGAAATAGTATGATACGTGAGTTAGAGCCAAGGCTCAATTTGTGATCCGACATGATATGGCCTAAGGGCACAAAGCTGAGTTTTATGATGATATGTGTAACCCTGGACACTTGTGAACATTGGATACAATTGGCAGGGTTATATGAGCTCACTAAGTAAGGGATTGGACTACGGTCCAGGGCTACGGCTTATATGTGGAGATAAAAGGTTGGATTGTGTAAGGGACTTCGGAGCTATGGCTTATTTTCGATATGTGTGGCGTACAGGGGAATCTGCGTATCCATTGGTTGCTAGGTCCAAGGGGAAATGAATAATATGTGTTTTGCATTTGATATATGAAATTACCACATGTTGATGTCATGCATGAATGGTATATGTTAATATTGTGTATATGTCATTCAAGCATCCTTACATGTTTACATATCATTAAAGAACTCATTTGCATATGTTATAACTACCTCACTAGGCTATGTAAGCCTAACATTCATGTGTCTCATGCATTTCAGGACATTGAAATGATCCGAGCCTCGATCGTGTTACTACAGTTGCAAGTCACTTCCACCAATCTCTATGTATGCTTACATTTTGTTTTGAAATCCTAGTAAGGTGGCATAGGGCTTAGATAAGTTACAGTGGTCCATTTTGATATGTGTATAAGGCTCTAAAGTGTCTAAGTGTTAAATATGGTATATGGTGAGGTTGCAAAATGCTAAAACTAGTTAAATTGAGCCTAAGGACACAAAACGGTAAAAACTTGGTAAATGGATTCGAAATGCTCTAAAATTTGGCATGCTATTAGAATTATGGATACAATAACTTGCTAGTAAAATTTCATGGCATTCGGACATCGTTCAACAGGTTAATTCGAATAAAAACCAGATAAAATCTGTCATTATAAGACAGACGTATTGATACGAGTCAAGCTGTATCGATACAACCTTGCATATTTGGACTTGGTAAAACAGAGCGTATCGATACGCAAAATGAGGTGTACCGATACGGATCTTGGCAGCAAGGCCTGGGAAATAAATTGTATCGATACAGGCTTAGTTGTATCGAATAGGGTCTGTTAAGAAAGGTCAACTTGGGTCAACCTGTATCGATACGGTCTCAGTGGTATCGATACAAGACCTTAATCACTCAAATTCTAAATTGAATCGGTGCATATCCTTATCGATACGGACCCAAGGTGTATCAATACAGAGGTAGTTAATTATGTTAAAAGACTTGAACCATAGTTTTAAATAGTTTACAAATTGGTCACTAAACTTTAAATGATCTAATCAGATGGGTAAATGACATCCGATAATAACGAAATTTTGCAGGCTAATAATTGGTAAATTCAATTGAAGGTTAATAAATAGAAATTCTGATAAAGACCCTTAATTTGTAAAATTTATAATTTAGTCCCTAAATTCAAAAAGTTTGAAATTAACCCCAAATTGAGTAAGTTATTAATAAGTTAGTTCGATAAGTTGTAAAAGAGATTAATAAGACATTCCAAATAAGACTCCAAACTCCGGTTAAGCTTCTGACCTCTGAATAAGTTTTCGGTAACACTTTCCGACTTGGTTCTCTACCAGGCCGGGAAGGGGGTGTTACACATTTCATACACCAACTTTATGCCTTTCGTTTATCGACCCATACACATGCCTATCGACTCATGTTTGCTTGTTCTTCATGGAAAAAAATTATGGTTAGATAGCATTTTTACGAGATTTCTACACCTTTTAGGACGCCTTAAACGCGTTAATTTTAGCACCATTGTAAATATATGTTTCAGTACTACGACGTGAAAGTTAAACAAAAAGAAAAAATATCCCCCAACATACCACAAAATCTATTTAAACATGCCTATCAACCCATATTTGCTTGTTCTTCATGCAAAAAACATGGCTAGATAGCGTTTTTAACACAATTTTTACACCCTTTAGGATATATTATATGCGTCAATCTTTACACCATTTTCAAGAGATATTTCAATACTATGATTTTAAATTTCAAAAATACGAAATATTATCTCCCAACACTCCGTAAATTCACCTAAAACATGCCTATCGAAGCTTTTTTAATAACAATAATTCACGAATCTCGCATTGTAACAAATGCGAGTTTCATTTAGATAACGCGATAAATTCGCGCCATTTCATCTCAATTTCTCGTTGAACTTGCGTCCTGCTAGGCGCGAGCTTTTTTATTGAATATAAAAACAAGCCAACGGATAAGACGCGCCACATCAGATTGAACTCGCATCCATCTCAACACTAGTTCAGAAATCACGTCTGATAGAACGCGAGTCGTTATTACGTGGACCGAATGAGAGATATTTTTCTAAATAATTTTCATTGAGGTGTTTTTCCAAATAATTTCTCAAAAAGGAATATTTAGACAAAATCGTCGTTTAGCAAAGGTGGTAAAAGTCGGGATTTTGAGTATTTAAATATTTAGTTAAATATAACATGTAAAATTATAATTTAATTTAATTTGTTTTAAGTTTTATTTTATTTATTAATTCATTTTTATTTGTAATTATGTGGATTTATTGGTGGTCATTTTATTTGTGTATTATATTAATTACTTTAATTATAGGTACATGAATATATTATTTGTAATTGTAATTATAATTTAAAAGGTGTATATTCCAATATAAAGGATCCGATTCATCAAATATATAAAATTAATAATTATTTATTTTTGAAATTCACTAATCGGTTGTCTTAGTATTAGGTAACGGTGTTCATTATTTTTCTTGCTCTTATATATTTTATTTTTTTAATTTTAATAAAATTTTATGTTCTTGTGACACGTGTTTTCTCTGCTTTTGTGGTATGTATTTCCTCTAATTTTTGTGGCACATTTTCTATTAATTTTTATGATTCGCTTCATTTGTCGTTTGACACGATTTCAATATACCTATCAGTTATTTGGTGTTTATACAGAAATTTTTACAGCGTTAACCTCTTTAATTTAATTTTATTAGTAGTCATAAAAAAGATTAACCTCACTTGGTTTGTTGCTATGTATGTGTGTGCGTCCAAGTATAATAATCGTAATTCAACATAATATAATTATTTTTTATTTATTTGTTAAATTGAACAAAAAGAAATAAAGAAGAACGTGCATAATATGATCACAGCAGCTAGCAAAGTCATCTTTACAATAACATTTCTGGTTATTCTGCGGATATAAGTTCTGTAAAAGTAAGTAGTTGTTCTACTCGGCAGGATAAATACTCAGTGAATCAACTCTACCTTCAGCTCTTGATGGAACGTTTTCAAACCCCTTTCCATGGTGGAAATCTGATGAGAAAACCGAGTAATCCAACTTGAAATCAGTACCGTTAAGTCCTTGAGTATTACTATGATCATCATTACCATAAATCCCATCAAACGGCCTCAAATGAGCTTGAATCCCAGCGTTCAATCCACTGCCACCATGGCTGAAGCCCAACTCATCGAGGGAAGCCATTGTTGGAGCTGAGACCGAACTTCCCTGAGACAGATCAGGCCGAACCATCTGGGTTTGCAAGTTGAACATATTAGAAGCTTCGACTAAAGGAATATTTTTCAACAATGGAGTTGCAGGTTGCTCAACTCTTGTAGCTGAGGAACGTGAAGGTCCCAAGTGACTGGACCGGATACCCAATGAACCAGACCGGAAAAGATCGAGCCTTGGAGAAAACGACGACGGGCTCGAAAATGGTGGTGCGGCGATTCCGGTGAATTCTTGCACCATGGCTTTGAAATTCGTGGGGTCAGTGGTGAGAACCGTAGTGGGTGCTTTCCTTGATGCTCTTGCTCGCTTCTTGGGGTTCGGTTTTGGTTGCAATGATGAGCTTGGGAACGGAACTCGGTTGAGCCCTTGAGCACCCAATATGGACTGGCTCGATGAAGGTTCGAATAAAGTCGGTGGGTTGAAGTGAGTTGAAGGGTTCAGAAACGGTGGGACTGAGTCAAGGAGTGAGCCGAACTCGTTACCACCATCACCGCCGTTTGAAGATTGCATACTACTACCGCTACTTTTTACCGGAATCTATGGAAAAAACTTTTGACTATACAAAAAAAGTTGCAGAGGAAACAAAGGTGTAATCTTAGCTCGAGACAAACAAAGAAGAAAAGGGTATCTTCTTCGTCTTCTTAGGGTTTTCGGGGAAGCAAAAGGAGAGAAATGAGAGGAGAGGCTTTTTAAGAAGATTCTAGGTGTTGAGGAAGTGGAGAAGGGGTGGAGGCTGCCATTGGTTGTGGTTGGCGACGGGTCATAATCAAACTCGGAAAGGGAGAAGTTGGCTTCTTAACATTGGCGTGGATGTGAAAGCAAGAAAAGGATGCGAGAAAGTGGAATGAAATATAAAGCCTAATACTTTATAGGAAATGATGCTAAATCGTCTGCCCCCGGCCCCGATTCCTCCATCCATATATTGCCTCGCGTCAAATAATGTGCCACATGTTTTTCCATTTTTTATATTTCCTTTTCTTTTCTTTTCGTAAGCCTAAAAGTGTCCACCGATGCCTTTTTTTTCTTAAATCCAAATATCATCTTAAAATAATGATATATCGGAAGAGTACCTTTCGATTAATTATAAAAAATAATATATTTTTATTAAATAAAAAGTATTATATTTTTAAGATAAATATCAAATTTAAATTAATACAAAATAAGACAATAAAAATATTTTTAATTACTCAATTAATTAGCACATTTCATCAAATTAATATATTTAATGTCACGTAAGATAAAGACAGTCATGTTATTCACTCTTTTTATAAATTACTTTTAAATATAATCTTGTAACGTGATTTTTTTTTTATAAATTTTGCAATACTTTTCTATTTTAGTCGATAGATTTAGTAATTTTTAAATATTCTTAACATGATTAATAAAAATAAAAACAATTTTTTTGTATATAATTATTTTTGGAGTGATATTTAGATAACAAAAAAAGCCGTCCACCAATCAAACGTTCCATTCTCTGTACTTGTGATTATTTTATTGCTTTTCTTGAATATGGATATTATGGAATTTATTAATTTTATATGAAAATATTACAATTACTATTTATAAAAGATTTGAAAGATGTGAATATCAACAATTCAACACGTATGTATAAACATGTTTTTATACATGTGTCATAGTCGAAAAATTATTAGATGAACCATGCTCACCACGTCATTTGTGGTCTCAACCAATTAAGTTAATTTATCTCATTTTTTTCAAGGTGAATCGTCGTCTCTTTCTTACAAATAATTAGAGAGTGAGTAGTTATTAGATAGTTATTTTGAGATGGACAGACCTAATTAGTTTGACTGCGGATGACGTAATCAACGTATTTCATTATTTATATGTTTTAAGCATGTTCTACGTAGCATGTAAAATTACCAACTCTATGCGCAATTACTAAACAAATATGAAAAATATACTAAAAATGAAATCAGATAGAAACCAAATCATTTCAACATTATTCTTTCTATCAGACAGTATCTTTTAGTCTCATTCATAAAATAAAATAGAAAATTAAAAAAAAAACTTTTATCTTTGAAATGGAGAGCAAATGATATAACATTTTTCATAATATTTAGAGCAGTAAACGAGTCAAACATTAAGTGAAGTGTTCGTGAATCGTTTAGCAAACTAAAAATAACAAGATTTGATGTTTGTTTACTTAAATAAGTGCACATGAACAAATGGCTCGTTCGTTCATTTATGTCCGTAAATTTCTTTAATCCGTTCATTTATGTTCGTTTAAATTTAGTCGCATATATTTATTTATATTTATATTTTTTCATAACAAAAGTATTATATTTTAAAAAAATAAATTTATTCACATATGTTTATTTAAATTTATTCACATATGTTTTTTATGTTCGTTCGTTTGTGTTTGTATGCGTTCCGTTTATCTTTTTAACGGACTGACATGAACAAACTACAATTCTTAACAAACGAACATGAACAAAAAATTATGTTCATTTAATTATTCGTGTTCGTTCATTTATTTGACTAAAATTAAACGAACAAACATAAATATACACTCGTTCGCGTTCGTTAAGTTTATTTACCGGGCTAATAATATATAAGTAAAAAAAGTTGAAAGTACAAATACAAATACAAATACAAATACAAATACAAAGTAAAGTTGTTGTAGTCATGCGAATAGAACAAAACCATTACTTTCACCACAAGGAAACGCTAATTGAAAATTCTCACGCATATTAACATTATTAATTTAAAATGTTTTCCTTCTTTGTCAATTATATATATTAGAAAAGGTAAAAGGTCAAAAGTAGCATTTAATGTTTGACTTTTTAGTCACTTTAGCTTATATTCCTTTTTTGGTGCAAACAACTACTTAATGTTTTATTTTCGTTCAAATTTTATCATTGTTGAATGGAAATCGCTAGTCAACTAATGGTTAACGCTTGAGGCTGACGTAGCATTTCTGCAAGGCATGGAGAGATGATGTGGCAATGTCATGTGGCACTTTGCTGACATGAAATTTTAAAAAATAAAAAATTAAGAAATTATTTTTTTAAAATATTTTTAAATATTTTTAACCAATCGGATGATGCCACGTGGCACCTTGCTGACATGTCATCATCCGATTGGTTACAAATATTTTTTAAAATAATTATTATATATATATATTAAAAATAAAATATCTTGAAATTTTCAAATATTTTTAAAATAGTCCCCAAATCTCTAAACCCCCAAATTCAATCACTCTCGTCGCCGTTGGCCGCGATGCCGACGACGGAATGAAGCGCCCTCTGATCGCAAAACGACCCACACACCGTTCATCGTTCATTCTGCCGTCGTTCGTCGCGAATCGTTCAAATAAACCATTCGACGATTTCGCTTTCGTTCGGCGTTTCGCACGAAGCCAGTCGATTTTCGGCGACGGGATAGTAGGGTAAATGTTCGTGATGGTTCGACGGCTGATGTGGTGGGCGGCAGCGTGAAAATTGGCGGTGAAATCGAGATTTGAATTTGGAGGAATTGGAGATTTCGAAATATGGGGGCTATTTGTTGAAATCTTGAAATTTTTGGCTATTTTAAAAAAATGTGATGTCACGCCAGCAAAGTGCCACGTGACATTGCCATGTCATCTCCCCATGCCATGCAAACATGCCACATCAGCCTCAAGCATTGACCCTTAGTTGACTAATGGTTTCTATCCAACGAGTGTGAAATTTGAACGAAAATAAAACGGTAAGTAGTTGTTTGCACAAAAAAAACGAACTATGACTAAAGTGACCAAAAGATCAAACATTAGAGGTTATTTTTAACTTTATGCTAGTAAAAAAAGTAATGTTTAGTAGAATTCGAATATTGAATCTGTTTTTTTAGAGTTTCAGATATTACGGAACGTGTTATACTATAATTTGGATAGTTTAAAAGTTTTAAATAACATTTTAGAACTAAATTTCAAACGAGCAACCGATGGAATATTTTCAGATTTGAGAGTAATATTGAACATTAAATTAAATTAATTCATAATAAATAAAAAATTATCTTAAATATAAAACCATAAAGGATTGATTTTTTTTGAGTAAAAAATGAATTAAAGGATTGAAATTTTGGTCATAACAGAATATTAATTTGCACGCATTTTTACGCTCCACCTTGGAGGTTTTAGAGAGAATAATTTAGTGTGAGATAAAAATAATCGTAGTGTCAAAAAAACACATTTAACGTTCGATTGAATAATTGTTTAGATCTTTTTTTAAGTACTTTAACCCTCAACATTTAATTTAATGTCAAAATGATTAATCCATGGATTAAAAATATTTCTGTTAGTCAACAAATGATAAATTACTTGAAATAACATGATAAACCTATAAGATAGTAAACGATGACATAACAATGTTATATAGACAAATATGTTGACTTAACAAAATAACACATCAGTAAAAATTTTTTTATAAAATTATATAAAATATAAAAATATTTTTCTACTGACATGTTATTATGTAAATCATTTTAAGTTGTTTATCTTCGGTTAATTAACAATTTTCATCTACAAAAAAACTAATTTGATCTAAAATAAAACATTAAAAAATAATGCGCTTCAATAAAATAAATGTTAAAAATAATTACTCAGTAAAATGTTAAGAAAATTTTTAACGTTATGAAAAAATATAATGAATATATAAGGGTACCGGAAAAATGGACTAACCTAAAAGAAATGACATAGTTATTCAAAAAGTTGGTTTTATATCAATGTTTGTTAAAGTTTCGGAAAAAAATGATAGTCACAAAAAAAGTTAAAGAACTTTTAATAATTATTGTGATTAAAGAAAACAAATTATTAAAGTTTGTAAAAGAAATAAAATCTTTTATCATTTTTTAGTAATTATAATTAAAGTTGACATTTTGACATTATTTGCTGGACCACTTACAAGGTTTGTGATAATTACATCAATCGTTGATAATATCACTTAAAATGTTGAAAGTTTTTCAATAATTATCATATCTATAGATAGAAAAAAAATTGTTCAAATTTGTCAAATATAAAATCTTTAAAAAATACAACTTTTTTAGTAACAGTTAAAAATATAACATCATTCGTTGGGACACTTACAAAGATATGACTCTATAAGGCACAAAGGTTTGGATTAATGCTTGGATGTTGCTTGATGGTTCAATAGTTGTTGTTGGTGCTTTGGATGCTTAATTTTATACCTTTACATTGATTTCTAGCCGTTTGGGTGGTTAAGATCATTATTGTAGCCGTTGGGCTACATTTTTCGCGCAATTAATGCTCTTGATCAACCATCTGTATCGGTACACGAAGGCCCGTATCGGTACCTATCTATAAGAAGAAAGAGCCGTTGTGCACAAAATAACAGGGGCACATCGATACGCGGGGAAGCGTATCGGTACAGTCTCAGTAAAAAAGAAAGGGGCGTATTGTTACGGGAGAAGCCGTATCGATGCAATTTTCCTCTCTTGAGCTACTGACTGAACCTATATCGGTACATCTTGAGGTGTATCGGTACGGGTCCAACGAAAATTTAAAATTGGTCTTTCCCAATAACCGACTCTAACTGCTAAATCATTAAATGCTGATATTTGAGAAAATCTTTGAAGCGTATTGAAACACCTAGTGGCGTATCAGTACACAATGATTAAAATTTAAACCCAGTATAAAGGCCGTATCGATACGAATGCAATCGTATCGAAACACCTGAGGAAAAATACTTAGCCCATTTGAAGGCCGTATCGATACAGATAGAGCCGTATCGAAACGAATACTTACAGTGGCCAATGTTTCAAAAATTGTATCGATACGCTTAGAGACGTATCGATATGCCTGGGCGTATTTCAATAGATTGGCCTTTAAAACACTTAGAAAAATTTAGGGCTATAAGTTTTTGACTTAGAATCAAATATGCTTTAAAATATTTGTCAGTTTGGGACACTTTAAAATTTTGTTTGCTTTACAATTAAGTCATTGAAAAATATTTGTTATACCAAAATCATCAAAGGTTTTACAATCTCCCCCTTTTTGATGTAACAAAACCAAAGCAAATTTTTAAGTGTTTTGAAATTACTCCCACTTAGAGTAAGCTAGGTTTTGAAAAAATTTAAAAAATTTAGCTTATGCACATTCTCCCCCTTTTTGTTAGATCAAAATCAATGATAGTAAAGGATAATTAAAAGCAACATACTTAGCATAATTCAAAGAATAATCTAAGCAACATAAGTACCATTAAGACAACATAATCCATATCCAAACAAAGCTAAAATTAAAGCATAGGTTCATGGAGTAAATACCATAGGTGCATAAAAAGAAAACTATAATATGACATGCAATGAAATAAAGGTCTAGGGAGCATCATCTTCATCCTCGTCTTGATCTTCATCTTCATCATGGGTTTGAGTTGGTTAAGATTGTCGCCATTCTCCACGGAAAGCCGTAAGTGATATGTCCATCGTAATTTGTTGGCTTTCTATGGCTTGAAATCAATCATCTAAGGAAGTAAATCGAGTATCAATAGCCGCAAACCCTTCGGTCATAGTTGTCCTCAATGAAGTGAATTGCTCATTGAGATAAGCCATGAGAGTGTTCATAACTTGTGGAGCAATCGGAGCTTGAGGGGCGGCTGGAGGAGGAACTTCCGGTACTTCGAGAATCGCATCGTGTGGAAGCTCAGCAAGACGTAACCACTCACCATTAAAATATTGGAACTTTGAACGAACAAGAGATCGCTCATTAATGGGATCGGTAAGAGGCTTGGAAAAATCTGGCGAGCAATCAATCTCCAACTGAGTGAACATGTAATGCAAAGCTGTCCCATAAGTGAATGATACAACAAGTGGGGTGTGTCGATGTTGGATAAGGTAGACTAGCTCCGTAAACATAATTCAAGCACGATTGGGCTGCTTCTCTTCACGAAAGCATCGAATCCAAAAGTCATCCACTTGGCGAATAGTGGAAAACTTTCCACCGGATGGCCGAAACCACTAAGTGATCATGAGCATCTAGAACCGTAACAGAACCGCCAAGAACATGTCCCAATGAGTCTTCATCATCGATTCCTTCATCTTCGAACCCAAAAAAATTAACAAAAGTTTGAACATCTATCAGAAATTTCTTCCCTATTAAGAATGACTCAATAACAATAACTTTAATACGGTCTTGGTTGGGGATACATCGGGCATTGGCAAAGAAAATCAAGACAAGATTACGGTACAAAAACTCGAGGATTAAAAAAAAGCATAAAGTTCCAACTATGTAAAAGAGGAAGGTATTTGAACTTGAAACGTTCAGAATTTAAAAAGGGGATAGATGTTACTCTTTTGCAGCGGATTTTATAATTTTGGTATTGCTTGAAGTTGTTTAGAGCCGCCGGGGTTGCAAAACTCTTTTGATAAATGACACTGAGATTAGGACGTGCCAAATTATCTTCAGTAGAAGACTCACCAACTTCGTTTGTTCGACCACTTTTTCGTGGTGCCATATTGAATCTAAAAAAAGGTTAAGGTACAAAACATATGTGTGCATAAATCATCAAATTCAATCCAATATGTAATCCAAAATTCAAGGTATTAATGAAAAACTATACAATATAATTTTAGAAAGATTTTGGTAAAAAGAAATCTAGAAAAATAGATTTAAAATATACGGTATAATTTTTATATTCGAATCGAAAAATTTGAATTTTTGAAAAAAAATTGCAAATACTTTAAAACCCATACTATTAGTATACTTTTTGTACAAAAAATTATTAAAAACAATATATTAAACTAAACAAAAAAAAAGAAAAAAAAGATAGAGTTTATACATTGATTTGAGGAAATTGGAAGAATGGATGGATGATAATTCACCAATTTGATGAGAGATCTTAGACTTGGTTTGTTGAACAAAAACCCTCAAAATTTTGTATGAAAACTAGAGGATTTTAAGGGTATATATAGTTGAAAAAGTTAAGGTTTCGGATGAAAAAAAGGGATTAAAGAGATTGATTTAAAGTTGGATTCTCATTAAAGGCTAATTTAAAGACTCAGCGCCCGCGCGTAACTGTACGCCACATGGCGTATCGATACAAGTGTGTCGAAACACAAGGACCGTTTTGATACGAACTTACCTGTATCGAAACATGTTCTTAAGACCGTATCGATACGTTTGGACGCTTATCAATACACTTGTGTTGAGAAATGCAATCTGGGTTGGGTCAAGAATGGTGTATCGATACACTTTAACTTGTTTCGATACTAATAACCCAGAAAATGCATTTTGGGCCACAAGTTGCTCAAAAGTTCAATTTTACTTGAATCGAAATGCATGTATATGATGAATGAACAGGATGAAGGTTAAGAATAGAGACAAGCTCCCCCTAACTAAAGGCATAGATGCATCAAAAGGCACAAATTATATAAACATGGCCACTAAATCAATTCAAGCAAATTCTTGGTCTTTTGGGACTCTAAAGGGTCAAGGAAGACTTGTTAAACCTAACTCTCTCCTAAGGGTCCAAAACTGTTCTTTATCTAATGATTTAGTAAAAATATCCACTAATTGGTTCAAGGTATCGACATACTCTAGAACTATGTTATTATTTAAGACATGATCCCTAATGAAATGATGTCTTATTTCTATGTGCTTGGTTCTAGAGAGTTGGATGGGATTCTTAGTGAGACAAATGGCACTAGTATTGTCACACTTAAGGGGTATGGTATCTATTTCAAAACCATAGTCTAAGAGTTGTTGCTTCATCCAAAGGACTTGAGCACAACAACTCCCTAAGGATATGTACTCCGCTTCGGTGGTAGATAAGGCTACACTATTTTGTTTCTTAGAGAACCAAGATACGAGCATACTACCTAGGAATTGACATGTTCCGAATGTACTTTTCCTATCGATCTTACACCCCCATAATCCGCATCCGAATAAGCATGAAGGTTGAAGGAAGAGTTTCTAAGATACCAAAGACCTAAACTAGGTGTCTCTCTAAGGTATCTAAAGATCATCTTAATGGTTACTAGGTGCGATTCTCTAGGGCTAGCTTGAAACCTAGCACACAAGCAAACACTAAACAAGATATCGGGTCTATTTCTGGTAAGGTAAAGCAAATAGCAATCATTGAACGATAAAGCTTAGAATCGACACACTTACCTCCATCTTTGTCAAGCTTAATAGACGAGCTCATTAGAGTGGCTTGAGGCTTTACGTTCTCCAAGCCGAACTTCTTAAGCATATCCTTGATGTACTTAGCTTGATTGATGAAGGTGTCATCCTTTCTTTGCTTGATTTGGAGCCCAGGAAAAATGAAAGCTCCCCCATCATGCTCATCTCGAACTCACATTGCATTAGCTTAGAAAATTCTTGGCAATAAACCTCATTAGTAGAACCAAAAATAATAACATCAATGTATATTTGAACTACTAAGATGTCATTGTCATATCTTTTAATGAAAAGTGTAGTATCCACCTTGCCTTTTTTCAAAACATTTTTCAATCAAAAAGTTTGAAAGCCTTTCATACCAAGCTCCAGGAGTTTGTTTTAAACCATATATGGCTTTGGTCAATTTAAAAACATGGTTTGGAAAATTTGGATCTTCAAAACCCAGTGGTTGTTCAACATACACTTCTTCATTAATAAAACCATTTAAAAATGCACTTTTAACATCCATTTGAAAAAGCTTGAAATCATGAAAGCAAGCAAATGTAAGAAGCATCCTAATAGCTTCCATCCTAGCTACAAGTGCATAAGTTTCATCGAAATCTATTCCCTCTTCTTGAGTGTAACCTTGAGCAACAAGTCTAGCCTTGTTTCTCACTATGTTACCACTCTCATCTAGCTTGTTTCTAAAGACTCATTTAGTTCCTATAGTAGATTGAATACTAGGCCTATCAACTAATGTCCATACTTGACTTCTCTCAAATTGATTAAGTTCTTCTTGCATGGCCAATATCCAAAAATTATCTTTTAATGCTTCTTTGATATTTTTAGGCTC
Organism: Hibiscus mutabilis; assembly: GCA_019671005.1. NCBI lineage: Eukaryota > Viridiplantae > Streptophyta > Magnoliopsida > Malvales > Malvaceae > Hibiscus > Hibiscus mutabilis. Next base: position 46,890,694 of record CM033730.1, on the reverse strand, counting down.
AATGTATGAAATAAATGCAACATTATTTATAAGTTTGAGAGAGGATCTAGTGGTTATCCCTTTAGATGGATCACCCAAAATTTTACCACCTTTGACATAGTTGAACTCCCTTGGGTAGGTGACCTCCTTTTCCTCTAGAGCCAAGTCCTTCAAGGCTTCACGAGGTGAATCTTGTGTTTCCTCTTCTTTGATTGGAATCTCATCCACCTTTGATGTTTGTTCTCCACCAATGGCTTCAATGATCCATACAGCATCATCATCACAAGATTTCTTCCTTGGAATGGGGTTATCATTGAAAACAACATGTATAGACTCTTCTACAACCAAAGTTTTTTTTATTAAATACTCGATAGGCTTTAGAGTTTGAAGAGTAACCTAGAAAAATAGCTTCATCACTTTTTGCATCAAATTTACCTAAATTGTCTTTTATACTGTTTAAAACAAAACATTTACAACCAAAAGGATAGAAATAGCTAATGTTAGGCTTTTTGGATTTTAAAATCTCATAAGATGTTTTCTTCAAAATAGGCCTAATCATTGCTCTATTAATTATGTAGCAAGCCGTATTAGTGGCTTCTGCCCAAAAATATTTAGGTAAATTATTTTCACAAAGTATGGTCCTAGCCATTTCTTCTAAAGTTCTATTTTTTCCTCTCAACTACCCCATTTTGTTGAGGAGTGCGAGGAGCCGAAAAATTGTGGCTAATACCAGTTTCATTACAAAAATCTTCAAAACCCATATTTTGAAATTCGGTTCCATGATCGATTCTAACATGTGAAATTTTAAGATCAATATCATTTTGGGTGATTTTTGAAAACGTGATGAATTTTTCTAAAGCCTCATCCTTAGTACTTAAGAAGAGAAACCAAGTGTATCGAGAATAGTCATCTACTAACACATATGCATATGACTTACCATCCAAATTCATAGTCCTAATAGGCCCAAAGAGATCCATATGGATCAATTGTAAACATCTATTAGTAGAAACATCATTAATGGATTTAAATGAGGTTCTTGTTGTTTCCCTTAGTACATGCATCACAAATTTTATCTTTAGATAACTTTAGCTTAGGTAATCCTCTTACTAGATCAAGGGAAACCAATTTCTCTAAAACACTAATGCTAGCATGTCCTAGTTTCCTATGTCACAACCATATATCATTTTCATTATGTGCCACAAGGCATGCATTGGATGTATGTATGTCGTCTAAATGCACCATATAGATATTACATATGCAATGACCTATGAGAATTATTTGATTTGTTTTAAAGTTCATGATTTTACACCCATTAGCATCAAAAAGAACATTAAAACCCTTGTCGCACAATTGACTAATGCTCAACAAATTATGTTTAAGACCATTGACTTAAAGAACATTTTCAATAAGAGTAGTTGAGAGATTACCAATGGAGCCAATTCCTTCAATGTAGCCTTTGGAGTTGTCCAAATGTCACTACTCCCCCACTCTTTGGTTTGAGCTCCAAGAATCTACTCTTGTCTCCGATCATGTTTCTTGAGCAACCACTATAAAGGTACCAAGAATTTTGACTTGTGGTTCTGACCTTGTAGCATTGCTCTCCCTACAAACAAAGATAAAGTTTTAAATTTTGGTACCCAAATCATTTTGGGTCCATAAACATTAGTTCCCAAAATCTTGGTTCCCTTAGGAATCCAAGAAGCAATAGCATTCATATTGTTAGAAAACTATAAGTTCCTTAGGTACTCATACACTTCTAACTCTTTTAGTCTTATATTGCTTTTGAAAACTTCTTTGTTTGGGGTTAAAAGACATTCTCTTTACATATTAGGTTTTTAAAGAACTACCCTTTTCAAAAGTATTTTTCCCAATAGTAAGAGAAGTTTTAAGATTATCCACCTCCTTTGTGTGATAATCTTGGAAATTGGAAAGAAGTTTTTCTAAATCGTGATTTTTCTTTTTAAGTTCATTTGAAAGATTTACCAAATATAAAACTTCCTTTTCCAATTCAGAATTGGTTTTTGAAAGAGACTCATTTTGAAATTTCAAATCGGAAATGTTTTTCGTGTTTTTTAAAATAGACTCTCTGTATTTTTCTACCAATTCGTCGTAAACATCTTGTAGCTCATCATAAGCATCATATAATTCATCATAAGTAAAAGATGATGAGTTAGAGTTTACCATTGGTTCCTCCTCAAGGGCCATGAGGCAAAGGTTGGCCACTCCATGCTCCTCATCCTCGGATGGCTTATCGTCACTCCAAGTTGTCATTTGAGCTTTGAGCTTCTTCTTCATCCCGAAACCCTTCTTCTTTAGTTGAGGGCAATCGGTGTGAATGTGGTTGGGCTTCTTGCACTCATAACAAATGAGTTGGCCATTCTCTTCTTCTTTGCTCTTGTTCTTGAACTCCCTTATTCTATTGAATTTTCTTCCATGGTTGGACTTCATGAACCGGGTAAACCGCTTGGCCAACATGGCCATCTCTTCTTCTTCCTTCTCGCTTGAATCGTTATCCTCAAAGAAAGCTTTGAGAGCAATACCAAGCTTCTTCTTGTCCACCTCATTTTTCTCAACTCTTTTATTTTCTCTTTTTTTTTCTTATTCCATTCCTTGCTTCATGATCTCATGAGTAAGGAGAGATATTACTAATTCATCGAGCTTCAACGTCTTCAAGTTCTTCGCCTCAATGATAGCGGTTCTCTTCCCATCCCATGATTCGGGAAGAGAGTATAGTAGTTTTTGAACAAATTTATCTTTGGGAATAATCTCATCGAAGCCCTTAAGACCATTTACAATAATTGAGAACCGGTCGAACATCTTGGAGATGTTTTCATTTGGCTCCATCTTGAAGTTCTCATAGCTTAGATTGAGGATTCCGATCTTGGTCTCCTTCACATCGTTGGTGCCCTCATAAGTGGTATCTAACTTGTCCCACACCTCATTTGCACTTGTGCACGAAGACATCTTGGCATACATGTCAGGACCGAGTGCACAAAACAAGATGTGTAGGGCTTTATCGGTGATTTGGAGTCTTCTACGATCTTTATCGGTTATCTCCACCCTTGTCTTCAGAACAAGTCTTGCTTCATCATCTCTTTTCATCGGAATGACCGGTCCATCTTCTACTATATCCCAAAGGACATAGTCGGTGGATTTGATGAAGAGTCTCATCCGGTTCTTCCAATAGAGATAATTATCCCCATTGAAATAAGATGGCTTTGTGATTGATTGTGACTCGTATAAATTTTTTCCGGAGGTAAAAGCCATGGCAATGAATGGAAATATGATCAACACTCTTTAATGATTGCCTCTTGTGGATGTTAAGCCTTCAAAGAGTTAAGCTCCGATACCAATTGTTGAGTGGATCAAATGATAGTGATTTGGCCAAAATGGGGTGAATTGGCTATTTAAAATTTGAGAGAGCAAAAAGGAAATTGAAAAATAAAGGACAAAGAAAATTATAGTGGTTCAGGCTTCTAACAAGCTCTACATCCACTACCTTAGCTCCCACTAAGGATTTTCAACAAAATCCACTAGATTTTCTTCCCATTTTCTAGGATTAGGAGATAACCTTTACAATCAGTCAATCTTTCTACCCAAAGATTGACCCAAGAAATCTCCCAATAGAAAGAAGAAGTTGGCAATCTAAATATATCTCTCACAAGATGGATATTACCCAATTACAATCAAAACACACCCCAAACTCTAAATAAAGATTTACAATGAAAAACTCCAATGAGTTGGGTACAAATATATGACAATAAAGGCACAAAGGTTTGGATTAATGCTTGGATGTTGCTTGATGGTTCAATAGTTGTTGCTGGTGCTTTGGAGACTTGCTTTTATACCCTTGCATTGATTTCTAGCCGTTTGGGTGGTTGAGATCATTATTGTAGTTGTTGGCTACATTTTTCGCACAATTAATGCTCTAGATCAACCATCTATATCGGTACACGAAGGCCCGTATCAGTACCTGTCTATAAGAAGAAAGAGCTGTTGTGCACAAAATAACAAGGGCGCATTGATACGCGAGAAAGTGTATCGGTATGGTCTCAGTAAAAAAGAAAGGGGCGTATTGATACGGGAGAAGCCGTACCAATGTAATTTTTCTCTCTTGAGCTATTGACTGAACCTGTATCGGTACATCTTGAGGTGTATCGATATGGGTCCAATGAAATTTTAAAATTGGTCTTTTCCAATAACTGACTCTAACGGCTAAATCATTAAAAGCTGATATTTGAGAAAATCTTTGAAGCGTATTGAAACACCTAGTGGTGTATCGGTACGCAATGCTTAAAACTTAAACCTAGTATGAAGGTTGTATCGATACGAATGTAATCGTATCGAAACACCTGAGGAAAAATACTTAGCCCATTTGAAGTTTGTTTTGTTACAAACAGAGCCGTATCGAAACGGATGCTTACAGTGGCCAATGTTTCAAAAATTGTATTGATACGCTTAGAGGCGTATCGATATGTCTGGGCGTATTTCAATAGATTGGCCTTTAAACACTTAGAAAAATTTAGGGCTATAAGTTTTTGACTTAGAATCAAATATGCTTTAAAATATTTATCAGTTTGGGACACTTTAAAATTTTGTTTGCTTTACAATTAAGTCGTTGAAAAATATTTGTTAAATCAAAATCATCAAAGGTTTTACAAACTCCCTAAACTTAAACTCTTAAACTATGAACTATAAATTGGATCCATAATCCTTGAAATTAGGCACTTGTGAAAACAAATATTTCTACCGCCGCGTCATATATTTTTTTCTTAAAGTTATATGATGTTTTCACTTTTCAGTAATTACAATTAAAGTTCTATCCAAAAATAATAATAATTACAATTAAAGTTTACACTCTAACATTATTTGTTGGACTATTGAGTATTTCTTTAACTATCTTAGTGTGATTATACAATCATTTTTATTCTGTTTTTTAACCTTGGATAAAATTCGTACAATTTGTTCATAAAAAATCGTACAATTTGTAAACAATAATAGTCTAACTTAAATTAGCAAGAGAACATATTATATGTTGTATCTGAAACCATTACTTAGATTTGACTACTTAATAGTTTAAATATTTAAATTTTGAAGGAAAAAATGTAACATTCTGACCCGAATGTAACAAATTAGGCCTCAAATCCAACCCAACACCATAAGAGTTTGCAAATAGATTTAGCCCAAACACAGTCATTCATAAAAAATCTATTAAGTTTGAATATTTCAGAATAGATAAATTGATTTAAAACGTTACATAGGAGCTATATTTAAAATACATAATTAAAGCATTCGACTCTCAAGTTAAAATACCAAAATAAGAGTTACAGGACAACACATAGGGTTCTACAAATACATAGCCCAAGTATCTAAGTATTGTACTCGAACATAGGTCAATTTTGAAGTCCTACTCTGATGGTGCTCCGGCGATGCACGTCAACCTACTAACCTGCGATCGGAAACAACAATTTCGAACGCGGAGCTAACGAAGCTCAGTGGATACACTTCCACTCAACCATGATTCATGCAAATCATAAATATGAGCAAGTAGCTAAGAATGACATCATGGCATAAAATAACAACATTGACACTACCTCTAGCTGCTTAAATATGTAGCAAACAATATAAGACATTAACTATTCACACATCACATAGTACATCATACCAACAAACCTAAAGTGAGGCTTGGTGCCACACAGCTTCAAAAACTTACACCCATGCTCGAAATCTCTCGTCGAGCTTCTTTGAATGAGACCCGGTGCAATACAGCTTCGGAAACGTACATTTGACAAATCTATAACCATGGTGTTGCAACACACGTTCATTCTCACTGGGTATCCAGATCCCACTAACAATGTAACTCAGCCACATGTATGTCTTTATATGACACACAACAATTATTCAATCCTCCAATGATCTTTATTGTTTCAATACAAACAAACCACCCAAGGTTTTATCAAGTTGTTACTCATTATGTACGTATATGAGGTTAAATTCTCGATTTCTCAGTTTTACTATTTAGTTTATCACAATAGAGGCCTATTGGGCCTTAGTCTTCAAATTATAAGTCCCCGAACTCAAAATGTAAATTTTTGGCAGATTGTCTAGGGAGTACCGATACCCATTTAAGAGTATCGATACGCTCAAGTGGGTACTGATACCCACTTACGCGTATCGATACCAGGCTTGCCTTTAGAAAATGGCTTAACTCAAAACCTTGTATCGATACATGGGGCCTTGTATCGATATTCATTTTGGCTACTGGAATTTAATGGAACATGGGTGCCGATACCCTCTTAGGCGTACCGATACGCCCTTACAATTTAGCTTGATTTCATCATATTTAACACGGGTACCGATATGTGTTCCCCCGTATCGGCACTCAAACCCAAAACTTATTTTCTAAAATTCGAGAATCATCTCTCAAGCCCCCAAAACCTAAAAACAAGACCCCAAATTAAACCTACAATTTATGGAAGGTAATTTAAGTGGTTTCTTACCGTTTTTAAGACATATTAACACCATATTTGAGTTCAGCCATTAATGAAAACTCAAGCATTTCAAACAATCAATTTATCAATCTAGCAACAAGGCAATAACATTGATGATTTCTAGGAATACATGAGAGTTGGTAGTGTACTAACCTTGATTCCAAGCTGGAAAAGAAGCCTCTAGCCAACACCTCAAGCCTTCATCTTCTCTTGAGCCTTGGAAGCTTCTCTAACCTCTTTCACTACAACGAGATGTTGTAAAACAAGTCACAACGCTTCTAGAAACTCAAAAATATGAAAAGGAAGGATTCTACAACTAGAGATGGAGTCAAATCACTCTATTCATTTTCATCCCTTCCAACTCCCACTAAGCACTCATTTTTCAACCTCCACCAAAACCCACCATTTTTAGCTTGATAGACAGATCATTGAGCGATGACTATCCTTCTCTCAATGACCAAATCAAGATTCACACTTGTAATGATAAAGACTACACCTTTAGACTTGGCTTATAGGAGGGAGATGAGCTTGGGTGAAGGGAGAAGACAAAAGTACATAGTGAGATCACCAAAACAACTTTTCTGCAGATAAATAATAAAGCACCTTCTTTCATCCTCTTCAAAAAGAGGAAATTATCCATTTACTCTCCTTCACTCTCCTAACTCATCACTCAACCAAAGCCCAAGCCCAGCGACCCAAAAGTTAGCTCACACGAGCTCATTCGGCCCAAACGCGAAACTCATGCTTCGAGTTAAATCGACCCTCAAGTTTTAAAATTTGGGTCGTTACAAAAAAAACAAAAACAAAAAATGTCACCCAATGGTTTTGACCCCAACACTTTACAAAACGTAACTAAATACTGAACTAAGCGACACTGAAATTAGTTAAATAACTTTTAATTTAATTATTTAATTAATATAAAGTTGAGACCTAAATGATTGAATCAGTTGAATCGAAAATTCGAGATGTGATCAATTGACTTTTAGTTTTATTATTAAAAGATTTAATTAAAAATGAATGTTTAAAGTATATATTTATTAAGTAATCAAAGTCATTTTTTATTAAAGTAGTTGTTTTAACGTTTGTTTATCCTATTATTTTAAGATCGAACCATTAACGAATGTAAAATATTTCCCGTATATTGTATAAAAAAGCTCTAAATTTCTTAATTTTCTCAAACCAATAAAAATCTCTAAAATTTCAAAACTCCTGCTCTATCTCTTACTGCCTAATCAACCATTATCGCTTACATTTTCTAGCATTAAATCTCATTACGAATCATTCAATTTTTTTTTTGTAGTAACGAAAATAAGTGCTATTAACAATGAATGTCTGGACAAACGAGAGGTGCCGTGAACTAAGAAGCTTTACAACTTTTGCGACGGAAAGAAATTGTATTATTGTTGTAGCGAGATGATATTCGACTACGACAAATAAAATAAGAGGAAAAGAGAAGAGTTTTTAGTTTCTTTTAAGAAATTAGAAAATTTTAGGGATTATTTTGAAATAAAATAAAATAAAATTTATATATAAAAATAAGAGGTATTTACAGTTTTTTTAACAGCCATTAATATCCCTCCACTCCAAAAAAAGGCTTAATTAAATATGTCTAAATTATACTTGTGGCTCATTTTTGGTGCTCAAATTATTTTCAGCTCTAAATATGTGCTTAAACTTTTATTTCGGTCATTTTAGGTGCATAACCGTTAATTACCATTATTTTTTTTAAAAATATTTTTTTATTTTATTTCTTTTTAAATTTAATTTATTTTTTAACTTATTTTAAAAGAACTCTAAAATTT
>CM033730.1:46732751-46882322 GCA_019671005.1 Hibiscus mutabilis | reverse complement strand
TTTATACATTAAATTTTTTTCATCATTCCTTTGTTAATTTTCTAACACCGTTTATGAAATGGAATAAAAAATATTAAAACTTAATGGGTTAAATATGTAAATCATCATTAAACTTTGCTCTCTAACCTATTTTGGTCACTGAATTTTACTTGTTGATTTATTTAGTCACTAAAGTTTTACATGTTATTGTTCACGTCATAATAATGTTAAAGAGTTAACAGGGTGATAAAAATTAATATATAATGTTCAATGCGTAAATTGAACTTTTGAAAATTTTAGTTATCAAAATAGGTCAGAGAACAAAATTCAGTGATGATTTACGTATTTTACTCAAATAGGTACCTAAACTTCAGTTACTCAAATTATACTATTTTTTTGGATAGGTACCTAAACTTTGTCTTTGGACAAAATAGGTGCTTAACGTTCTTAACGTTACTCAAAAATAGATACTCTAATGTTACTGTCCGTTAATTTTCACCGTTAACTTCCGTTATCTGACACGCGCCATATTCTTAAATTTCTGAAATTATATTTAAAATAAATAAAAATTAATAAAACAAAATAACCTCAAATTTTAAAATTCCTAACACCTCAAAATCTAAATCTCAATTTGACATGATTTTGCCGCCGATTGTCATGTCGTCGCCCATTAGATTTGTCGTTAAACCATCACAACTATTTACCTCATTACATCGTCGTCGAAAATCGACCAATGTCATGTGAAATGTCAAAATTGTCGAATAATTCATTCAAATAATTCGCGATGAATGACAGCATAACAGACGATGAACGGTATGTAGGTCATTCGACAAGGAGAGGCGCTTTATTCCGTTGCCGAAAACGCGACTAATGCCGGTGAAAGTGGTTGAATTTGGGGTTTAGGGATTTGAGAATTATTTTGAGATTATTTAAAAATTTATAATATTTTAAAATTTTTAATTTTTTTTTAAAAAATCAAAAAATATTTAATACTGTCACGTGTCATGTTTCTATTAGTTAATATTTTTTTTAAAGATTGTTAACGGAAAGATACTTAAATGAAAATTGTAAAATTGATATACACTTATTTGACCTGAAAAATATTTTGACCACTTATCTAAAAAAGGTAAAACTTTGATACACGGTCTGTATAAAATTTATTTTCTACGAGTATGTATTTTTACCTTACAAATTTTAAATTCCTAACTTTAATACCCTAAACCCTAATCCTAACACATTAAACCTTAAACTATAATTTTAACCCCTGACACTAACCTGCATTGAAGTTTTTTACTTAAAAATAATAATTTACGCACTTATTTACCGCTTAAAGCCTACTATAAAGTCTCCCTAATTTAATGGTTTAGCCGTTGCATTCTTACACAAGAATAGAGAGAGAAATACGGTAAAGGCAATCCCCGCCCGAACCGTTCGATTACAACTGTAAATACCGGCGGGAAACTGAAGTAAGCCCCGCCTTCTTTCTCATTTTAAAGACGGGAAATGAAGGGAAAAAACAAGGACCTAAGAGGTTTAGCTCCTTCCTCGAAATCTTAAACTCCTCGTTCCAAATTTCGACGAGGTGTTTAAGCTATTTGTTCCATCGGATTAGATTCTTTTCATTTCCATTTAGAGTTTTTTGGATTTCCGGGAAAGAAGAACGAGGATCATTTCATAAATCAATTCAAAAAAAGGAGAAAAAAACCGATAGAATTAATGGCTGGAATGATGAATAAGTTGAAGAAATTAGACGCCTACCCTAAGATCAACGAGGATTTCTACAGGCGAACAATTTCCGGTGGCATTATCACTCTCGTCTCCTCCGTTGTTATGATCTTGCTCTTCTTTTCCGAGCTCCGTGAGTTTCTTTTCCTCTGCTCAATTATTTGGATCTCTTTTTGTATATCTACATTAGAATTGAATTATTTGAATTTTGTTTTCTTACCTTGTTGTGAGTTCAATCGAGATGGTGAATACGGTTTATCGATGAATGCATAAGAAAATTGTTAATGAATTTACTAAAGAGCCTAGTTTTCCATGACTTCCAATTGATTTGATCTAAAATGAATGTCATTGTCAACACAACAATAGCCATGAGCTGGAGTCGTATGCAAGCTGAGCTTCATTGATAAATTTGCATTCATTTTAGACCAAGTTTGCTTGACTTCTCTGGTGCGCAATTCTTAAGGGGTTGCATATGAATAAGGGGAGGGTTATTGTTAGACATATTATTGTTGCAGCAATATGGTTGAAGAGTTGGTAAAGATGGCCTTTTGTTTGCGGATGGGACTATTGATAACCATTTAATGGAGTCATTTAAACTTGATCATGTTTTGCGTACCCCCAACTTTCTGTGATTTTAGTGCAAGATACTTGCTTGCTCTTTTCTAGAGCTAGTAATCTGTATTTTCAGACATTTCAAGTAAAGCCATACCATAAATTAGGCATGTTAATGTTAAAAAATGAGAGTTCAAACGTGCTCTGGACTTCATTCAAGGAACTTTGTATTTTTCTATAATCACTTGCACCTTCATTGCTCAACGACGCTTTTGCTGGTGTCAAGTTCCACTGAATTTTGAATATGGTTATTGAGATCTTTATTGATGGATGACATTCTTGTTTATGTGTTTATCTTGAAGACTTTCACATTAAACTGGGTTTCTTTTGTGTCTGCTTTATCTGTTTTCTTCAGTTCTGTTAATTTTTTTTTTTGGGATGGGGTGGGTGTTTTTTTTTTTGTGGGGGGGGGGGGGGTTCAGTGAGGTTTCTTGTTGTCTTATGCAGAATCTAAGTTAGATGATCTGTTTCCGTTCAACAATTTTTTGTTTTCCTGATCTTGGTTGCAGGATTATATCTTAATGCTGTGGCTGAAACAAAGCTTGTGGTTGACACTTCAAGAGGGGAAACTCTACGCATCAATGTATTGTCATTTTCTAGTCCTACTTTAATTTAAGATTTCCCTTTCAGCCTGTTCCCTATGGCCTTAAATTTCACATAAAATTTTCTGAAAATTCTTCTTACTTCTCCAAGATTTCCTGAAGATTCTTCCATGATTCTTTTTCATGTTTTACTGTCAACTGTTTTTATTTGCTCCGAATCAGCATATTCTGCATTACAAGAATGTAACCGTCTATTATATTTCATATTCCTTAGTGTTTCTTTTCTGTTTGTATATAGCACTGCTTTGAATCCTTTGTAATTATCCTATCTAATTTCTTAATGTTCCTTTTGGATTTGAAAATGCAGTTTGATATCACATTTCCTGCTCTTGCATGCTCGATCCTCAGTGTTGATGCAATGGACGTAAGTGGAGACCAACACCTTGATGTGGTATGTATTGCTAGTAATTATGCTTTTTTATTCTATATTGATGAATTTCTCTTCTACATCAAGTGTCTTAAAGGGAATTTTCTAATCTACTCTCTCCCTCTCTCTCTTCAAGGGAACATAGATGAATTTTCATATGCTATATGGGCAGAAGTTTATGTGCTTGCTCATAGAAGTTACTTTTCTCTACGCATGCTGCAAAAATTGTCCAATTGTTGTTGCTAAACATTTATCTTTATAAACATGCAGAAACATGATATAATCAAGAAACGGTTAGATGCACATGGCAATGTTATAGAATTAAGACAAGATGGAATTGGTGCTCCCAAGGTTTGCTATATGGCAATATTGCTTGAAGTTGTTTTCTCAGTTGCATTTTTTAAAAGGATCTAAGGAGCCACACATTCAGCTCCTTTTCCCCTTTCTTTCTGCTCATAATCATTCTTATTCACACAGATTGAAAAGCCTTTACAGAGGCATGGTGGCAGGCTTGAGCACCATGAGACGTATTGTGGTTCATGTTATGGTGCAGAAGTGGTATGCTTCATCTATTGTTCTCTGTGATTTAAGTCAATCCATTGGGTGATTGTTTTTGCTGAATACAAAGGATCTTTGATTTGATTCTTAGGTCCCAATAAATTATTTTCTTGATCCCAAGAGGATTGTAATTTTGTCATCGTATGTCTAAAATGATGTACTCATTTGATTTAGCAGCATTAGTTCACCTTTGTTCTTTTGTCTTTTGGCTATTCCCTAAATTTCCTTTGTTTTGGTTGTATTTTATTCTGGAGTTGGTGTGGTCAGTCCTTAGGCAGTGAATAATCATTGAAAACAGTCCGGTTACAAGAATGACTATCTTTCAGCTCCAGGCATGATGTACTTTTCTTCCCTGAGCATTCTTTTTTCTTTTGATGTTGCAGGCTGATGATGATTGTTGCAACTCCTGTGAGGATGTTCATGAAGCATACAAAAAGAAAGGTTGGGGTTTGTCAAACCCTAATTTGATCGACCAGGTCTGTCTGCATAAGAGCTTAAACTATCAGATATAATGACCCACACAGATGTATGTGCTCAGATAGGAAATGTTGTTTTTGCCTTTAGCATCATTGATATTGATAGTCATGCTTGTACTTCATTGTTTTTGTTTCCATAGCTACTTAGATATATTGAACCCCTTTTTCCCTTCATAATAATGCCTATTTAGCATTGACCATTTCTATATCCAACTCCCATAGAGGCTCTATTTGGATGCCAGCTTTCAAAGTGGCAAGGGGAATAGTTATTTGTCTAATAATTAAGTAATTGACATGGAACGTTGCATGCCCACTTTTTGGTGCATTAAAAAACTTGATTCCTCTTATTTTTCAATAATCTTAAATATTTATCTTATACCAGGAAAATGACCAATACAGTTTTTCTTTTTTTGCATCTTCCATGTCTGTTTTATGGTCTTTGTTTGGGTTTGTGGCTGCCCCACCAACAATGTTGTCTCCAAGGTTCGATCTTGGGTTCTCCTTGGGGGTGCAATGTAGCTTACCAATGCAGTTTTTGTTGCATAATACTTGAAAACTTTTAGTTAATAATAGTTGACAGCAGCAAAAGATATACGAATTGCAGTGCAATGGTGTATGCTTTTCTTTGTGTAGAAGTAGTTTACTGCTTTCTGGTTGGCCTATCTAAATACTTTGTCTGTTCCCCCTTAATGTAAGTTGGGGTTTTAACCCAGTTGACCTACATGACTCAATGCGACCCTGGTTTATGCTTTCTTGTTTCTGTTGTTCAGTGCAAGAGAGAGGGTTTTCTTCAGAGGATTAAGGATGAAGAAGGTGAGGGGTGTAATATATACGGCTCTTTAGAAGTTAATAAGGTGGCAGGGAATTTTCATTTTGCACCTGGGAAAAGCTTTCAGCAATCAGATGTTCATGTACATGACTTGCTTGCATTTCAAAAGGAAAGTTATAATGTAAGATATATCCCTTTTGTTTCTGTTCTTTGTGTACATGAGCATACCTTATCCGAAACTGATTATCTATGTTCTAAACTTCATGAATATTTGATATAGATAAGTCACAGGATCAATAGATTAGCTTTCGGAGATTACTTCCCTGGGGTTGTGAATCCTCTTGATAGGTACTTTCTAAGTTTTGCTTAATTGTTTTACATTTGCCATGTGCAAGAGCTAGATGTTGGCATATTTTATATTTTATCTTGACCTATTCATTTTTTTAAATTTAGTGTTCAATGGATACAAGAACAACCAAGTGGGATGTGCCAGTACATCAAGGTTGGTTTTCTGCATTAAAAGTCTTGTTTAACTTAATTCTTTTAAATTTAATGCATGTTGCCAAGTTTATTGAGCAAACAATTCCTTTTTCATATGCTAAAGGCACTAGCAAACCGATCAATGGAGATAAAAATGAGACCCGACTGAGAATGTGATTTACTAGGTTTGAAATTTTTTTGGCTAATATAAACGTAAATACAATGTCTTCCATCATCTCTATCACTCTATGAAAGCAAGACAGAATGGCACATTCAAGAAGACCAATTAGCATGTATTCATACGAACTTTGTGACCTCCTCGGTTGATTGATGGCATACATTAATATTTTCAGGGGCATGGATTCTTCCTGTTTTTGTATCTCATGCATGTAGCTTATCATGTTCCTAAATGAGCTTTAAATAAGAAAATGGTAACTTTGAGGGATTTTCAGTATCCATTCTATCTTGTAGGTTGTACCGACAGTGTACAAAGATGTGAATGGGCACACTATCCAGTCTAATCAGGTGTGGTTAAAAAACTTGCTGAATGATTTGATTTGATCTTTTCTTTCATTTAGTTAAAATGATTAATGCATGGAGATTGCTTTTGACAGTTTTCTGTAACGGAGCATTTTAAGGGTGCAGAAATAGGCCAGCTTCAATCCCACCCCGCAGTTTACTTCTTTTACGACCTTTCTCCTATCAAGGTTGGTTTCTCCTCTGCCACATCACTTTCATTTAGTTATAAATGCTAGCTCAAGCCTGGACTGTTTCTCTCGAGAGTTGTTTCATTCGGTTCCCAACTCTTCTCTGAGCTTCTTTTCAACTTTATTTTGCAGGTGACTTTCACGGAGCAGCACATCTCATTCTTGCATTTTCTAACAAATGTTTGTGCTATAGTTGGAGGTAAGGAGCCTTTGGCTTTGTTCAAAATGACCTGATTGGATTGCAGTAGTTGATTATTTGTTCCCATTTTTTTTCTATTCAGGTGTTTTCACAGTTTCAGAAATGTTAGACTCTTTTATATACCATGGTCAAAAGGCGATCAAGAAGAAGGTGGAAATTGGTAAGTTCAGCTAATGATCAAATCAAGTGACATGAAATTGCCGCAGTTTCGTGTTCCGGAAACCCAGTGCTTGACGAAGACTCGAACGAGCATGCGAGAAGACCACAACAATGTATGTACACCTATTTATCAGATTTCTTGCTAATCATAACTGAAAATTTTGTTTAAGAAATGGTTGAGAAATTAACTGATTTCATTCATTTACGGAGTTTTAGTCGCCTTTGAGACTTCCCCAAAACGACAGTCCTTGAGCTTGAATATACATTAAAAATAAAAATAGAATTAAAACTTTTTTTTTAAAATTTTTTGATTAATTTAATTTAGAAAAGTTTAAACTCATTTTTAATATTTTTTACACTTTATTTTTTTTGTAATTTCTTATATTAAAAATAAATGCCCAAATTATCATGTTTTTTTTTTTTTGTTAATTTAAAAAAAGTTTTTTTTATTTTTTATTTGAATTTCTTATATTAAAACTTGATGGTATGTTATTGTTAAATTTATTCACAGTGTTGTCATTATATAATTTACTATCTGTTGATAGATTAAATGTTAATCCTTTATATTTTTTTTTTTTTTCCGTGATTTTTAGGTGAATTTATTCATGGGTTGGAGCGCTCGTCCAATTTGGAGTTCAAAACACTTTTTTTTTTAAATTTCAAACAAGGTCCTTTGATTTGGATTAGTATAATTTTATTTGTATTATTATTTAATGATAAATATAATATTTAGATTTAACTATAAAATAAATCTATTAAAAGACTATAAAATAATTAAATATTAATATATATTATGTTTTAATGTTTAATGAACAATAATTCAATATAAAATTTTAAAAGCGACTAACACTGACAGATATATTCGTAAAGGGAACAAAATATAGAAAACTTAAACTTCATCCCATAAATCATTTTATTTAATAATGATTTTTGTTTCAAGTTAAAATTACTAATATCAATTAAAAATAAAAATACTAAACCCGTGAATTATTTGACTCAAATCAAATATTAAAATAGTCGAATATAAGTTGTTTAATAATTTGGAGCATATGATTAAAGACTCATGTTGACATTTAATCTTTTTTCCCATGTACTTGGTTCTAATTTCAGTAGGAGTAATTTCCCTTCCCCTCTCCTTAGGTAGAAGTTATTTTAAAAAAATCTAGTTTCACTCAGCGTTAGGGGTGAGCAAAACTCGACCCGACTCGAAAAAAATTCAAATTTTTTTACTTGTGACTTGACTTGGAATTTCATAAATTTGACTCGACTTGAAAAAAATTCAAATAAAGTTTGAGTTGTAAAATGAAAATTCGGATAACTCGAAAATTTTAGTAATTAGTGTATTTATTTTTAAGTTCGAGTCGAGTCCTTCAAAATTTTCTAATATATATACCGATATAAAAATATGAAGAAATATATGCCACATATGAATATATATATATGCATATTTTAAATGATTAGAAAAAGCCGTTTAAACTGAAATCAAATCGTACTATAACATGATGAATATTTACAATTAAATCTGTATAGGAACTTGAAAACTTGACTAAAAAAAAAATTCAAATAAAGTTTGAGTTGTAAAATATGACGCGTCAGCTCGAATAACTCAAAATTTTTTTACTGGTGAATCGAACGCTCACTCCTACACATAAGAACAATTGGGACCAAAACCACAATTTGGACCGCAAGCTTTGAGATGATATGTATTTTGCAGTGATTGTCAGAACAAATTGTTATAAATGTCGCACAACCACCCACCGAAGAAGTCTCATAAGGACAATATTATTGAGTTCACTAAATAACTTCAAAAGGTATGATTGGCTGGATCACATAAGTCAGCATAACAGAATCAAATTTGAATCTCTAAAATAGAATGAAAACAATAAAATAATGATAAATCTAAATTAGTTCTGTGCCTAGTTGTGGTAAGCAAAGCCTTTACCTCGAGCCATTGAAGGGTTGGCTGGATCAAAAGAAAAAATGCAACTAATTTGCACTACTCTAAGTTTTGAAAAATTGAACTGAATATCAGAGATGAATGAATTTAATTAGTTCAGGTGGATTTGGTCTTTGGCTTTAACTTTTCTAAAGGAAATAACTTGTATTTTTAAAGAAAATAATTTTCCCATTCAGTCCATTTTCTTTGAAGTGATTATTTACAAAGATTTCTTTTTTAATTTACTTTTTTTTTTGTTGAGTTGCTTCCGTCGGCAACCTTATTGTCGTTAGTTAGATCTTATTTTGTTTTCTTTATTTTTTCATTTTATTTTTATGTTTTAATTTGTCTTGTTCTTCTTCCGCGTTTGACAATTTTGACACGTTTTGTATGTTATTATGACATATTGATGATCGAAGATAATACAACATGGTACACATTTTGTTGTGGGATGATTGGTAGTATGGCTTGCGTGTATATTTTGGTGTAAAGATATTTTTTTGCAGTTGAAATGTGTTACATAACGGTGTGTGAGATTGCTAAAATTTTCAAGTTCAGCAAAAGTATTTCGTCGTCTTTGAGGTCTGAAATTATTTATGTGATACGAGCTTTTTACAATGAACATTCTGCATTTTTAGTCATTGTATTAAATTTTATGAACACTAACAGAAAAATTAAAAAAATTATATTTTACTTTAGAGTTTTTTTTTTGACCAAAGATAATTTTTATTTCATGCAAACCACGTACAGCATGCATGGGGAGAGCCCCTTGATATGATCCCTAAGGACTTTCGAACCATTACACAACTCTAGGGGAAACATCCAATGAAAGCAAGAGCCGGCCCTATAAGGCCAAACAACCGAAAACCTACGAGAAAGACACAGGGGCATCCAAACTCGACAATGAAACTGAAAAATTAAAAGCTTAAAACGAGAAATCGACCATAACAGAATGAAAGTTAAAAATACAAATGGCAACCAATGCGAGAGCTCCATCTGGAAGCATGCTTCCCGATCAAGGATCTTGTCATCATTGGTACAATCATAGTTGCCGTGGTGAGTTTCGAGAACACAAATTTAATTTTCGATAAACGAACAACATCGAACCCAACGAGAGGCAGAACATCAAGTTTACCAAAAGATCATTCAAGCAAACAATGGTCGTCGATCTTGCTGCAGCTAGGACGGATGCAGAACTTTATGTTAGGAGGTAGAACTTATAAAATTTTAGGGGGGCGAAAATAAGTTTTCAAAAAGAAATACATAGAAAATTTCAAAAAAATTCTAAATCATATAAAAATTTTAAAATTTTAGGGGGTGACTGCTCCATCTTTGACTGCAACAGAGAGGCAATGATTACTGGAGAAGAATTGAAATAGCTACCCATCCCACGGGCCTTCTTTTCACCATAGATGGTTAAAGCAACATGATTCATTTGAGATGGGAATGGTTCTCCGAAGAACCATCTGCCACTATAGAAATGATAGCATTGTCATTCAACACATTTTCTTCGAAGACAACTTTCGAAACCTCGAGACAGTGCTTTTTACTAGTTGTTTTTTGAATGATGCTGAGCCTGCTTGTACCAAAAGATTGACCCCTCGTTTTTTGCTCAAGGTTGTTGATGAAGAGAGATGAACTCGTAAAAGAGAATGGGAACAAAGCGAGCTTAAGCAGCTCAATGTCCTCCACCAGACCGAACCCCTGAGTCCCCCAATTACCATGTCTTTTTTTGTCTTATGTTGTAATCTATTTTTGTTTCCATGTGTTTTCCTATCTTTGTCCTCAATTTTTCAAGAATCTTTTTAACTTTGATTAATGTATGTTTACGTATTTTTATCTTTTCAAAAAAATGTTTTTTATTACATTCGTTAAAAATTACAATATTTGTTTATTGTATAAATAGTTAAAAACTAATATAATTTAAATAATTATGATTTTCCAAATTTTATTAGTAATTAAAAATGAATTTTATTAGTTCGAATCGGTTTGCCCAAATTCGTTTAAACACCACAGCCCAGTCGTTCTTACAAAGTTCAGAAATCGACGCACAAAAGCAAGTGGATTGGAGCTTTTTTCTTGGGATCAAATTGGAGCTATTTTTTCATTTAAATTAATATATATTATTTTCTTTCTTTCACTGAATATAATATAATTAGGGGTGAGTGTTCGATCCGATAATTTATCAAAAATTTCAAATTCATTAATGTCATATTTCAAACACAAACTTAATTTGTATAATTTTTATTATAAGTTTATGAAATCATATCAAGTTTTACCCATAATTCCTATACAAATTTAATTGTAATTATTTATCATGTTATAGTATGGTTTGATTCAAATTTAAACGACATTCTCTAATCATATAAGATATGCATATATATTTCTTCATATGTGGCATATATTTTTTTATATCGGTATATATAAGAAAAAATTGAGGAACTTGACTCGAACTTAAAAATTAATCCACTAATTATTAAAAATTTTGAGTTATTCGAATTTCTATTTTACAAATCAAACTTTATTTGAAATTTTTCGAGTCAAGTTTTTTTCACATCGAGTCAAGTTGAAAATTTCAATTTTTTCGAGTCAAAATTTGCTCACCCCTAAACATAATCTTAACCTTATTTTATTCTTAATGCAAATGTCAATATCAAATACATACAGGTACATGTTGGAAATAATTTTTTTAAATATTCATTAACTAATTGATTTCAAAACCATGTCTTGTACTACTATTGAATAGTGTAAAATATAAACACAAATAGAATATTTATAATAAAATTTTAATAGAATCCAGAGATAACAAGTTAATAAGTCCTCAATACAGGGAAACAAAGAAACACTTAAATAGTAGCAACAAAGAGCAGACACCATTTTCATATGCCAACCAGTAAATTAGACTCGTAATCACAATTTATACTCATCTTCCTCCTGGTACAACTTCAGAACCTCGCACAACCGGCTTCAGCCTCGTTTGCCATGAATCCCATAGCATTGGCAAAACGGGTGTTGGATGCAATGCCATTGAAGTTGGTCAAGATCACGCGAGCACGTTCGCGTCCCGGTGTCATTTGAGCACACTCAGGCTGCGAGCTCTTCACAAGAACAGCATCACAGATCTCATCTAAATGATCCTCGGAGACACGGATCTTGTATTGTCCGGTTGAGTCCGTGTATCCTTCCCTCTCGTACACCACTTCACCGGTCTTCCGGTCGGAACATACCACCTTAACCTTGGCACCTACAAAGCACATTATCACTAAACCGCCATTCCAGAAGTGAAGGCAACAAATGTGCCGTTAATTGCCCCATCAGGTAACATCATATAGCCTTATACTATAATCTTGTTCCATCTCCACGAGCCAGCATTTTTGGTTTACTCAAACTCTTTATTTTCTGTTAAATTATTTCATCAATGGCTTATCCGGACATGAATATGAAAATATGTTGCTCCAAATATATGAACAAACTGAAACATAATGTAGGAATCAAACCCATATGTGAAACTCAGGCTGAAATCTAAACGTGAAACAAAATTATGAGCAAAGCTATCATTTTGAAACCGTGCCCTTTTTCTTTAAAGTTACAACTTTGAATCAATCTTCTCTCGGTTGTCAAAATTCAAGTAAAAAACTATATAATTTACCTATTGTTAGTCAACTTAAAACTTAATACTATACCATTTTTCTTAAATGAACTTTTTAGGTTTTACTGGCCAAAAGGATCAGTTAACGCAAGTAACGGTGGCATCAAGAAATTTTGGAGGTTGCCGCAATACTGCAATTGTATTTAAAACCAGAAAAATCACGCGACCGAAACCGGAATTTAATATTATGACCACAAGTCAAACAATCATGGTAATTCTATTATCTTATGTTTCAAACATAACCCTAATTTCTTTACACTGGTGAAACTCGAAACTACCTCATAGATCTACAAGTTCAGAAACTAAAAAAAAAACAGATCCAACAATGTGACCAACAAAACAAACAAAAACAGGGACAGGGAAACATAGAAACAAAGACATATAAGTATGATAGGAATGGTAAAAGTAGTACCAGCCATGTTTGTAGTCTTTGGTGTTTCAAACCCAGCACGGCAGCGGTCACAGTAAACTTGACCTTGAACCATCAATGGATTCTTCACCATGCGTGTAGCACTAACCAGAGATGGAACCACGCATAGAGCAAAGAACAACAACATTTTTGACATTTTCTGGGGGTTTTTTCTCTGTAAAATGTGATGGGGAAGAAGAAGAGATGGAGATTAAATTCAAGAAAAAAGGGGGAGTAAAGATACAGTGATGATAAAGTGGAGTGATATAAGGAAATTAAACAAAAAGTGGGAAAAAAGAAAAATGGAAACGGGGTAAGCCGCGACAAAAGAGCGTATTCGTGTGTACTGTGGTCACGGGGTAGATGAACATAGTATTTGACGAAATGCTCCTAAACTATTATTTATGTTCGCTTATTAAATTAAAAAAATATAAATATAAATTTTAAAATAAAAAATATGAATATAAGTGTATTTAATTTGTTTATGTTCACAAATAAATTTATTTATTTTATAAATAATTAAAGGTGTTTTGGTAAATGGCGGATGAAAATAATGATGTAGCGAAATTTTATTGGTGAAGTAAACGAAGAAAAGTAAATGCATATGAATCAATCAGAAAGAACTCTTCCGCCTATGGGTGAGAGAAGCAATCATCCTTAGAAGAGCGGAGATGGAGAGCGTAGAGGATAGAACTGTGGACGGATTGATTGCATTTGCGGATGGGGGTTGGCATTAGCATCACTTCTTTCATATTTTTTCCTACCGCCAATGACGCTTGTAAAAGAAAAGGAGTCGTGAATTCACGCCATCCTTAATGTTCCAACCTTCAAAATTAATTCAAACTCAAATTATAAAGACAATTACAACTGGACCCGAAAACTTGAATTTCAAAATTTAAAATTATTTAAATTAAATGTTTTGAGAGCAAGTATATTTAGCCGGCTAATTAAGTTGTTCATTTTTATTTTTTCATTTTTTTAGGTCATGAATTTTAGATCCACCAAGAGCACCCTCTTTCTTCCTCTAGAATTTTTTTCTTTCCCTATTCTTTAGGTAGAATTAGAATTAAGCTTTGCAAAAAAATAATAATTTAATTTCACATGTGTAATTAACTTTAGGTATGGAATATTTTTAAAATTTATAGTTAGTGTGCCTACTTTTAATATAAGCTAACAAAATATGAAGTATTAGTTGTGGGCTCAAATCCGGAAAATTTTAAAATTATACCCCTTAAAATTAGGCTAATATTAGGCAGTATCGGTATGACCGTTTGATTTAGGTAGATTCAATTTCAGCCGTTGATTAAAAAAAGAGAGCAAAAAAGAAAAAAAATTTAAAAAAGGGGTAAAGGAGCAACATGTTAACCGGTTGCCTAAAAAAGGTTAAATAAAACTTGTTTATTGAAGTAGAATCAATACGGTCAGAAAATTTTCAAACTAGCTTCAACTCTCCCTCGTCAAAAGCTTTGTTTCATCTTACAGCCAGAAATCGTTGAAGGTGCAGGGCATAGGGAGTAAAGATTTCTAGGTACTAAAGTATGCTTTGCATGAAATTAATGTTTAATTTCTGTGTTAGTAGGAAACGAAATGATAGTTGTGTATGAAAAATTTCTAGGGTTTTGGAAATAGTTAGGGTTTAATAATGATTTTAAGGGATTATCGTTGATGGGTTTAATAAAGTGTAGGTAGGTTTGTGAAACGCATCAATTTTCGTATAGTTTTAGGATTATATTTGGTGATATTTGTTACGAATGTGGAGGTCGAGAAACGTTTTTGGGTCGATAGCATAGGTACTGTTCATCAGATACCGATGTTGGGTGAGAGTTGGGACGCAGGGAAGGGAATTAGTAGGGATACTAATGGGCTGATATCGGTACTGTTAATACAATATCGGTATTCGGATAATAGTACCGATAGGAAATAAAGTGAATGGCATCGAAGCTGAAAATAGTATCGGTATATATTACGGATATCGTACTAGTCGTATAAAATTTTACATATGTAGTTAAAAACTGTTTTTTTAACATAGAGAGATGTTAATAAATTATATGTTCTGATAACCATTAATTAAATGTTTTGTTGTATTTTATGTGTGGTATAAAGTTATGTGATATAAATAAACTTATGTTTTGTTGGTAAGTGTGTGAGCATGGATGAAAAAAAAAACAAATGTGGATGTAGAAGGTGCGGATAATGAGACGGTCCCGGTGGTTGAGGCCCAAAAACCTGTGTCTGGCTTTTTTAACTTCTAGTAAGTTAAAGTTTAATTTGTATTGAATATTTTAAATTGGTAAATTTGTTAGATTGAAGTTTAAATATGATTACTTTGGATGAATGTATGTATAGTATAAATGAATGCAAAAGAAGAAAGGGTGGGAAGAAGAAAATGACTAATGTATGTATAGTATAAATGAATGTTTAGTGAACTTGTTGATGTTGTTAACTACGCAACCACCAGGCGTATTGAAACTCTTGTTTACGGTTGTATTCTTTGTAATATTTTCATAAAAGAGGGTATTGATTGCTCACTAGATGTCGCCCTTCCTTTGGGAACCCCCATAAACCTAAAAATTTAAAGAAATGTCATTTTGAGCTTGTGGGAACCGAGTGGAAGAGAAAGGGGAAAAGACCGACAAATTAGACCTTAGAGGATGTGTTGCGTGATGTTGACAATCCGGTTAATGACCCTCATAATAATACTGATGGCAGTTCCGCTGAGGATGCCCTTTCTCCACACTTTCTAGAGGCTTTTGATATGACATTTGCAGCTATGCAATCTCATTTTGATGGGAGACTCACTGACATTAACAATCAACAGTTGGCTATGCAAACTCAAGTGGAGGAACTTCGTCCTATTGTTGTTGCTCGGTTGGACACATTGCATGTTCAGGTTGATGCTCCCTCTCTGGACTTGACTAGCCCACAACCGCCGTCCGATGATTAATTAAGTTTGTTATGTTGGTTTTAATGTTAGTTGTTATGAACTTGTGCAGATAATACTTTGGTTATTTTGGTACTTTATATTTTGTTTCGGGTGATGTTTAGGGAATTTAATGATGTGAAAATATCCGTAATTGTTACTTTTTTTTATTTCCATGTGTTCCAGCACATCATCTCATGAAATTATGGATGTTTTCATTTTGCAATGGAACTATATTTTGCAAGATCTAGAATTTGGCCTATTGTATTATATTCCAATGGTTTGTTGTTAATAGTTTAAAAATTCCACCAAAATCAGACCATCGTTTTAGTACCAATGCTACATGAGCAGTATCTATGCAACATGAACAGTACCTAGGCAACATTGTTACTACTACTTTAGTTGGTTTAAGATTAGGAGATATAGGGTAATAAATTGAGTAGTTATGTTTTTTACTATTACTTACGCACAGAATCAGGTAGGTATGCTTAAATATTATGTAGGTATCATATTTCTCATGCTTTTTGTACAGAAAAAGTAATCATTTACGATTTAAGGTAGTTACACAATTTCATACCACAACTTTGGTTGGTTTAAGGTTATGAGATACAGGGTAATAAATTAAGTAGTTACATTATTTACTATAACTTACGTAAAGAAATATGTATGTATGGTTAAATATAAAGTAGGTATCTTATATATCATGTGTTTTGTACCAAAAAGAGTAATCCTTTAAGATTTAAGGTAGTTACATAATTTCCTACCATAACTTTGGTTGGTTTAGGCTTATGAGATATGAGGTAATAAGTTCGGTAGTTACATTGTTTATTATTACTTACGTAATGAATTAGGTAGGTATGGTTAAATATTAAATATGTATCTTATTGCTCATGTGTTTGGTACCGAAAAGAGTAAACCTTTAGGATTTAAGGTAGTTACACAATTTCCTACAATAACTTTGGTTGGTTTAAGATTCAGAGATATGTGGTAATAAATTAAGTAGTTACATTATTTGGTATTACTTACGTCAAGAATTAGGTAGGTGTGGTTAAATATTGTGTAGGTATTTTATTTCTCATGCGTTTTGTACCAAAAAGAGTAATCCTTTGATATTTAAGGTAGTTACACAATTTCCTACCATAAATTTGGTTAGTTTAGGCTTAGGAGATATGGGGTAATAAGTTCGGTAGTTACATTGTTTACTATTACTTACGTAATAAATTAGGTAGGTATGGTTAAATATTAAGTAGGTATCTTATTGCCTATGCGTTTGGTATCGAAAAGAGTAAACCTTTAGGATTTAAGGTAGTTACACAATTTCCTACAATAACTTTGGTTGGTTTAAGATTCAGAGATATGAGGTAATAAATTAAGTAGTTACATTATTTAGTATTACTTATGTCAAGAATTAGGTAGGTGTGGTTAAATATTGTGTAGGTATCTTATTTCTCATGCGTTTTGTACCAAAAAGAGTAATCCTTTGGGATTTAAGATAGTTACACAATTTCTTCCCATAAATTTGGTTGGTTTAGGCTTATGAGATATAGGGTAATAAGTTCGGTAGTTACATTGTTTATTATTACTTACGTAATGAATTAGGTAGGTATGGTTAAATATTAAATATGTATCTTATTGCTCATTATTTGGTACCGAAATGAGTAAACCTTTAGGATTTAAGGTAGTTACACAATTTCCTACAATAACTTTGGTTGGTTTAAGATTCAGAGATATGTGGTAATAAATTAAGTAGTTACATTATTTGGTATTACTTACGTCAAGAATTAGGTAGGTGTGGTTAAATATTGTGTAGGTATTTTATTTCTCATGCATTTTGTACCAAAAAGAGTAATCCTTTGAGATTTAATGTAGTTACACAATTTCTTACCATAACTTTGGTTGGTTTAGGCTTAGAAGATACGTGGTAATAAGTTCGGTAGTTGCATTGTTTACTATTACTTAAGTAATGAATTAGGTAGGTATGGTTAAATATTAAGTAGGTATCTTATTGCTCATGCGTTTGGTACCGAAAAGAGTAAACCTTTTGGATTTAAGGTAGTTACACAATTTCCTACAATAACTTTGGTTGGTTTAAGATTCGGAGATATATGGTAATAAATTAAGTAGTTACATTATTTAGTATTACTTAAATCAAGAATTAGGTAGGTGTGGCTAAATATTGTGTAGGTATCTTATTTCTCATGCGTTTTGTACCAAAAAGAGTAATCCTTTGGGATTTAAGGTAGTTACACAATTTCCTCCCATAAATTTGGTTGGTTTAGGCTTAGGAGATATAGGGTAATAAGTTCGGTAGTTACATTGTTTATTATTACTTATGTAATGAATTGGGTAGGTATGATTAAATATTAAGTATGTATCTTATTGCTCATGTGTTTGGTACCGAAAAGAGTAAACCTTTAGAATTTAAGGTAGTTACACAATTTCCTACAATAACTTTGGTTGGTTTAAGATTCAGAGATATGTGGTAATAAATTAAGTAGTTACATTATTTGGTATTACTTACGTCAAGAATTAGGTAGGTGTGGTTAAATATTGTGTAGTTATCTTATTTCTTATGTGTTTTATACCAAAAAGAGTAATTCTTTGGGATTTAAGGTAGTTACACAATTTCCTACCATAAATTTGGTTGATTTAGGCTTAGGAGATATGGGGTAATAAGTTCGGTAGTTAAACTGTTTACTATTACTTACGTAATGAATTAGGTAGGTATGGTTAAATATGAAGTAGGTATCTTATTGCTCATGTGTTTGGTACCGAAAAGAGTAGGCCTTTATAATTTAAGGTAGTTACACAATTTCCTACAATAACTTTGGTTGGTTTAAGATTCGGAGATATGGGGTAATAAATTAAGTAGTTACATTATTTAGTATTACTTACGTCAAAAATTAGGTAGGTGTGGTTAAATATTGTGTAGGTATCTTATTTCTCATCCGTTTTGTACCAAAAAGAGTAATCCTTTGGGATTTAAGGTAGTTACACAATTTTCTACCATAAATTTGGTTGTTTAGGCTTAGGAGATATAGGGTAATAAGTTCGGTAGTTACATTGTTTATTATTACCTACGTACTGAATTAGGTATGTATGGTTAAATATTAAGTAGGTATCTTATTGTATTGCATTTGGTACCGAAAAGAGTAAACCTTTGGGATTTAAGGTAGTTACACAATTTCCTACAATAACTTTGGTTGGTTTATGATTCAGAGATATGTGGTAATAAATTAAGTAGTTACATTATTTAGTATTACTTACGTCAAGAATTAGGTAGGTGTGGTTAAATATTGTGTAGGTATCTTATTTTTCATGCGTTTTGTACCAAAAAGAGCAATCCTTTGGATTTAAGGTAGTTACACAATTTCCTACCATAAATTTGGTTGGTTTAGGCTTAGGAGATATGGGATAATAAGTTCGGTAGTTACATTGTTTACTATTACTTACGTAATGAATTAGGTAGGTATGGTTAAATATTAAGTAGGTATCTTATTGCTCATGCGTTTGGTACCGAAAAGTGTAAACATTTATGATTTAAGGTAGTTACACAATTTCTTATAATAACTTTGGTTGGTTTAAGATTCGGAGATATGGGGTAATAAATTAAGTAGTTATATTATTTAGTATTACTTACGCCAAGAATTAGGTAGTTGTGGTTAAATATTGTGTAGGTATCTTATTTCTCATGCGTTTTGTACCAAAAAGAATAATCATTTAGGATTTAAGGTAATTACACAATTTCCTACCATGATAAGCTTTTCAGTAACTATAGTTTTTCTTACAGTTACTGTGACAAATTAAGTAACCGCATCGTAATAAATGAAATAGTCACCGATTATCGGTATAACCGGTCTGCCTAATTTTAACCTACTTTTAACATGCCTAACGCTAGAAGCTCCCAATCAATCCAATGAACATCTTGGGGAACCCAAAATAAGAGAGGATTTGAGAATTGAGTAGATTTTTTTAATATGAAATTGAGTAGATTTTTTTATTAAGTATAAATATTTGGGGTTCGTTTAGTTTTAGAGAATATGGTATATATTTATTTTTATTTTTTTGAAAATTGAAAAACGGCAAAAAAACGTGTTTGTTGAAAAATTAAAAAATTAATTTTAGAAAATAAAAAAAGTAAAAATTTAAAAACATAAAAAAGATGTTTTCATTGTTTTTATTGAAAATATTTTAAGAAGGTGGAGAATATGAAGACAATAGTTTTAAATTTTTAACTTCATTTTAATAAGGGTGAGAATCCTTCTAATGTCATTTTCTTAAAACTTTGGCTTATTTCTTCATATTTTATTTATTATTATACTAATATTTTTCTAACTATATTTTATTTTAATCATTTAATAATTATTTTTTGTTTTTGTTTTGAAAAGCTAGATACCAACCATATTTTTCACTATTTTCATTTTTGAAAATAAGTTTACATCCATATTAACCAAGCATGTTTTCTAATTTTTAGAAAACTGAAAATAAAAAATTATTTTTTGAAAACAAAAATAGAAAATGTTTTCTAAAACCAAACGATCCTTATATTTCCAAAGTAAATTTCAGTATTCAAAATCAGCAATATGAGTATTTTTGGTCACTAGACCAATTAATGGATATTATAATTGTATAAAATTCTATGGTCAATTATTTATTTCTTAAGAACCCAACAAGTGTCACAGTGGAAAAGCATATAGTGTTCATCTTAAGAGATACATATTCAAATCGTTTTGTCTACAAAATATATGCGTATTATCAAAATATTAAAAATATGTATAAACAGATATTACCTTATAATCACTTTTAGACCATTTAAAAAATATTTATCTCTTAAAAAAACACCTATGACAAACAATGATATATTGGTTAAAGAAAACTCATTTACTACTTTATATTTTATCATATATCCAAAATAAAAAAATAATTAAAATGAAGGGAAAGTACACATTTTATGTGTCAATAGAGAAACCTATTAATTATATATATTTGTTGAAAGGATTTTCTTCTGCAATTTGCTTCTGTCTTTCTTGTGAAACTTCATTTTCTGAGCTGCTTTTTTTTTTTTCATTTTCTCGTCTCTTCTTTTAGTCAAGTTTTATTCTTTTTAAATGGGTTTTTTTTCTCATTCATCTCGGTTGCTTTATGAGTATTTTTTTTATTAAACTTTTAAAAATAATTATGTTTTTAAATTAGAAGAGATTTCAATAAATGACAAATTTATTCACTCTATCAATAACCGAAATTTTTTAAAAATTAATGTGATTTTAATTTTTCACCGCCAAAATTTTAAAAATTTTAACTACACTTCTTAAACTATAGAGTCAAAATCTGCCACTTAATGAAACTAATTATTTTAGGAAAGAAACAGCTTTTGAAAATAAAAATAATAATATTTTCATGAATTGTTTACATTTTCCGTACCGTATTTATATACAAGTACAAAATTAGTTTGTCTATTACGACAAAAGTGTGCATGGGTTCTCCTCTTCTTTAATTTGAAGATATACATAAACCATGAATATCTAATTAATTAAAGAACTAATCCCATAATTAAAAGGAATAACAACATGGTCTGGGAGACAACTTTGTTGGATCCGGTGTTTGGTCTTAAACGGATTTTTTCACGGAATCAGAAACCTTGGAAGAATTGGTTTTTTTCTTAAATACCCAGAAAAAACAACCAGCCGGCGGGGAGATTTCCTTTTCAACATCAGAAACCTTGTTATTACCATCACTGCTCTTTGTCTGTTCTTCCTCCAATTTCTCTTTATGTAAAGATCCGATCACGTAAGCCTCTACCAGACCAGCTCCTCCGACCATCGCCATTGATGAACTGATCCTGTAAAAACGGCTTCTTTTCGAAAACTGGATTTGGCATGCATTAACTCTTTTTTGAGGAGATTGGGCGAAATTTATAGGTTGCCGTTTGGGAAGGGGGGAAAAGGGATGGATTTTCATTCTGTGATGTTGATTACGGGAACGTGGCCGATTCAACATTGATTTCGAGGGTTTGCAATTCTTTAATGGTCATCACCTCATTACGTAATAATATTTCTATCTTTCAAATGTCTATTTTTATGAAGAAAAAAAATATTCAATGCACGAAAAATGTAAAAATTATTTTATGCAAACCGATTTATTTTAAGGGTTATAGTTTAATTTAAGGTTTAATCTTTTCAGTTTAAAGTATAAGGTTTAAAATTTCACTTCCTATGTATCAAGTACAACGTCGGATCCACCCTTTGTTAAGGGGTACGTGTCTACTTGAAATATCAAGTTTCCCTATTAGTTATTTATTTTATTGATGGTCCTCGCCTACCTATAAATTACGAGGTAATAAAAAAACTGACTAAATATGTCTATAGTAGTAACTTATTTTTTTAGGAGCCTACAAATAATTTATTTAGGAAATAAATTATACAAATGTATAGGTTATGTTTGGCAATTAGTTGATAGTTGATTGCATTAGTTGATTTGATTAGCTTATTGTATAAAACTATTTGGTAAAATTAATTGATAGTTGATAGTTGTTTGATTATTTAAACAAGCAAAATAACATATAAGTACATGATTATATTTGATACTTGTTTGAACAGTTTATTAGTTATCAATATTTTGTATCTATTAATATTAATTAGATTATGAAAAATATTTTTAATATAACATTACTAAATATATTTGAAGGATTTATATATTAATTTATTATTTATATAATTTTTTTAATATAATTTAATTAATTATTAAGTTTAAATGAAACTATAAATGTATGAGAATAAAAAGAAAAAAACAAAAAGTATTAGTTTACACATGTCACAATGTAAATACGCAATGGTGAAAAATTAAAATAAAAAGGTTAAACTTATGTTGTTCGGAAAGTTTTTTTAATTGTTAAGGGTAAAACGATCTAAATAACGCTAATGTCAAAATTTTTAATTTTAAAAAACTCTTATCAGTAGGTTTTTTAAAATTAGAGGTTCACCTCACTCTACTATTTCAATCCGTTATTCACTAAACATTTAAATTAACAAATTTAATCAGTTAAATCTATAATATTAACTCAAATCGCTATTTATTAAAAAAGCATAAACTTTTTATAAAGTATAGCGTAAGTAATTTGGTCATTATGATTTTATTATTTTTTAATTAATGAATGTATTAAATGTGTGCGAGTACACTTTATCAACCAAATATGTGTAAGAGATTATAATTTGTTTCGATTACAAGAGAGTATAAGTACAATCTAACACTCAAATTTTTTTACAATTACTCGAGGGCGAAGCTGGCAAGATCTTTTCGGGCCAAATTGATTTATATTTTTTCGAGAGGGTCGAACTAGAATTTTACCTGTGCACTAATTTATAATTTCATAGAATTTGAAAGACTAAGCAACAAATCCCTTTTTTGGGCAGTCCAAAATTGAGATTTATTTTACGTATAACGGTATAAGTAATAATTTTAGGGAAAACTACTTAGTACTTTAATTATGTTCGTGTTATTGTTTTGATACCTCAACTATTATTTTTAACAAGATAGTACTTAACGTTACGTTTTTATTCTTTTTGGTACCTTTGCTATTTATAATTAACGAAAATGGTGACGTGGCTTGGACTAATAACAATTTTTAGTCTAAAAACTTATACAATCTATCAATTTAGTCTAAAATTCTATCAATTTAAATATTATTTTAATTTTTGGATTAAAATTGTAAATTGTTCATTTATCTTATTCTCTAGTCGAACATTTTTTGGGGGTTTGGAGTTTAAAAAATACGTTAGGGATAATCAAAACTTTAGGATTTGGGGATCAATGTGGGGCTAATACAGAGTCCATTGGAGGACCTAAACTCCATGACTGATACTGACGAGAATACTAGGGGTAGGAAATGGATGAGACAAAATTCAATTAAAATTAATATGATGTTTTAAATTGATGGATTTTGGACTAAATTGATAATATATATAAGTGTTTTGAACTAAAACTGTGATTATATCAAGCCACATCATCATCTACGTTGTTTTTTTACGGCCAAGTACCAAAACAGAACAAAAACATAATGTTAGTGACTATTTTACCAAAATTTATAATTGGGGTACTAAAACAGTAATGTGGGCATAGTTGGGTACTATATATATGTAGTTTTCCTTACATTTTAATTAAGAAAAAAATTATAAAGCCAATTATGCCTGAAATAGCGCGACGCCGTTTAGATGAACATACGATACACTTCGTACGTCTCTCAGCTGAGCCTGTGTTACGTTTCCCTTCAAAACATAATAAAAAGGGAACCAACAAACAAACAAACAAGAGGAAAATTCTTCTACTTTTAAAACTGTACTTCTTTGTCAGACAAACACGAACTTTTCCATTCCGTTTCAATTTTCTTCCTAGTAATTTCGATTTTTGATTCTTTTGATGAAGAAATGGTAGATTTTAATTAGATTGTTGCGACGATGTCCAAAAAAGCAAGCAACTGTGCTATTTGCGACAATTCAAATCGCGCTTCCATTTGCGCCGTATGCGTCAATTACAGGTATATACATATGTATTTGATCGTCGGTAAATGTTCGTTAAATTCGAACTTTTTTTGTTCTGATGAACTATTATTTGCAGATTATATGAATATGTGTTAAAATCATTAAAAAGCCGTCGTGATTTTTTGTATTCAAAGCTAACCGAAGTGCTTGCCGCAAAGGTTTGATTTCTTTCACTTAATTTGAAATTAGTTTTTTATTACTTTTTTTCGAGTTTTGTTTAATTTTGATTTGTGCTATTGTTAGAGGAAAACTGATGATCAGCTGAATTGGAAAATTCGTCAAAACGAGAAGCTAACTTACTTGAAGGAGAAGCTTCGTCGTAGTAAAGAACAATTAGCTCAAGGTTTTGATGTCTGTTCTGTAGTTTTTTGGGCTCATGTTTTATTCATTAGGCGTATTCTAAATGATGCTTTATTTATAGGGAAGGCTAAGATTGAGAGAATGTCTCGTGATTTAAAGGTTAATTATGGAGTGCTTGATTCTGCTTGAGCCACGGTACTCAACTACTCATTCTGTTCCATTTTAGTTTCTTGAGAAGAATTGAAAGTTGTATGAACATTAACTGTAGGAATTATATTTTTTTTCTCTCTGCAGCTGGAAAAGAATCGTGTTGAACAGATCGAGAAGTTCTATCCCAACCTTATTTGCACACAAAGCTTGGGGCATGTGAGGACTCCCTGTTTTTGACGTTTTGCTCCTTCTCTCTTATTATGAGAATGTCTATTTTATTTGAAAGTTGTGACTTAAGACATTTCCTGAGTTGCAGATGGCAATTACCTCGGAACGTCTACATAAGCAGTCTGTGATCATAAAACAGATATGCAAATTGTTTCCGCAACATCGGGTAAGTGCTTCTATGCTATTTTGGTTTGGTCCTTTTCAGTGACTGTGCTTAATATGTTTCTTCTAGTTATGAGGCTCGTCTTGACAATCTTGATTGATCGTACATGTTACAGAGGTTAACCAAAAATCTTGAGTGATATTTTACGTTTATAAATTACAATTACTTAAAGAAGCCGCTAATGTTGCTTGTAAGTAAGCTGATTTTTTTTCTACTTTCACAGGTAAATTTAGAGGGGGGAAGAAAAGACGGATCCAGTGGCCAGTATGACCTTATTTGTAATGCTCGTTTACCGAGAGGGCTTGATCCCCATTCTGTCCCAACAGAGGAGCTTGCTGCCTCATTAGGGTAAGTTTTTGCTTGTTTATACTTTATATAAGGCT
This sequence comes from Hibiscus mutabilis, assembly GCA_019671005.1. Classification (NCBI taxonomy): domain Eukaryota; kingdom Viridiplantae; phylum Streptophyta; class Magnoliopsida; order Malvales; family Malvaceae; genus Hibiscus; species Hibiscus mutabilis. Next base: position 46,857,017 of record CM033730.1, on the reverse strand, counting down.
ATATGACAAGTGTAACCTTGCTACATTTATTTTCAGCTCATTAGATAATATGACATAAGTGCACCCCCTTTACTCAGTTTTGAATCTTCTTCATTTTCTAAGTCATTATTGAGCATGAATGTCCAGTTTCTGACACTTTGATGATCCACTTGGAATCAGATACATGGTACAACTACTGAATCTTGTTGTTCGTAACATGGTTGTTCCTGCACTTCACAACTCAGGTTTTGCGGTAAGAGCTAGGAATTGATTACACTTGTATGCTAAGTCTAAATTTTTTTTTGCTTCTGGTATTGAATTTCTTTATACAATGCACATACACATGCAAAAACATATGTGCATATATAGTTTTTCAGCATTTGGATTTGCTGTGGGTAATCTTTAAGTGGTCTAAAACTGTAAATCATAGTGGATTGTTACAAAAGAAAATTTCTATTATCCTAGACGATGTTAGTAAAGAATAGCTGATACTTATCATGTATTTTCTTAAGAACATTTTTTTGTGGATATTTTCTTGTTTGATATGTAGCTTTTTTTCACAAGTTCAGCTCAAATATCTCTTCATCTTCTATTTGTATGATTTTCATCTTTAAAATTTATTGATTTGTATTAAAAAAAGTAATTTGCATTCCATTTTTCGACGAACTTTCTGGTTTCTAGAATTCCTATAAAGAATATATAGTAGGTGACTATTATAAATAGCATTGTGTTGATTTGTTCTTCCTTCACATCAGATCTGGTTTTAGTGGTATATGTTTTTCTGATTGTATTTTTTCTTTAAATTTGTTGGTGTTTCATGTTTGGTTCTGGTGGTGAGAAACGTGTACCAACAATAACTATTTTAAAATATATCCCCTTTTTGAAGTTCTGTTTCATGTTGGAGGATATTGGTTTCTATAATGATAAGCAACCAAATCGAGCATATGTAAGATCTATTTTACTCCCATTGTTGTTATACACATCATGTTATAGTTTCACCTCAGGGTTCTTGCTCGCGAATATGGCAAAGATATTCTTATTGGGATGCACGCCCTTCTTCTCGAAGGTATCTCAACCGAATGTTATTCAACATGATTGACTAAGGTTCATTGTGGGATTGAATATGTTTGTTTGCAGCAATGAGTATCCACTTTTTATACCTCGCCTAAATTATTGCTCTACTGGTGGGGATAATTCATGGACAGATAGAAGCTCTAGTAATTTTGGTGTTACTTCAATGGATTCTGAGAGAAGATTCCATCTGGATTCATCTGGAAGTAGTGGCTTCTATCATTCTTCTGCTTCTCTCCACACTGCTAAAACACACAAGGACTTGCAGAAAGGTATATCTCTCCTGAAGAAAAGTGTGTCATGCATAACCAGTTACTGCTACAACTCACTTTGTTTAGATGTTCCTGCTGAGGCATCTACCTTTGAAGCGTTTTCTAAATTGTTGGCCACACTATCTTCAACCAAGGAAGTTCGTTCCGTTTTTTCATTGAAAATGGCCTGTTTGAGGTACGACCTGGTTTTCTGCCATCAATTTTGATATATGAGCTGAATCATGTTTAGATTATACTTTTGAAGGGAGAACAATTAAGTATAAAAGCAACTATAGTGACCTCAAATAAAGCATGTGGAGAAAGAAATTATGCAGTTACCTTTCAGATGATAGTTTTTAAGTTTTAGATTGGATCCTCTGTATAAATAGATATTGAGAAAATTGTTGCTAAGTTCGAAATCTCCGGAGTTGAATTCATGAATAAGTTGTTTTCAATTGTTACAATGAACGTCACATATCACATGGGAAGAGTTCAGGCGTCTGTCAATACGTACTCGAACGTAATTTTATGCTTTTTATTGTATCCCTTTGATTTTATGATCTACCTTTGTGCCATTCTTAACTTGCTTCAAGTGAATAAATGGTCTGGAATGTTTCTTTTGTGTAGGATATGATTTTATTCCTTTCCCCTTCTAGTTTTCATATAACTTAATTTGTTTTTCTTTTTAGCCCTTTCATTTATTGAGCTTACTTTCTGCTTATAGTTTAATTTTTGCCAATTGTTATTTGTTTTGTCTTGTCAGAGACAATTTGACAATCAAGTGGGAAGAAAATGACATGTTTAAAATGACAAGATATTTGTTATTTTCTATTTGGTGTTTTTTTATACACAGTCAACACACATGTATGTACTATTTTGTATTTTGCAGCTGGTCATTGCGCTTATATTTCTTATTTCAGGTCAGGGAAGCAAGTTCAACAACTTAACAAATCTGTATGGAGTGTGAATTCGGCCATGTCATCAAGCGCATTATTGGAGAGCGCACAAATGCTTCCTTTCACGGTATAATATTGTCTTTGATTTTGTTTTAACTTTAAAACTTTTTTTGAAATTTCTGCTTGTTGATTTTTCTGAGTATCATTAATAATATGGTGTATGGTTTTTTTTACCAACATGCACCTACATTCTATTCTATCTACCTTTTTTGTCAAGTTTTGGAAAAATATGACTAATGTACATTCTGCAAATCAGTCGCCGTTCAAAATTTTAAGAAATATTTTGAACTTTTGACTTGGATGCTTCACAATTCAAAGAAATATTTTTTATTTCGTTTCGCGATGATCTTGCAGAAAAATTTCTCAAATAATAACCTTCGCAGTTCGACTGCCAGTTCTCTTTTCGCTACTGAGATGTCTGGTTCTAGGAAGAATGAAAACCCAATTGATGAATGGAATCTTGTGGAGCATCCCACATTTCCCCCTCCACCATCAGAAACTGAGGATGTTGAGCATTGGACTCGAGCCATGTTTGTTGATGCCACAAAGCGATGACCGGGTGCATGTAAGTGACACATTGCATGTATGATCTTCTAGTTCAAGTCTCGAGTAATGATATTATTAGCAGTATGCATCTTAGGATAATGCTTATTTCTCAACTTATAACTTTAAACAAACAAAATCATGGTGTTGAGCATTACCATTGCGGATATCATTCACTTTCCAAGACATTGATCCTGTATCTTATGTTATCCGGATTTAGAACTGTTGGATATAAGTATGTTGCCGACATGATTATATCCACCTTTTTATAAAATAAAAAAAGGATAATATTTTCATGTAATATGTAAACTACTTAATAATAATGTCAATGGACTTGTGGCTTCGGGCCAGGGTCCATAGCTATTAACGTTCTTGGGTTATTCTTCTAAACCCAAGAACCCATGCCAGCTGGGCAGTGTCGTAAAATTAATAACAGTGGGACTTTTTTACTTCCATATTTCTTTCCATAAAATTAACCAGAAATACAAATAAGCTATTCCTATGAACCCTCTTGAAAATAGAAGGAAGTAAGAGGAGGAAGTATCTCCCTAAAGATGCAACTTTCACAGCATCATTTCTCAGTACAAACAAAAATATCTCCCAAATCAATCCTTACCCTACTAAAAACTCACCATGGAAACCTTCAGAATTCTCTGCCCTACAAAGACTATGTTACTCGGGCTCGGGTACGAGTGTCAAATATATCCAGAACGGGTTTACTCAAACGTCTTGAAGGAGTCCGAACATAGGACGGGACTTGGTGCAACATTTGCAACATGCACTGTCAAACCGAACCCTACCACTAAAATGCCCAACTCATCAGCTTTTTTCTAACACATGACGTCAAAAAGAGGACAAAGTGAGGCCAAGAAAGAAAATAAAAAGAACAAACTAATCATCTGCAATAAAAAATGGATATCTTTGGCCCAGAGTCGGATGAGTTCAATTCAGAAGAAGCTCCATCCAAATTATTTGCAACAGACTCGGATAGTTTTGCTTGCATGCCACGGCACAGTTTCAGAGATGGCCTCAGTTTCAAGTACCGAAAAACCAAAACAATTGGCAAAGTAGGCAGATAGCACATAAACAATGAGAAAGATGCTAAGCTAAGCTAAGCAGCCATGGGATTGGATTGCAAATAAAAGCATAACAAACTGTATGAAACCTCCAGTGCTTCATGGCTATAAAGGAAAAAGAAAACATAATTTCTAGAATACATCATGTTTCATAGGAGACCTTAGCTAGGAAACACTACTGTTATATCAGTAAAGTACTGCAAAAGGACAAGAGGGAAGGTATCTCTTACCTCCCACCCTCACTATTGTTTTCTTCCCATCCAAGAGAACGAAGGAATGCAGCCTCTTCCTCATCGGGATAAACCACATCAGTCGCGCTCATATTCTTTTCCCGTCATCAGAACAGGTGTCACCATTGCTAGTTGCTGCAGTACAATCATCAGCATGAGCAGTTGCAGAAGCACCAATTACTTCCTTTGCAACTTTCAGATTTTTCTATAGTGGATGAATCAAAGGTGCGTCTGCGATCCACTCTTGACAGCTATGTGGTGGAAACAGCTTGAGGGGCAGGCAAGCAACCTGTGCTGCTACTTCCAACCACAATCGGCACATCTGCCAAAGACGAGGTCCATCCTTCTTCATCAATCAAAGCTGAATTACCAACAGGCACACTTTGAGAAGGTGAACCCAAAACAGGAGTCAAAACTCTAGCTATTTCAGGCATCCCTTGCCTCTCTTCAGTTCCAAGTGAGGGGAAATAGATGCTAGTCCCAATAGTACCCCCTCAGAATGCAGAGCATTGGTAATGTTATGATTACTATAACCATTATCTCTAGAATCCACTGCAATCCCTCCAGGCAAAGGCTCACCCTGTTTCCTATATAACATAGAATGGGAACGCTGCAATGTATCTATCTTGACCCTACTGGTGCAAGTGCTTGCCGCAAAGGTTTGTTTCTTTAACTTAATTTGAAACTAGTTTTTTAATACCATTTTTCGAGTTTTGTTTAATTTTGAACTGTGCTATTGTTAGAGGAAAACTGATGATCAGCTGAATTGGAAAATTCGACAAAACGAGAAGCTAACTTACTTGCAAGTTGTATGAACATTAACTACAAAAAATAATATTAAATGCACAGAAAATTCCAACTTTCGGATTGGGACAAACCATAAATTTAAAAATGTTCAAATAAGAAAACAAATCGAGCTAAGACACAAATATAACTAAATCCAAGCTTACTAAACGTATGGATCCTGAAAACAGTCAATATCTTAAGAGGTCCATAAAGAACTCTTCTATTTTAAGCTTCCTAAAGCCTTTTCCTCCATAATAATAATAATATACAACCATTAGTTCAAAAACATGTAGTGAAGTAATTGTTATATTTTTAGATTTGATTTACAATAAATATAAGTGAATATTCACTTTATAAAAAGATAACAAAGAAAATTTTTATAAAATAGATACATTTTATTGGTTTGTTTCATGAATAATGTGGTGGGAATTATGGGCGGATGCATGTAGCAAATGACTCCACTAATCTAACTCAAATGTCTTTCAAACCTATTATAAAATATAAAAAATAAAATTTTTCATAGAAATTATAAAAATTGACCTCACTTAATATTTTTAAGATATAGAGTCAATAATAGTTATTGTAGTGGTATAATAATTCTTCAAATCTCATTTCCCATTATATGAAAATTCTAGCTCTGCGAAATGACCCATAATATAATTTTTCTACAATTACATAGTGCATAATTTTATTATATTTATTAGTATAATTGTTTTTTTATAAAAAAATTATTTTATTATTTATAGAAACCACTATTGTTTTATTATATTTATTAATATAATTATTTTATTACTTTTTATTATATCTCATCCTACTGGATTCGATAAAATAATATTTTTTGTTTTCCGTTTCGTATCGTATTGTGTTTAAGATAATTATGCATAAATCAGATATGGAAATTGTTTCCGCAACGTCGGGTTAGTGCTTCTATGCGCTTTTGTTTTGGTCCTTGTCAGTGATCGTGCATGTTACAGAGATTAACCAAAAATCTTGAGTGGTATTTTACGTTTACAAATTACAATTACTTAAAGATGCAGCTAATGTGGTTAAGACGAGGATACTTATCCAAATTTATCTCTAAACTCTAAATCCTTAAATTAATCCGTTTGTAAAAATTAAAATTATTACAATCAGTGTATAAGATAATAATTATTATTTATTCTCATTAAAATGTTAATATCAATATTAACATCAATTATTCTATTTTCACCATGTCATTAAAATTAAAAAAAAAAGAGTGGGTTTTATATATAAGGAAAACTAATATCAACATTTTCCGGTAAAAGAATCATCAAACTTGTCTTTGCACAAAGAAAAAACACTGCAAACCAATACATTACACATGATAAACCGAGACAGAACATGTGTCGGAAACTATAGTGCCGTGTCAAACTAACTGCCACATGGAAGAGCAGAGAAGGTAATCCATTCCATTCAAATTGTATTTTTTTTATATTTTATATTAATAATCTAATTTCACATTATTTAAATTTTAAAATTTTCATTTAAATTTTCTAAGAATAAAATTTTACACCTCTCCTTGCACTCGACAGTCGATACATATATTCAAAGAAATAAGGCACATATATTACAGCATATATTAAAACACTTGTTCTGAATTCTGCTTTAGAAGTCGACTGGCTGGCATCATTTGTTCACGCTGCACTTGATGTCCCCTCTATTCAATACACTAGTGATAAGAATTAAGGACACATAGCAAGTTTTTTTTTACCTCACAAGAGTAAAAAACTCCACCACCAATGCATGTTTCTCAAGCTAGAGACTCCGAGTCTCAGTCGACTAATGCTCAAATCACACGAACTCATTCGATTAGCCTTGTTTACTTGGCCCAAAATCATGAACAAATATATTAATTGTTGGACTGGCATCTTCATACATCTGTTAATGGGTCAATGGGTCGGGCTGTGGTTCAAATTTCTTGGATTTTAGCTCAGGTTAAATTCAGACCAAGTGAGCCAGATGACACTTCTTCTGAAAAAAAAAACATTATTTTGTATTAATATGTATATATTTTTAAATTTAAATAATTAAAAAAAAAAAGAAATTTTGATCCGATGCCAATTTGCAAGATTTTGTCCAATCGGCTTGTGGTAGGTGACATCTGGGATCATAATGGAAAGTAATTGGGACCAACATTGTGAGGTCCCTAAATTCTAAGTAGTAGTTGGAAGCAACAATGGTATGTTTGATTTCAATAATTTGTCCCCAATATTGATAATGTTCATTTAATATATGTTATAAATCAAGTAACAATGAATGACAATTGTTCACATCTTGTAGTCCACTTGGGTTGCAGTTTGATTATGAGTTTTAGTTTAGTTCAACACCGAGTAGTTGTATGAACCAATTGAATTAAAGTATGAAACTAACATGGCTAAGTTCCATATTAGTGCTACTTAACCTTTTTTAATTGAAACAATCTTTTTCTAATTTCTTTTTTTTATAAAATTGGTTGTTGTTTTCTTTGACAATTACAACTTAATTTTATTAAAAATTCATCAACACAAATACAACACGTTCAAAATGATGAATCATGGGGTCTAGTCTACCAAAATCTCATACAAAAACATAAAGTTACAAAGAAAAGTAAATACTTCTATAGAGATTTAGCATACCGTCAAAATCTAGATGCCTTCATGAATTTCTTTGTCTCTATCTAAACGTGAAGCTTTACGGGGTGTGAAGAGATTTTAAGGAAGCAGCTCATTGTATTTGTTCTTTTGCTCGCAAACAATTTCACTCAGCAATTTTGATTCACAACTTCAGAAATTTGAAGAAAGTAAGGTGAATGTTAGACAAGCGATTAGTGATTAGTTGGCAGATTGTTAATAAGTTGTATTTTGGTTATTGGATTTGTTAAGCAGTTGAGGTCTGTTGAGTTGTATTTGGTTAGGCATTTAGGCTCGATATTGGGCTATAAAAGCCAATTAATTGTAATAGGCTGGGTAGCTTTTGATTCAATCCAATTATTCGTACGAAAGAAGAAGAATCTTGTCTCGCAAGTTAATACATATCATGTATACTTACAAAATACTTGACTTTTAAAATGACTAACACATCAAGCATATTCATGGCATAGACATACATTTTCATAGCACTTTAATTCAATTTGGTTTAGGTGCAAAACCATCTCAATTCGTGAACTTCCATGTACATTTTTAAGACAATTCGGGTTCACTCATGTTTATGTAAGTCGTGCACTTAAGTCATGTATACATAGTTATACATTGAAGCAATCCTTATTCTTTTATGTTATTACACAACATGTATAAGCAATTCAAACATAACCAATGGCGATTAAAACAGCCCACAAATCAAAATGAAACCCATTATACTTTTACAAAATGATCTAAGACATTTCTTTTTACTAATCCATTCAGTGTAAGTTATTAGAAAGCTAAGAACTCTATGGAGGGACTTTCTATCCCGGTTTATTTACAAGGTGATGTCTAATACTCAGGTTATTATTAAGCTTAACCATTTAACTCTAACCAATTCATGAAATGCTCATATGACTTCCAAATTTTACCAACAAAATCCTTTGATCCCGCAATCTATTTTTTTTAACTTATTTTACACTAAAAGTATGCATATCTTCAATCGAACCTATATAGATAATGATCTAGCTTTCAAATCTCAAACAACCAATTATAAGTTATACTTGTAACATTTTCATGCATACACATTCAATACAACTAACCATTCGAAACATAGGATGGATATCTATAATCGGAGTGATACCAACTATATGCGTACACATGACTCATAAAGCCACCAACCTAAAAACATACTATCATGACTTGATAATTAAGGAACCATTTGAACTCCTTAATTAATAGCTTTAACTTATACTCCATTTATTCAAATATCAAAACCATGATTGATCTATAACTCACAATTTAAATATCATACATACATAACTTTTACACTAAGCAATCTTTCGAATGGCATATACATACAATGTCGTTTACATGAAGTATCGGGTATTGATAGGTTGTACAAGACAGAGAATACACTATGTATGTTAATCAAGCAATGTGCCACCATTCTAGGAGTATACTACTTAGAAGAGTATCAAACTCTACTTGGATCTTGAATAAAGATTTGTAACTCACAACCATACTTGTAACATAAGCTTTGATTATCCTGCAAATGCATGAAAATAAGTGCATTAGGCTTATATAGCCTAAGTGATGTAGTATTGACAAAACACAAACAATGTTATTCATGATCTTGAATGGAAATCAAGTAACTTTAATATATGAAGACAAGGAAATTTCATACAATTTATGTTAGTTCACACATTACTAATTTATTAGAAGCTTGTTAGAGCTATACTCTTCATTGTTTTATTGGAGATTTCCATCGAGGATTAAGCTTTGATCATTCATATGCTCACCAAGAGCCTTGTAAACTTTCTTACTTACAAGGAGCTTTACATAACACTATGCTCACCAAGAGCTTTATCACTTCCATGCTCACTAAGAGCTTTACTAATTTCTTTGGAATTCTTATGTGATTTCCCATTAGGTTCATGTCTTTACTTGTTTGCCTTGGATCACACGTTTGATCAAGAATAACATTGGTCTGAGTTTGACCATATAGGTCCAAGCGATACTTAGTCCAAAGCACATAGCAATGGCTAATATCGAAAACATATCACATATAAATGGGGCGTCCCCCGAGCCGAGACTCATGGACCGTAGTCCCAGGCAGACCATGTATTATACCCAAGTGTCCAAGGACTTCCATTAACAAAGCAACTTAGATATCTTATCTTTCTTTTGATATTGGAGAAGTATATTATTGTACAAGTAGTCTTACTTGTTACTTTCTTCCAATAGCTTATTGCGTAAGTTAAGCTTTCTTGCTTCTTAAGTCTTTAATATTCAAGGTACTTATAACATTAGCTTTCAATCTTTTACAAGAATCTTATTGCTTTATTGGTCAGTAAGCAATTTCAAGCTTTATCACAAAGTATTTCAAGATCACTATCACAAGTACATCATAGCAAGGCATACAATACTCATGTAATACATGCATAACTAGATGCTTATCAATGATGTCATGCCATGCATGCTTCACAGGTCTTGCTCTAAAGGAGCCATATGCATATGCTTAAATCAGATCAGCATATCAATAGACAATATTCGGATGACACCGTGTCACCCGAGACAAACACAACTACACTCACCTCGTTATTCCAAAGTTATGGAATACCTAATCCACTAACCCCAATCTACTTCTTCACTTAGCCATCCTTGACAAAGTGTACCTCAAAACAAATAATTAAATGTTACCAACCATGTCATACAAAACAATTTATCCTACCAAACTATGCACACATTGTTCATTGTCAAAACAGCCCCTATGGCTTCTTAATTAAGCAAAACAGTCCAACATACCCATGATCACAATTACTTAAAACAAAACAGTCCACTTTGCAACACTATTTAGCAATGACTCTTATTTCAAGCTCAAGCATCCAATCTTATACAAACATATATTCTTAAAACTATAATTCTGCATATTAGACTATTTTTATGCATTCTATATTTCTTAAACAGTTTTAGGATTTAGAAAACTGCATACATTACTTATTCACAGTTTCTCTGTACCATTTCCTACTCAAATCAGTCTTTAATCACTCAAAACAGTCTTCAAGCTTCCCTATCTTTTCATAACTGTTTAATTAAAACTTGTATACACATATACTCATCAAAATTGTCCAACCAACATCTAATTTAATGGCAAATCAGCCCCTAATATACTTGTATTCACTTATACAGTCACAAAACAGCTCACTACTATATATATATTAGTGCAAAACAGTCCATCATTAACTCCCCTATACGCAAAACAGTTTCCAATTCATATTCATTCATATGTTCAAATCAGTCCATTTAAGATCTTATATACTCAAAACAGGGAGTCATATTTGTATACATTTCAGCTCAAAACAGTCCATTGAATGACCACAAGAAACTCAAAACAGGGTAATACACAAGTATACATGCTCAAACATATCAAAAAGATTTATTATACAGCTTTGGCAGCCCCTTTTTACTTTGAAAATAGTTCTCTAACAATCTTAGAGTTATAAAACAGCCTTCATAAATTAGACTATAGCAAAACAGTCCATAGTGTGTTTATATCGACTGAAATGGTCACAAATCCACTCCAACCAATTTCATAATGTTCTAACCTGTTAACTAAACCAAATCCAATTACTATGAATTCTTTATTGATCTAAGCATCACCTTAATTATCTTGTAAATTTACAAAGCACCCCGATTTACTCTTTGTAGTATTCGAACGATCTCATTAAATCATCTATAATTTTTCACTACATTACCTCAAACTCATTACTCAAGGACCCATAACTTTCATAGACATGCATTTACATTTTCTAATCTTCCTAACAACAACATAAACCGTGATAATCAACATTCATTTAGGCTCTCCCAAAACAGTCCAAAACAGGGTACATTTAAGGCAACCTTCATTTGGATTCAATCAAATCATTTCAAGTATTCTCATAGTCCTTAAGACTCCTTATTATCCTAATTCAAAGAAGAATTTCCAGATTTCAATGGAATAAACAAAAGATAGGAACAACATTTCACCTTATTGTTTAAGCTTAGTCAAGCTAGACACCAAGAATTGACCGAATTGTGGCTTGCACATTAAAATTTATATGGTTTCAAACTCAAGCTCCCTCTCTCTCTAAGTCTAATGGTTCGGTTAATATTTGGCTTGGATGAAGAAGAAGACATCCCCCCTTGAGATAATCTCTTTGAACCCATTTTAGCACATGTCTCTACTCAAAATATGACATGTATACAAACCCTTCACAATATGAAAACTTAACATGCAATTCTTATAGTTACTACATTGTTCACTTTAGTACTTTATTAAAAGTCCTCCATTTTTATGTTACTATAAATCGGTCCTAGCTTTTAATGAATTCAAAACTTTTACATATGCATGTATCAATCAAATGATACTACTATAGTAAGCATAATTATACAACCAAAGATGGTATTTGGTATCATACAATAAAAAAAATCAAGTTAAAACACATTCAAATATGTATCATACTTCTAGACCGATTTTGGGGTGTTACAACTGCCATTCATCACCACCTCCAGCCACCATGGTCCCTTTCTCACAGGGTGATAAATGAGTGGTGAGCGAACTAAACTATCAGGTAGATTGTTCCGCTACCCATGTATGATTACATCGACAAACAACCATCAACCGAGTGGGGATCTATCTTTCTATAACCACCAACAAAATCATAGTTAGATATTAACACCTTGAAGATCTATATACGAGCACCAAACGATCGCTAAGGTATGCTAAAATCATACTGACAGATGAAATGGACCACAAAAAATAAAAAGCGTGTCATAAAGACAAAAAAAACGTGTACCGACTGAAAATAAAAGACAAGCTCTATATAAATAGATATTGGAACTCATAAGCCAGACGTCTTTTTAAAATGATAGTATGAATAAATTGAATTGAATCTCAAGATAAACATTAGTGTTACTCCTTTTGCTTGAGATTTTGACGTCCAATTTGACATTCCTTTTAGTATTCCAAATTTCAAAATTCAATGTATCATATATATATATATATATATATAAGGTTAGGATCTACTTACACTGTATAAAACTCAATTATTTTTACACAGCTTTTAGACCGTTGGATGAGGGTAATAAATGGCTCGGATTATTTCCTTATTTTTTTTCCAAGTGATAATCATCACATTTTCTATTGTTAATCTTATCCATCCATTTCACTCATCCAATGGCCATACATTAGTGTAAAACTAAATGAGTTTTACACCATGTAACTGAATTTCATATATATATATGGGTTAGGATATACTTACATGGTGTAAGACTCAATTACTTTTACACTTTTTGGACCGTTGGATTATGGTAATTAACGGCTAAGATTGTTTTCTTATTTTTTCCCAAGTGATAATCTTTATATTTTTTACTGTTAATCTCATCCATCCATTTTACTCATCCAATGGTCATGAATTAGTGTAAAACTAAATGAGTTTTACACCATGTAACTGAATCCCATCTCATATTTGGGATGGGATGGGACCCAGTTACATGGTGTAAAACTCAATTACTTTTACACTTTTTTGGACCGTTGGATGATGGTAATTAATGGCTAAGATTGTTTCCTTATCTTTTTTTTTTCAAGTGATAATCTTTACATTTTTTTACTGTTAATCTCATCTATCCATTTTACTCATCCAATGGTCATGGATTAGTGTAAAACTAAATAAGTTTTATACTATATATATATATATATTTGGAGTGGTTTTGATATGGGTTGGTGGAAATATAATTGGTGAAAATTAAATAGGAGGAAGACATGGAGAATTGGACATAGTCGCTGTCTAGACAAGCCTAATGTCTGCCATGATTAAGGCTTTTCCCGGACAATGGACGACACACACACCATTTATGTTTGAAGCATTATGGGACTCATTAGTCTTTCATCAAATCTCATGTTTTTAATCAACATGTTTCTCCCGATCACACCACTTATTGCTTCCACATTTTCAATGTCTGCCTTTTTATTTAAATAAATAATATAACAATAAATCAAGATAATTAAAAAAATCAATTATCAGTATATCGATTAACTCCTATACCACCTGGTCCTGATCTAAACAGTTATTCATTTATATTTTAAAATCAAAGGTCCCACTAATCTGCAGGAGTGTCTGCTTTGGGTCTGAACAATTAGACAACCGCAGGTCCCTTAAAAATATATAAAGGGTGAAAGAAAAAATTCAACTCTCCCCAATTATTTATTTAATTTACAAAGTTAATAACTTGAATTATAATATATGGAGCATTCTTTTTGTATAAACAAATACAAGTGGAGATGTTTGTTTGCTGCTCTCAGCTTTCTCCCCTTTTGATGGCCTGACCAAATTAACTACAAACAGCAAAGCAATGAGAGCCCCCAATTTTCTATACTTACAATTGCAATGGCATCGGCAGCAGAGGAGAGAAGATCCAATCCAACTGAGTTTAAATTTTAAAATCAAAACTCTGCAGATGAATGAATTGTGTAGAAAAGACGTTGGCATTATAACAAAACAGCCAGTAGGGAAAAGACAAGTGTCAGCAGCATTAAGCCTTTAATATATATATCATAATAATAGCATATGAATGAATAATAATAATAAGCTCACCCAAAAGAAAATTTCACTTTTTCTCTAATTAAATTATAAGCTGTACACTTCCTCATTCCTATCCTATCCCTGCATATCTTCAAAATTCACATTTCCCTACCTCCTCCTGTCAATGTCCAAACACCTTCATTCTCTTCATGATCATGGTGATGGTGGGATGATCACCCGAATTTACCCATCGGCAGTTCCTCACAACACTTTGCCGGTCATCAAAAATTCAGCCATCGGTGGATGGCTTGTTTTAAATGTGTCATCGCATCAGGAATTACCCGATGGTGCAATTGACGTCGAAAGTTCCATTTTTTCTCTGATTTCAATATAGGCCTGATATTTGAAATCCAATTTGCCTTTTCATGATGCTCCTCTCTACCTGTCTTCGATGAATATCCTTCCAATAAAATCCCAAAACCTCTTTGAGTAGTGTTTTGGACCAACGGCTGATATTGAAGTAGGATCCGCTTGTAGGGATTTGTATGCATGCTCTAATTTCTTGATGATATCGTAATCTTGTAAGATATCAATGATGCCAAAGTATAAGACTACTTCGTAAAACTTCACCACTATGTGAGGAGTGACTGGCTCCCCCTCGTGTGTACTGATCAAAATCACTTCTTCTTGCCACTCGCTCTGCTCTTGCCGGCATGTTTGCTCCCAATCTAATCAATGGTTTCCTGATGAAACAAAATTAAATACCGAATCTGAATTAAGTACTTGTTCATCCTCAAATCAATACGAAATTACCCCACAAAAGAAAATTCAGTAATGAAAAGTTGGAATATTAGCCCTAATGTCGGGAAAAGGTATCTAGCTGACACAATTATGTTCAATTTTTTAACCTTTTTTCATATCTCTATACCCAGGTCCTTATATATATATTGTGACAGGTGCGAACATGGGAAATCTTATATATATATATATATATTGTGACAGGTGCGAACATGGGAAATCTACAAACATGGTATGCCTTATAGTGACAGGATCAAAATCTTTATAAGAACAAGACGTTTTAAAAAAGAAAGATAAAGTTGAGAAGTTTCAGTTGCATTCGCCATAGTTCATGATCATTGCAGAAGAGACTAGATAATGGGCACTAAGAATCAAGGAAACCTTTGGTTATTATCTAGGATCATAAAGGACCACACTTCTACATGCCCCACAAAAGAATTGTCGTATCCAAAATAATACCCTTAAAGAAATGAGACAACATAACCATCAATTATTTCATGGGATATGATCAAATTAGACTGAATGTCAGTATATTCCATCACAGCAGAAAAAGACATAACTCACAATAAACTTCAGAACACGATATTTACAACACATACAATCAACAGCTATCCAGGAAATTTAAAATCTAAACATCGCTTTGAACCACATAAATAGAGACAGCCAAATATACCTGCCAGCTAAAACCCGATCCATGTCTTGTAGCTCTGCTTCAAGGAATCTACAGCCCGCATAAACTTTTCATTTTGATCCGAATCCTTATTGCCTGCATAGGAAAGCTTAGTCAAATCTGTATTCTTATTTCAACAGATTTTCTCCATTCAAATTTAGTACAAAATAGAATGTGTAGTCCAACCAAAATAATCCTTACCAGTGTGCAAGAGAAACGGTGATAATCCCATTTTATCACCTCTATTATCATCACGAAAGTGTAATCCAACCAAAAGGCTGTAATCCATAATTCTCTCAGCCTCCAAGAACTCACAATCTCGATCAATTTGCCTGCAACCATTTGATTATACGAAAATTATGATAAATAATAGCATGAATTGTATAAGAGGAAAACAAGGAGCAGCAAAGGGAGGAATAAAAATGTAAAATAGCATACTTCATAAGTTCCTCAAACCAATTTCTTTGTAGGCGAAACACAAAATTGAGATCCAAGTCTTTAAGGGTTGTTGTTTCATCAATTTCCTCTTCTGGCTTATCAGTTGAGCGGCCATGGGATGATCCTTTAAGATCAAACCGTCTATGGATTCGGTACTCAGAGCAGAACAAGTTACCCATCACAATGAACCGGGTCTGGCATTTAACAATAATAACAGTTTTCGAGCAAATGAGATGATTTAGTTATCAAACAAAATGTTGAATACAGGTATTTCAGTTCTTTCTATATATTTCAAACACATACCTTCTTGCCACCAACAGGTTTGACACAGTGCACGCCATAAAATTTTGTCACAAGGGAGTTTTCATACCGACAAACATGTTGGTAATAACTCAGAAGCATCCTTAAAAGAACCTGACATTGATGATAAAACTTTAGATTTAGACTAAGCATCCTGATGATATAAATGTTTAATTTAAATCAAGACATGTCAAAAAAGAGAGAAACAAGCAATATGGCAATTCTTAACTAACCTTGACTTCAGATTTCTTTACTGTTTTTATCATTAATCTGTCATCTTGAGTAAGGTAAAAGAAGCTTCCACTCTTCCCCGGAGAAGAAAGCTCTCTAAGGGCATCATTGCCGCAAATAGCTAGCATGTAATCAGCAGGATCGACTTGAAATAGCTCCCTCAAATGTCTGAAACTCACAAACAGAAATCCAATCACCAACATGGTGAAAAAACAAGTGAAACATGAACTATAACCAAAACTAAAGTGACTCATAACAGAATCAATGGAAACTAGTATGCAATCAAGCAAGCTCATTATTAAGACTATCTTTATTCTCAAAATTTGCAGATAAATCAACTAAAAAGCACAAGGAACATACCGAAACACCACCGGACAATAATCCTTCCATCGGAACTCAGGAGATTGATGGGGTGGTGTCAGTTTCGATCCTTCAGTAGGAAACCTTGTCCAGAACTTCTCTTTTGGATCAAAATCCTTCGGCTTCAAATCCCGCAACAACAAAGCATGTTTCCCAACAGAATACCTACAACAAGAATATTCAACAAAAGTAAATTAAACACTCAAATCCAAAGATAAAAAATCATATATATTCACTAAAAAGAAGAAAAAAATAATTCACCTGATACCCAATTGCAAATTAAGCATTAAATCATAATTCTTATGGCCTTTAGAAATCAGTTGCCCTGGTTTCTTGATTTCCCCACTAAAACAACAAGGATTTCTTCTAAATTCCCTACACCCATCTCTGTAAATCATCGAGGCTTCAACATTATCGATTATATCACAAGTAATATCACCTTCTTCACCATCACTTTCCCATATGCAAATCCTGGGGAAATTTATGTTTCTTTCCCCTAAGCTTCCCCTTCCATCACAATGCTCTTTCCCGTCGTTCCCGTTGTAAAATATTCCGTTCAACTGTTGAACTTTCTTCATGTTATCTTCGTTCCAAGATCCGGTACAACGGCTTCCGTCTGGCCAAGAGAAAACTCCGTCGCCTTTGGGGACTCCGTTTTCCCATTGCCCTTCGTACCGGTTTTTGTTTGCCCAAGTCAAGGTTCCACGACCGGAGAACACGCCGTTTTTCCATTCCCCGATGTACTCGATCCCGTTACTCCAAACATAACGCCCGTACCCGTCTTGTAGGTCTTTCTTCCACGACCCTTCGTAGTAATCCCCATTGGCATAGTGTTTAAGGCCGTACCCATGTTTCCGATTGGAGATCCAGGACCCACGATACGTGTCATCATCGGATCCGATAAACGTCCCGATTCCTTCCATCCGACCCGACTTGAAATCCCCTTCATAAGTGGCTCCTGACGGCCACGAGAACTTTCCTTTACCCGAAGCTTTCCCGCGCCGCCACTCACCTTCATACATGCACCCATCTTTCCAAAGGTACTTTCCCGATCCATGAGGCGCGTTTCCGGAGAAGCTACCGGTGTAAATATCGCCGTCGGGGAGAACTTTCTCGATTGCAGCATCCGCACCTGCGGTGGTAGCCGTCGTGGGAGTCACGCGCCGGCTCCGATGGTTGTGAGACATAGGGGTAGTAACAGCAACCACGAGGTGGTCTTTCCCGTCGTCGGATTTCTTCTTCTTGGTGTTAGAAACGACGTCGCTCTGCTCACTTAACAGTGTTTCGTGCATATTTGAACTCTCTTCGCTTTCCAACTCTTTGTTTTACCTTTTTCTACTATATGAATCTCTTGGTTTCCTTTCTGGACTTAATGCACTTATGAAACTGAGTGAAAACACATAACAAGGGGAAACGGCGCCGGAGGAGAGAAAAGCATTTTCCGGCGATAAATTCCCTTTTTTTTTCCTTTGCTGTGTTTTGTAAAAACGTTCTTTGATTTCGGAGAAATGGGTGGGGATTGGAATCCTGCAAACAGAGAAATGAAATGCAACCCAAAGCAAAGGGGAAGGCAAAATAATAGTAATAAATGAAAAATGAAAATATTTTTTTAGGAATAAATATGAAAAAGAAAAAGAACATAAAATTTTGAAGGGGAAGATAAAGGGAAGTAAATGAGGGGATTAGGTATGTCATGCTAGCTAGTGAAAAATCGGATATTCCATCTGTTTCCTTTTTCTAAAAAATATTTATTTAATTTCTATAATATTTAGATTTGTTTTTATTAGAAATATTTATAATATTTAAATCATCCCGTCTTCTAAATCAAAAAATAATATAATGATCAAATATGATCGAACTCGAATCTTAAATATTAATTCACACATAGTCGTCAATAATCGCCTTAATAAGTGGTTAAAAGTTTTTAATTGATATATTTTCCTCTTTTTAATTTGTGAGTTCTAAACTTATTATGTGCAATTTTTTTACATGCTCCAGGTAAAATTGTTCAGAAAAAAAAACGTTGATATAAATAGTTTCGAACTTGAAATGAATGTTAACTAAATATGTGAACAAATCTTTTTCTACCCCAACTGTGATTCAATCAAGTTATTTTAATTAATTTTTTATGTAAATTTATTAATATTTGTATATTAAAATATATCTTATTGAATTTAACAAAAAATTAATGAAATTATAACAATTAAAAAATCGTTATGGGTAGGTTGCTATGTGTGATAACAATAAAAGGTTTTACTGAAGAATGGTCACTAATATATAAATTTCAATATGTTAAAAAACATACATTTTTAATCCAAAAAATAAAAATGATGTTTAAATTGATAATATTTTGGACTAAATTGATAGATTGTATAAGTTTTAGGGACTAAAACTGTTATTTGACCAAGCAACGTCATTGTTTTCGTTTATTTTTAACAGTTATGGTACCAAAATAGAAACAATACGTAGAGTTAGGTACTATTTTGTAAAAAAAATTAGCTTGGGTACCAAAATAGAAATACGAAAATAGGTGAGGTACTAAATATATAGTTTACCCTTAGTAAAAAAATCAAAAATTTAATATATATATATATGTATAATTTATTTTTTAAAATAATTATTAATTGTATGTTGAGTCCTTTAAATTTTTAATATTTATTAATTAATTTAATAGTATTCAACATTAGTGGTGCTCAACGATTTTCGTCGCACGTTGTAAAATTTTCCCATACCAAATCACGTTAAACAATCATTTCAATTTTAGTGGACGATGATTTGATTATAGACTTTAATTGAATGATTAAATTGTAGTAACTTTTAAAAAGATATAATTGAACATATAACTGATTGACTTAGATATATTTTACTCTAAAATAAAATAAAACCTTAAGTTCCTCGGAACTATTTTTTTTATCTCCCTATGAATCACATTGTTGATTAGTTATGTGTTTCTTTCCTATATTTAAATATCGATGTATCGAATCTGTTGAGTGGTCTCAACGAAAAAATAATATTATTCTTGAGAGATCCAGATTCGATGTTTAAATAATATGTATACATTTTCAAAAAATTAGAATAAATAATATGTACAATTATGTAATCACACTAAAATATTTTAAAAAATTGTTAGAACCATTTGGGATTATATTTTTTAACCCCGATGTATTAAAACATTTCGCATGTTTATCGGAAATAAACGGATTTCATAACCATACTTTAATATATATATATATATATATATATATATATTAAGGCATTTACGCATTTGTATTATAGCTTATTAATTTTTCATGTTTTGTTATGGTTTTGTTGTATTTTAATTGTATTTTATGAGATTATATCTATTACTAACACATCTGATAGATATTTTTAAAAAATAACAACTAATAGATTGATTGTTTTATGGATTTTACTAATAAATGGGTTATTCATAAATAAGATTTTATTTAAATATCTATTCAAAAAATTATTTAAATATAAACTGATAATTATTTGTGTAAATTTATTTTTCCTTCTTCTTCCATTCGAAATATGAAAAATTAGGCATCGAACATCTTCTTTCTTGTCACTACAATTTTCTGCAAATTTTAATCGATTATTTTTTTAATTCCTCCAAAAACAATATTGACTTTATATAACAACAAAAAAAGTAAAGTATGAAAAAGTAAAAATCAACTAAAATCTACAAGAGCAAGAAGCGCAAAAAATGATATCCACCGTACTGTCATATGGACGAGGACAATATTCATATAAGATTGTGTTACTGCAAATAACGCGTGCATATAGACGACAACAGTATACATATAAGATAGTGCTCAAAACGATCGAATTGGGGGAAGCTCCAAACTAATTGTATTTATACACGACAATAGTATACATCTAAACCTAATATGCATACATATAGACGAGGACAGTATACATATAAGATTATGTTGCTGCACATAATGTATTCCATATTCTACCTTGATATTACTATAATGTTTCTACAGTTTTGAATCCAAATAGATGGATCGATGGAGTGGTTCAGGTGGTGGGACCTGATGGTTGAAAAATATGGTTTGTATTGTGAAATGATAGGCAAATTGAGACAAAAGCTTGGTTGATTGGTT
This sequence comes from Hibiscus mutabilis, assembly GCA_019671005.1. NCBI lineage: Eukaryota > Viridiplantae > Streptophyta > Magnoliopsida > Malvales > Malvaceae > Hibiscus > Hibiscus mutabilis. The sequence continues at coordinate 46,836,038 of CM033730.1, read as the reverse complement.
GCATTGGCTTTGCTTTGGGTAAGGGAATCGGTTACGACAACACAATCGATATTAATTTTTGCGCTTCTTATTTTTATAGGTTTTAGTTGAATTTCACTTTTTCATGCTTTGCTTTTTTTTATTATTATTAAAGTCAACATTGTTTTTGGATGAATTAAAAAAAAAAGTAATCGATGAAAATTTATAGGAAATTGTAATGACAATGAAGAATAAGTTCGATACCTAGTTTTTCATACTTCGAATGGAAGAAGAAAAAAGAATAAATTTACATTTTTAATCCAAAAGTTAAAAATGATGTTTAAATTGATAATATTTAGACTAAATTGATAGATTGTATAAGTTTTAGGACTAAAATTGTTATTTGACCAAGCAACGTCACTATTTCTGTTTATTTTAATAGTCAGAGTACCAAAATAGAAATAATACGTAACGTTAGGTACCATTTTGCTAAAAAAATAGCTTGGATACCAAAATAGAAATACATAAATAGGTGAGGTACTAAATATGTAGTTTACCCTTAGTAAAAAATAAAAATTTAATATATAAAAATAATTTAATTGAATTTTTAAAAAATAATTATTAATTATATGTTGAGTCATTAAAATTTTTAATATTTATTAATTAATTTAATGATGTTCAGCGGTGTTCGTCGCACATGGTAGACTCATCCTTTGGTATGATAACAATTTTAGTCTCTAAAGCTTTTTATATTTTATCATTTTAGTCTCAATTTGAAATAATTCAAGAAATGTAACTCTTCGGATTTAAAATTTTCGTCACTAAAGTGCTTGTGTCTACTAACATATGGTATTAGGTCATAATAAGTCTGTTCTATTGGTCTTTTACTTATCTAATAATAAAGTAATTGTATTTAACGAGCTATCTCATGTGTAAATTATCGAGCTGATGGACAATAACAAGAAATGTGACAAGTAATTGAATGGTGGTATCAGATGAAGTGTTAAAATTGTTAAATTATAACAGAATTGATAGAATGCATAGGTTACGAGTACTCAATCTATGATTATATCAATCCATATTATAATTTTAACATTACAATAAATACGTTTAAAATAAAAGGTTAATCGATTAGATTATATTTTTTTCAAAAAATGACACGTTTATAATAAACACGTAATTAGTAACCTAGAATGTATTCTAACCTTTATTTTATAATGAATATTTGAACAATGTTGGTTGAAGATTTGGAAATGGGTTCATGGAAGCAAAGTAAAGCATCATTTAAAAATAATAATTAATTAGCTTATTTGTGTTTACCTTTTCGAGTGGGCCCGCCTTCAATGCAACTTATTTTATGTGTTCCATAGTTTATGTTGGGATATCTTTAAGCTTTAATTTTTATTTAATTTAAAAAAATTTAAATATTATAATTAATTTGTTATTATAAATGAATAATATAATAAACAATCTAAATACATGCTTTTGTTAAAAATTGTGGTTTTTAATATAAAAATTAAAAGAAAATTACTTGGATATTGTGGTGGGATTTTTCCCCCTCAAAGTATTGCATCGAGTAGATTAATTCCAAAAGTATTGCAGTTTGAATATTTATTTTCGCATTGTGTAATTCAAAAGAAAAAAATCCCCAAAGTTGGAACTTTTTTAGAAAAAAACTCTAAAGTCGAATTCAGCTGGTGTCGACTTTGGAGTTTTTTCTCTAAAGTTGAATTTAGCTGGTGCCGACTTTAGGTGCACTGTTCAAACTTCAATACTTTTGGAATTAATCTACTCAGTGCAATACTTTGAAGAAAAAATCCCACCACAATATCCAAGTAATTTGTCCAAAACTAAACCGTTAAAGATTTAAATTGCATCATTCATAAATTAATAATTATAACTTATTTTATTATTGATTCCTAGAGTTTTATTTTTGGGGCTAAATAGATTTTGATCTTTTGAAGTTGTTTTTCGTTGTTATTTTGGTACTTGAAAAAAAAAAAAGGCAGATCAATTCATTTATGAACTTTCTAATCGTGATGCAAGTTATCAAAACTCTTTTTTTGTAATGAAATATACACGTGAAGCTTTAAAAACATATCACGTAGTACATAATATACTAAATGTGAAAAACTTTAAAAAATCATAAAAACTTTTGAATTAAAAAGAATCATTTATTAAATCAAAAAAAATATATGATTTTTTATATTTTTAACGAACTTTTAATAAAATTTAAATTTCAACATATATTATGTATCATGTGACACACTCCTAAAAATGTAAACGAAGTTTAAATACCAAAAATGATAATAATGACTTTAAATATCAAATAATAATTGAATTCAACAAATAGTTATAGTAGAAACAATAATAATTCGTCTCATGTGTACAAAATTTTTACGCTGTCAAAAATTAAAAAAATAAAAACATATACTAATATTATCATATAAACACACTATTCAAATAACAATTACTCTTCCTATTTTGATATCATCTTCGTGTCATATTTAATTATGACAATTTTACATAAAAGAAATTTTAGAACCACCGTGTATTAAATGAAAGTGCAGGGTTTAACTTCAAAGTCGAAAAAGTCATGAAAAACATTAATTCCATATCATACTTTGCCAAAGCTTTTATTAAATTTTTTGTGTTATTGGGGTATCATAAATAGGGGAGTGAATATTTCAACACACTTCACGACTCCAGTAATTAATAAGGCTAGGTCCTACTTTACGAGAAATTATATCATAGGCATGTAGTTTATATATAGTTTTTTTGTTTTATATCGCACTAATTCTTTTATTTTTTATGTTATAATTGTATTTAAATTTTTTATTTTATATATTTTTAATAGATTAATAACTTAAGTTATTCAAATTTTGATATGATCATTTATCCATTTGTATTAATATTTTTAAATTATTTATATTTATATTTATATTAATTATTTTCTTATTGTATAGTTGTTTTATGTAAACAATATTGGATCTCAACCCATCACTATTTATTTTTATTGAATAATGAATGAGAGAGCTTTGGACGGAAACTTTCAACCACCTATTATTTCGTAAGTATTTAATTTGCTTCATTTTTCCTACGTGTAGTTGGGGGTTATGTACGTTTTATAGCGCTATTAAAAAATGTACTTTTATAGTGCGGGTGTTATGGCGGTGGATCCAAAAATTAAAAAAAATGAGGTTTAAAATAATTTTCTCAAATAATTGTATAATATTTTTATACACTAAACAAAATTATTTGTTAGAAAAAAAATAACACTAAATTAAATTTATATTTCCAAAAATGGGGATATGGATGCTCCCACGATTACGAAGGCTAGGTGCATCTGCCCTTGGGGGTGTTACGCACGTTTTATGGTGTATATGTGTAACAAATATATTTATAACGGGCCAATAATAAAAAATATGATTTTTAATATTTTTTATTTATATATCTAAATAAAGTACAGTATTATGAATTATTTTCCGAGATGCATTAAAAATTTGCTTTTAAAAAATTATAATCAATCATATTCCTACAACTACAATTAAAATCAATTAATACAATATATAAAAGGAATAAAAATGCAAACCATCACTGCAATACATAACGAAAGAACTCATAATCGGAATGTATATAAACCTATACCAAAATAAATATGAACAAATTTTATATATAATAAGATTTATCCAAAATAAAATTTAGACAAAAAAAGTCCATTCATACACGTGATGAACATTTTCAGAGCCTCTGTCTTTACCAACGCAATTAAAACATCATTGCCATTTTACAATATTATTATCTAGAGCCTCACATGTACCTACCGATCCGAATAAATAACTGGTTTTTTAAGTAGACAGGCATGTATAAATAATTTGAAATATAAAAAAAACTGTATTTCATTAATTGTAAAGATATATATGACCTTATAGGGGCGGAGACAGAGTTGCCCTAGACATGGTGACACCAAAATTTTAGAAAATTATTTTTTTATAAATGTAATATAATATAATTGAAGAATCTGATATCACTCAACCGATTTACTTGCCAAGTAGTGGAGATATGTAATTTTGGGTGATGCTGGTAGAAAAAAAAACAAAAATATACACAATAATTTAGAGTGGTTCGGCTTTCTAATCAAAGCATACACCCACTACCTTAGCTTCCCCACTAAGGATTTCAACAATTCACTAAGAATTCTTCCATTTTTCAAGGCCAAGGAGACGACCCTTTATAACCTAGACTCACTCACCAAGCTTAGCATCCAAAGCTTACAAACCAAGCTTTGGGAAACCTCTCTAACAAGAGAACTAATAGCAAACTGAAATCCCTCTTTTAGGTAGATGTTTGCACTCTAAAGCACTCACCCAAACCCTAATACACTTGACATTGACAATTGAGCTCAACAAGTATAGTCTATACAAGAATATGAATTTAAGCACTAAGACACATTTTCAATCATTTAGATGTTGGCAATTTGATCATTAGCTTCTTTAGTTAAATACTCTCAATTGAGTTTCTAGCCATTGGTGACCGTTGTGATTGAATTGGAGCCGTTAATAGCTTTACTTCCCACAATAAATATTGTTCTGGAGTAGTCGGTATCGGTACACGGGTAGCCGTATCGATACTGATTCTTAAGAAACTAGCCATTGAGCTTGGTGCAGCCTTCTCGTATCGATACGACTTGACGAGTATAGGAACCATGTATCGGTACGCTGTAGAGAATTAGCTGTTGGAGTTTTTGAAAATAGCCGTTAAGGATTTGAAAATTAGGGATCGGTACGCCTTTGCGCATATCGATACGACCCTTTTCCGTATCGGTACAGCTAAGCCTGTACCGGTACAAGTTTTCGCCACTGAAAAAATATTGTAGCTGAAACCTTAAAAGATACCATATCGATACGGTCGTGTTGAAAACATGACTTTTAAACATTTTAAACACTTCCAAAACCTTATGAATACATCTCAAACTTATTTTCAAGTTGTTTGGACTTAAAATTATTTTTACACTCTTTTTAATTTAGTCTAAGACTATTTTTCAATTATTATATCAAAACAAATATTCTAACAATAATGTTAAAAATAAAATTAATACAATTTTAAATGAATATTGATACTTGTAAAAAAGTTGGCATTATTTAAAAAGAAATTGACACTTATTAGTTATTATCTTTTTTCATTTATTTTTAAGAATTTTTTTCATTTTTTTAATTTTAATACTCCAAACTAAATTTTATGACTGAATAAATTTAGTTTTCTTTAGAAAAAAAAAATCAAGTTTTCTCTCCATAGAAGCTGTTAACTTTTTATCTATTTTTTGCTTAACCGGTTACGGCAATTAGTCTTAGTATTGGTTGTCGACACCGATGTTCATTATTTTTCTTGATATTTCATATTTTGTTTTTTTAATTATAATAAGAATTTATGCTCTTGTGGCACGCTTTTCAATGTTTGTGGTTCGTCTCATCTGTCGTTTGGTGCTCGTATAGAGATACTCACGACACTAGTTTTCTGATTTGATTCTGTCGGTTGTCATAAAAAAGATTGATCCCCACTCGTTTGATGGCTTGTTAGCCAATTTAATCAGAACTGTGTAGAGGAGCAATCTGTCTGATAGTTAAGTTCGCTCACCATTTTTTTATCTTATAAAACGTCTCGTTTTGCTAAAAACAATGAGATTAATGAAAGTTTCTGAGTTTTAATGATATGCTAATCTTTATGAATTTTTTTTACACTTTTGTATTAAATTTTTAATAGACTAATTGTTTTTTTCTTTTTTTTATGTATTATATTCGAAGTATCTTTAATAAAATTTAGATGTATTGTTAACAAAAAAAATCTGACTCTGCCGTATAAGGGGTCAAATTCAATAGATTTGAGCATAGCATAAGCGTTATTCTATCCACCTCTCTATGATTCCATGCGTGGCCCACAGTCAACACCGTATGGCGTATACATACATATACACACAGAGTCGTTTTCAAAGTTGGAACAATCGGAATGAGTTGGCAAAGCAGTGGGACCCACAAGAAAACCAGGTGTTTAAGCTGTCGGGTGGGGTAAGGGTTTCATACATACTTCATTATTTACGACGTCGCTTTCGGGAAGTACGACGTGCAAGCCACCTCTCGCGTCTTTTAACGCCATGTCAGACGGGGGAACTTGATGAACCAGTTGAGTCTAACCAACCAAGCACTTCCAACTTTTAAACCGTTAATTAATTAAGTACTTCGATTCTGCTCATTGCTTATTGATCACATGGCTATCACAAATATCAAATTTATAAAATTAATTTATTTTTAATAGTCTCCTTGTGATTATAAGATAGTATCTATTTATATATATTTTTAAGCTTTTGATAATACGCACATATTGCAGACAAAACGATTAAACATGTGTCATATAAAATGAATATCATTTACTTTTTTACTGAAATAATTTTTTAGGTTCGTTTTCATTCGTTTTTGTTTAAACAATCATGTTCATTTGTTTAACATGCATAAAAATAATGTTCATGGATATTAAAATGAGCTTATTTCTTATTCTTTTTAGAAATAAACAACCAAACATTAATATTTAATAATCATATTAAACATAAAATAAACAAAATATATTTGGATTATTCTTTCATGTATTGATAGCAAAAAAAAACCCACAAGCATGTCTATTTTTATTCTAAAAACAAAATAAAATCAAAATCTTTAATCTTTAATCTTAACACCATAAAACCTTAACCCTAAACCATAAATCTTAAATTTTAAACTCTACAACCTAAACTCACACCCCCTAATTCCTAAACTAAATCTCTAAACCCTAAATTAATTCCAATTGTGAAAAAAAAAATTTCCCGCTAATAAATGAAATGTTTTTCTAATATATTTTATAGAGGAAATATCAACTTTAATCGAGCAAGCTAATAAACAAACTTATAAAAGAGCTAATAAACATATTTTTCTCATGAACACAAACAAATCAAACACACATATCTATTAAATAAAAGAATATTAAAAACTTTTATCGATACTCGTTTTAACATAATAAATGAACAATATACAAATAGTTTACGAGTTCGATGAAATATATGTTTGTTTATAACTCCACCTTAATTTGAAAACAAAAAACCACATGTCACTTTTTTTTTAAAAAAAAAGATAAATATAAAATCCCAAAGTCACGAATATGATTGAATTATATTATTATTATCTTTACTGAGATCCGTAAAATGCCCTAATTTAAACTAAATAAATTTTCCTTTTGAGAAAAAAAAATGCAAACATGTATATCTAAAATCTCACGAAAGTAAGAATAATTATGAAATCAAATATAAAATTCGACATTTAAAATATGATGAATAAATGGTAGAAAAAGTCATAAAATGAAACTAGCATCGTGGTGATCATAAACACAATGGAATTTATTGAAACTTTCAATTTCCATAATCCTATTAAAATCATAAACATGATCGCCTCAACATGTTCATTTGATTTCAACGTTAATGCAATGTGTGCGTATACATTGTGCATAAAAGTCAAATAATCTATATGACTACAATATTTAATGTACGATATGACTTAATCATAATCTATATACACACCCGTTCAACATAAATATTATATTTACACACTTTACTTAATTTCTTGAAAACAATACATTTCTCTTTACCCAATTTTGCTTCTTTTTTTTTCAATTTGTTTCGTCGGTAACGATATTAGTTTTAGTATTAATTGTAAATGGTTAATATTTTTGTTTTCCTTTATGTGTTTATCTTTTATTTTGTTTTTCTTAAGTTTTATAAGAATAACTTTGTATTTATGACACGTTTTCTTTTGCTTTTGTGACTTGTTTTCGTTCTCCTTTGTAGGTCATTTGGTTGTCCTTCTCGTTTTTTTTTTTGCATGGTTAGAATTGACATCGTCTCAACTGATTAAGATGGTGTTGATTTGTTATCCTCGTGATCTTCCCTACTTTGGACCCTCAGATTGGATTGGATACGCGGTTCGCGTTTGTTGATAGCTTTCTCACGGTGCTCAACTCTGATTTGTGATAGCCAGTGGTCTTTTAGTAGTTTGATCACTTTTTGTAATTCATTTGCCGATGCTTTAGGTTTATTCGTATCTATTTTTTGTTCGAATCTTTTGGTTAGATTTTTTAACCTTCTCATCGTATGGTGATTGTATGACCTCAAGTAACTAGTTTTTTTTAAAAGAACCTCAAGTGACTAGTTTCTTTTGGGTTATAGAAAAATATCTAAATTATATGTTTAGTTTACGTTTATAATAGTAAATTCTCATTATAATTTTAGATACTTTTTATCTTTTAATAAAACTAGCTGCTTCTATATTTTTTTCTTAAATAATGAAAGCACGTTATAAAAAACAATAGTATAACATTTTTAGAAATAAAAGTTAACTACTATTTAATGAACTTTGTTTTAAACTTAATTTTTAGTATAATTAATTAAAGATAATGAAAATCACCATAAGTGAGGTATTCACTAATAATCTTGGAACATATTTGGTTTACAGAAAAATTATTTTCTGGATAATAATATTTTTTTAAAATTATATTCACACATTTAACTTGTTATGATTTTGAGTAAATATATTTGGCCTGTTGGTTAGCTGCTTATATTTTTGTTTCATTATTTTTGTAGAACCTGATATCTTCAATCAATTTGCTTGCCAAGGTGGTGAAAAAGTTCAATTTTAGGTAATGGTGGTAGAAACAATAAAAGAAAATGAACACAAAAAATTTAGAGTGGTTCGAGCTTCTAACAAAGTTCTATATCTACTACCTTAGCTTCTCCACTAAGGATTTCAACAAATTCACTCTTGAATTTCTTCCCCTTTTCTAGGCTTAGGAGGCAACCCCTTACACACTCAAAGCTTTTTACCCAAAGCTTGAGCAATCTCTCTTGTACAAAGAGAAAAATAAAGCAAACTGAAATCTCTCTCACAAGGTATGTGTTTGCAATCTAAAGTTCTCACCAAAACCTAATACACTTGAGCATACATACAATTTAGCTTACAAGTGTTTGTCTATACAAAAAATACAACAATTTAAGCATTAAGACATTTCTTAATCAAAAGATTGTTGACTTGATGATCATTATTTGTTTCAGGTGCTTGAATGGTCATTTTATCTTCCCAAATGAGTTCTTAGTTGTTGGTGACTGTTGGGATTGGATTAAAGCCGTTGGGGATGATTCTCATACTGAATTTCTCAATTCGGTGCAGTCGGTATCGGTACACGGGTTACCTGTATCGATACGGCCCCATTTGAGAAATAGCCGTTGGAGCAGTTAAAGCATAGGGCTATCGGTACACATTGAGGCGTATCGGTACGACCCCCTCCATATCGATACGACTAAGACTGTACCGGTACGAGTTTTTGCTACTAAAATTTTTATGTAGTTGAAACTCTAAAAGGTATCGATACGGTGTTGTATCGTATCGGTATGAGGCTGAGAAAATGGTAGTTTGTCTATTTAAAATCATTTTAAAACATGCCAAAAGCCTTATAAACATTTTCAAACATATTTTCATATTGTTTGGACTTTAATATAAGTTTACAAAATATTCAAACAAGCCCAAAAATATTTTTCAAATTATTATATCAAAACAAGTATCCTAACAATATTATCTTAGGTCATGAATTCTAGACCTACTAGTCTCATTCTTTCATATATAGTCTTCATTTCCTTTCTTTTTCAGTAAGATTAAGATTAAATTTAAAAGTGTCAAAGAAAAAAAACTTGTACCATAATAACTTATCAACAACAATAACACTTATTGATAGACATAACTCATGTTACAAACTATGATTAAACACTACAAATTGTTATACAAATATATAATTATATTTCTATAAAGTGGATGGTTAGGTTTAGTAATTGTATGAATCGAAAACATTACTTTTTCATAACATATAGAAAGTTACTTGTACTGAACATTAGCTATCTGTTATGTTTAGACATGTTGATATAGCTAAACGTATTGCCAACTTTTCTTCAGGTGGCTTCTCATATTAGTATTGGGTCCATAACACGATAACACCATTGCGATTTCGAGTAACAACAGTTATTCCGGCTTCTTTACTTAATTCGACAAACGACACATCACGATTGAGTTCTAGGTGGAGTTGAATGCTTTTCCATAGGTTTCCATGAAAATTACTAAGCCCCAAATTTGCAGTCGTCTTTCTTCCTGGTTACTTGTTTTGATTTGAGAACCAAAACACAAGCCCATTCAACCTTCCTTAAATTTCAATTCCACTCCTACAAAAAAAAAATACATTTCCTTTTAAATCAGTATCATATCTTATATCCATTTATGAATATGTTGCTATAAAAATCAAATATCATGGATATTTTTTAATACAAAAAACCTGGATTACTTTTGAATTTTTTACTTGATATTTCCGCTGAACCCAGTGAATCTCCCTACCACTATTGTTTAAAATAAATAAAAAGGTATATCTTCATCTTTTTCCCTTAATATCTGACTTCTACAATGTTACCCTTAATATCTTTTCATGTCAATAAATAACTAACAAATTTAAAAAGAAAAAAGTTGTGAAATGTTATTTTTATTTTTTTATTTAAAAAGACTTTAATTTTCTAAAATTTTGTAGCCATTGTCTATGCCGCTGTCCAACATCTTCTTCGACAGCCGGGATCATTGAAATGGCCCCCTTACAACAACAAAAGTTTGGATGGGTTGGATCATTGACGATGGCTTAATTGCTCACAATTTAGATATTTTGGTACCTAAAAATTTGAGAAATGGATTAAAATCGTTGTTTCATAACTAAATTCTTGGCCTTGGGTCACACAACTAGCATTGAACTCATACACAAAAGGATGGGACAACAGAAAACAATACTCTTCTATTATTTCTTTTAATCTAAACTTACATTGTCGTTGTTGGGGCAACCCGAAAGTTGATGTGTGCCCCGTCACATCGGGTGAAAAAAAAATGAAGAATCTAACAAGGAAAAAGATGAGTAATTTAGTCAAGGATGTGATCACAAGGGATTTGGCCAAAAATATCAGGACATGAATCCCATTTCCCTTCATCTCTAGCCTCCCAGTATCCACCAATATATCGATACGAATCACTGTTTTTATCCTTTGCAAACCATCTTGGCTTCCAACCTCTCTCTTGCATGTTCCGTGCCTGGTTCCAATCCAGAAAAAATACCCAATCAGACCAAAAATACAACCTATAAAGTTATTTGCTAAATCCAGTTGTACAGTCAACAGCTCAACTAAGTTTCAATCTCCGTATGTCTGATATTGATGCAAACACGTGAAATTGAGGGAAAGCTGTCTAATCAGTGGGGTAAACCATTGAAATCTGACAAAACAATATGTTCTTTCATAGAATACATTCTTTTGCTGCTATGTTTTTTCATGCCGCTGCTCTACCTACATAGGCACCACTGCTTCATGCTTTTACTACATTTTTGGCATTTTCTGGTTAGTTTAAAAGGCCTTGAAATGCTTGTGCAATAAAACCTTTACCCTTTATATGTTCTCAACTAGGAGCCTAAAACTTGGAATAAGCAAACCACAACTTTGGTTTCCAGAAAAATAAAACCAAGAATTTTTCAAGGTCATTTGTGTTCCTAAGTTCCTAACTAACCAACATATATGTAATTATAAACCAACTGTTCCTGGACTCTGAAACTCTTCCATAGCCAATTTGTACCATCACGTGCATAGAACAGTGCAGAAACGAAAAATAAAACTTACCTGTCGTTGCCGCTGCTCCAACCGCAACTTCTCTGAATTTGCCATTTCATACTCCCCATTTTCCAGATGTCTTTGATCAGATCTCAGCCTTGAATCTGTAGGAGGCAGCTTTTCCTGCATGCATTAAGGAGATTAAAATCAATATCCCAATTTTTTCTAGCAGTTCTGAGAATTGGTGTCCATAATGAATTTGATACAAATTAATTCTATCTTTAGTGACCAAGAAGCTTCATTACCAAAAAATCAAACTATTAGAACCTAGAAGCACCCAAGGCTTCAAACGTAATATTGTAATTAAGGATTTGTTAGATATATGTTTATACATATATATATTATATGTATACTATGAATGTAAATGAAATTATATAATCCAGAATGGAATTTTACATCACCCATGTAATGCATTATTAGATGGCTATCAAAACTATCATATCGATCACCTTCAGGCCAGGAGTGAGCTCATTCAATGTGATGGCAAATCGTGTCAAGTTATATCTAGTGGGGTATTTAGAAGGCTTGCTCCGCTTCCAAAGCAGATGGGATTCTGCTAAAGAGTCTAATCCTTTTCCCTTTGCAGAACAATCTCCATTCACATAATGCATGCTCTCATCCCATTTTCCAAATAATGTAGCCACCGTCTTTCCATGCCTATCTTGAACTGCACCATGTACCTGAAATGCAATAAAGTTTTATAAACTGATAAATGCAAAAGATGGCTAAAAAGAGGATGGTAGAACAAACAAAATTCTATTAAAATGAGTTGATATAATTTAGTAGATTGATTATTTTGAGGAAGATGAAAGATCACCTGGTGGGGATTTCTATCAATGATGGATTGCTCCTTAAATTTCAGCTTACATGAAAATTCGCTATTCCCCTCTATTCGCATAGTACCATAGTGATCACAGTACAACTTTCCTAGTATGAGATTGTATATTGATGTTGTCACCTGGCAAAGGATTTAAAAATTGGTAAGAAATGAATACATATACATATTTGTTCTTTAACTTTTGGAGTTATACCTTACTCCACTTGAACACTTCTCCATCATCAAACTCCAAGGTCAACACACCAACAGGATCCAGCTGAATTGAGCGACCCCAAAACTTGCTCTTTAAATTGCTATCACCCCGAAATTTCCATCCTGTACCCTGACAATGACATGCTACGATCATAGGATGATGACTGACCTGGCACCAAAAATGGAATAATTTATCAATAACTTCATAAGATAACATCAAAGCAGAAACAAATAAAAAAAGGATACAGAGATTACTCTTGAAAAAAATATAACAAGCAGCACGCTTTACTGTTCTTGGTACCCTAAATACTGTAAAGGGACGTATAGAAGCCCTATTAATGTTCTATACTTATTAACACCTAAATGCATAAGTTAATACTTAATATCGTTAACTAACTACACTCGTTATAAATTATGTGATTCAAAATCTTTAGCACGCACTCCTGTCTCCCTTACCCAGTAATTCATTATGATTGGTACCAAACAATATCATTTTCGGTGACGATTGGCTAAATATGCTTGCTTCCTTAACACCCTATATATTTGCTCTACTGTGGTTGCATCCAGAACAAGGTCTATGATGTAGCAAGTTTTAGATGAGAATTAAGACAAAAAAAATGAATCAACAGAAGAAGAAACAAGGGAAAGCAACCTAAAAAGGAAAATCCTCACTCTGCCTTTCTGTGAACCAAAGGATCAAAAATAGACTAGAATGCAAAGCTCATGCAGTACAGCAACTTTGACATCAGGCCTAGCAAACTTGTTTCAATTTCATATCATTGTACTAACCAGGTAAAATGAACTCAATAAATCATGCAAAGTCAAAAATTAAGGACAATACTTTTATGTTTGAGATATACACGCACAAAAAATATTGGTAATTAAAAACCAACAGTATAGTAATATGTATAATAATTTAAGTTGAGTTCTATGAACATTGAATTTGATAACACTCAGTAAGCCAGGTGAGCCAGACCTATTCTTCAGTCAAAAGTTTGACCTTTAAAGCGGATTAATAATGGCTTAAATTTTGAATAACAATGTTGTGCAAACTCAGAAAAACAAAAAAAGTAGAAAACAAGGATAGACTATTTCTCGAATCAGTACAAACCTTCTCTGAGATGAAGCGTACACCTTTATCTGGCAAGTCAGCCTCATAGGTTTCGCCTAATAACGGATTAAAGGGTTTGCAAATTCTTCCTTCTGTTGAAGAATATCCGGACACAGCAAATGCAGCCACATTAAGAATTCTCATGAGGTTTTTCCCCTGCAAGTTTTTGAGGGGAAAATTATGAGTTTCAGCGGAGTCTGACCAAGATCCAGATGGCCAAAGTTTATGAAGGGAATGAAATGCTATAAGCATTGCAACTAGCCTTCTGCACAGTAAAGTGCAATATGAAAGAGAGAAATGACGGGAATGAAAATATGAAATGCTATAAGCATTGTATACGATCACTAAAATTAAAGAAGTGATGTGATGATAGATAAAATAATAGCGTATGAAAATTTCATGTTGCAACCAATGCTCTATTCTCTAAAATAAAACATTTGGAGTTCAAAGACTCACCCTTTTCCCCCATTCATATGCACGATCAAGCAGATATGAATACTCCAGATCCTCAAAACACTTTTGAAGAGAAGAGAGAGGCTCATTGAAATAAACAGGAAGACAAACTTTTGTAAGGTCTTTCCCAATATTATCCTTGATCATTGACCAAAGACTTACTCCTTTCTCCTTTTCAACTGGGTCAGGCAACTTTTTTCGCCTTTTAATGCAAGGAAAGTTACTTCCAACTGATTTGATGTGAGGATCAATGTCGTCTTCAGAATCAGCAGCATTAGTACCTTCATCATCAGAAGAGAAAGATGATGTCCGGAGATCAGATCCATTGCTTTTGAAAGAACTCGATGATAAAAAGTCACGAGTGTCAAAGAAAGTATGATCATCTTCACCACTTTCTTCTTCTGCACCATCAACTCTTTCATTATTGTAGAATAGGGTATTTGATACAGAGGAAAAAAAATGTTCTCTGTTAATTTTTTTTCCTTTAAAAAGAATACAAGACGAGTCTTTTTATAGAAGACTTGTTACAAGGGTTTAAATTACAAATAAACTATGAGAGTCCTTATCTCTATCTAATCAGATAAAGGAATTAGAGTTAATCTAAACTACCTCTAACTAATAACAATTATAGAAGAAATAAAACTCTAACTTACAAACGTCTACAGCTTACACTCCCCCTCAAGCTGGTGAGTATACGTTGTAGAGTCCCAGCTTGCATGTGAATTCATCAAAGGTGACTCTTGGTAGTGCCTTGGTGACAATATCAGGTAGATGGTCTTTAGTAGGAACATAGTTTAACTTCACCACTTCATTGTTTACCTTTTCTGAAATGAAGTGCCTGTCAATTTCAACATGTTTGGTTCTATCATGTTGGACAGGATTTTTAGCAATGCTTATTGCCGATTTACTATCACTTAGAAGCTCAAATGGTTTACTTTGACTTAGTTCCAACTAGATCAAAAGTCTTTGCAACCACATACCTTCACAAATTTCGAGAGCAAGGGCTCTATATTCTGCTTCAGCACTGCTTCTAGATACCACAAATTGTTTCTTGCTCCTCCAAGTTACTAGGTTACCCCAAACAAATGAGCAGTAGCCACTGGTTGACCTCCTCTCTGTCAATTCTCCAGCCCAACTTGAATCAGTATAAACTCTCACTTGTCTATCTTCATTTTTCCTGAAAATCAGTCCATGTCCAGGGGTCATCTTTAAGTATCTGAGGATTCGGTTTACAGCATCAAGGTGCTTTTCTCTTGGGTCATTTAAGTGTTGGCTGACTATACTTACTGAGAATGCTATATCAGGTCGTGTGAGGGACAAGTAAATCAATTTTCCCACCAACCTTTGGTACTGTTCTTTGTTCACTGGACTGCCCATCTCATCTCCAAATTTCAGGCCTATTTCCATTGGGGTTTCGGCTGGTTTACAGCCCAACATTCCTGTTTCAGAGAGTAAATCAAGGATATATTTCCTTTGATTTATAACAATACCATTTTTTGACCTTGCAACCTCCATCCCTAGGAAATATCTCAAGCTTCCTAGGTCTTTGGTTTCAATTCCTTAGCCGAAATCCTTTTAACCTGCTTGATCTCGTCAAGGTCATCCCAGTAATTATTATATCATCTACATAAACAATTAAAATGGCTTTCTTTTTACCTGATGACACTTTTACAAATAGAGTGTGATCTGTTTGA
The DNA here is from genome assembly GCA_019671005.1 of Hibiscus mutabilis. Classification (NCBI taxonomy): domain Eukaryota; kingdom Viridiplantae; phylum Streptophyta; class Magnoliopsida; order Malvales; family Malvaceae; genus Hibiscus; species Hibiscus mutabilis. Next base: position 46,820,043 of record CM033730.1, on the reverse strand, counting down.
CACTGCTTATAGCCATTTTTTATAATTACCTTAGTGAATCTCTCAAACCAGGCCCTTGGAAATTGTTTAAGGCCATATAGGGATTTTATCAGCTTGCACACCTTTTGTTTTCCTTGACCAGCTTCTATTCCAGGGGGAATTTTCATGTAAACATCTTCCTCTAAGTTTCCATTCAAAAAAGCATTCTTGATGTCCAATTGGTGTAGTGTCCAGTCCTCATTTACCGCCAGGGATAGCAAGACTCTCACAGTGTTCAATTTTGCAACCGGAGCAAATGTTTCTTGGTAGTCAATCCCATAGGATTGTGTGAATCCCTTTGCCACCAGCCTTGCTTGAATCTTTCCACACTGCCATCTGAATTATACTTGACAGTGAACACCCACTTGCATCCTACAAGTTTCTTCCCTTGTGGTAGATCAGTTAGAACCCAAGTCCCATTACTTTCGAGTGCTTTGACTTCTTCATTTACTGCTTTCCTCCAATCTGGATCCAAAAGAGCCTTCTCTATTGTTGCTGGTATTTTAATTCTGTCGACATTTGCAGTGAATGTCTTAAAGGAAGGCATAAGATTGCTATAGGCAACAAATCTTTGTATAGGATGACTAGTGCACTTTCTCACCCCCTTTCTTTGAGCAATAGGTAAGACATCAGTATCAATAAGAGGTAGAGGAACTGAAACTTCATTTTGAGAGGATCCCTTACCATTCAAACTTTCTGAGGCAGTAGGACTAAGGTCCAATTCTTGGCAGCATCCAGGTTGTGTAATGGCCTCTGGAAGGATTTTCTTTCTCCTTCTGTAAACACTGAGCTCCCTTTTCTCAAGCTAAGGAGTTTGGTTTATTTGAGGTGTTTTTGGTGAATTTTGACATGGTGGAGAGCAAGGTGCAGTAGGTAAAGTAGGAGCAGATTCAAGAGAGGGTAAACTGTTAAAAAGAGATGTAGGACTGGAAGGAAGGGAATGAGGCAAAGGTGAGGTCGAAGGTACCAAGATTGAAGGCAGATTTAAGGGCTGGAAGTTGTTAAAAATCTGAAATTGGTCAGAACTCTCCCCCTTAATTTTAGAATTGGTGAAATATGGCTCATTTTCAAAGAATGTAACATCAAAAGAAGTGTAAATTTTTTTAGTAACAGGAGAGTAACATTGGTAGCCCTTCTTGGTGGAGGAATAACCTAGGAAAATACACTTTATAGCTCGAGGATCTAATTTTGATCTAGACTGATTTGTATTGTGAACAAAGGCAGTACACCCAAATACCCGTAAAGGAAGTGACAAGGATAGAGGTTTAAAATCTGGAAAGTTTTCAAGAAAGACATCTCTAGGTACTCTAAACTTCAAGGGTTTACTAGGCATCCTATTAATCAAGTAAGTGGCAGTAAGAACAGCTTCACCCCAAAAATATTTAGGAACATTGGCAGCAAATAATAATGACCTAGCAACCTCTAATAGATGCCTATTTTTTCGTTCAGCTACCCCATTTTGTTGAGGAGTGTCAACACAAGAGCTAAGGTGGACAATACCCTGTTGTTGGAAATAAGTACCTAGGGTTCTAGTGAAATATTCACTGCCATTATCAGTCTTGAGAATCTTAATGGTACTTCTAAACTGAGTTTTGACCATATTGTGAAACCTTTTGAAGATTGTTTCTGCTTCGGATTTTTCTTTCATTAAGAAGGTCCAGATTGTTCGAGAATGGTCATCAATAAAAGAAATAAACCACCTATAACCATTTAAGTTTTTTACTCGGGAAGGGGCCCAAATGTCACTATGAATAAGGGAGAAAGGTTGAGAAGGTTTGTAGTGGGATGATGGATAATTGCTTTTAATATGCTTGGCAAGTTGGCAAATATCACAATGGAATAACTTTGGACTTTTATTGATAAAGAATTGTGGTAACAACTTTTCAAGATAGAAAAAACTCGGATGTCCTAACCTAAAATGCAATAACATAATATTATCAAATAAAGGAGAAATGTGTTTTGGAATAATAGTAGCCTGAAGGGAATAACTTGAGAGGGCTTGTTTTTGAGGAGGTAGTAGTCCTTCAAGGATGTAGAGGCCACCATACAACCTAGCATTGCCAATCACCTTTCCCGAGCCCAAAGCCTGAAATTCACACAAGTCCAAATCAAACTTGATTGTACATCGCAAGTCATGAGATAGTTTACTAACAGAGAGCAAATTGCAGGCTAATTTTGGTACATAGAGAACTGAATCTAAGCAAATATTGTTAGTTAATTTAATGGAACCACTCCCTTCAATAGAGGATAAAGTACCATCTGTTGTCTTGACATTTGCTTGTGAAGAGCTGTTTTTGAAATTCTGAAAGAGACTTAGATCTCCAGTCAAATGATTAAATGCTCCCGAATCCACAATCCAAGTAGTAAACCTGTTTGTATTAGCTATAGTAGCAAATGAAAGACTATCTTCATGCGTTGCCAATGCAACCTTGGATTCACCAGATGTAGTCAGTGGACCAAAAAACTTTTGAATCTCTACCACCTTTTGTTTACTGAAGAGGCTATTGCTGGTCCTGACAGACTCTGACCAAGGAAGGTAATTGTTGCCATTTAGTCTATGGCAGGTGATGGTTGCTGGTGGAGCATCTGCGATACTGATTTGTGGGGTAGAGGTTTCAGCAGCCTCAAAACTAACTTTAGATGTTTTATCCATCTTTGGCTAGGGTTTGTAAGTAGGATCGACAAACCTAATCTGATACCATGTAGAATAGGGTATTTGATACAGAGGAAAAAAATGTTCTCTGTTAATTTTTTTTTCCTTTAAAAAGAATACAAGACGAGTCCTTTTATAGAAGACTTGTTACAAGGGTTTAAATTACAGATAAACTATGAGAGTCCTTATCTCTATCTAATCAGATAAAGGAATTAGAGTTAATCTATAAACTACCTCTAACTAATAACAATTATAGAAGAAATAAAACTCTAATTTACAAACGTCTACAGCTTACAATTATCATCATCTGAGTCAGTTACACTTCCTTCTGAGTAAGGAATTGAACAAAGATAAGAGAAAAAAGTTAACCAAAGAAAGCAATGACATGAAAACATTTAAGTAATAACAACAATGTGAATGCACATGAATCAAAGAATGTCATAACCATTACCCATTTTCTATAACTAAGCAATCAGCCCTATAGCTATTTTAATAAGTCAGCCCCAGAACAGGACAAGCAGGGCTGTAGAACAATGGCCATGACTCCCTTAACAGAGGAAAGACCATATAGATCATTTCTAAATCTGCTCCTGCCTATCTGGCAGTCCATTGCTGTACTTAATGATGTATAAAAGGGGATGGAAATGCATAAGGGGAAAAGAGCCAAAAATAAAAACTTCAAATTGAGGGAAAGAAGATTAAACATACAAGACGGAAAAACTAACATGCAATAACAAGGATAAGGCAGAGACATGAACCAACTAATCATTTGACCATGTAAAAAGACATCCCTTTATTCGAATTCAAGTTAGAAGGTGCACTGCCTCAAGGTAATATATGAACCTCTAGTTAACAACCATTATAAGTTGTCTACAAATAAGTACAGGTAATACTCAGGCACATGACTAATAGAATGAGAAAAAATATCCCTTAACTGATAGAAAGTTGTGAGCATTGATTATAAACATCAATCACATGTCCCAGCACATAAGGAACTGTTGATCATAAATTAAGGAAGCAACAGTTGTAATAAATAGTTTCAATGCCTAAAATCATACCACTAGACTTGTATTGCCTTATCATAGAAGAAGCCCTTAGATCATTCAACTTGTTTTGGCTCTCATCAACCACTGTATTCTCCAGATCAACTTTTTCTGTCTACAAAATAAAGTACAAACATCAGTTTCTGAGGAAAAGATTACTAAAATAAGAATTTAAAACTTTGTTTCAGAAGTTATTCCTCAGAGATAGGAGAACAATTGTTGACAGAGAATAAGTAGCATTCACTTAAAAGATAATAAATAAATAAATCAATCAAAATTGCAGATAAAGCCAAGTCCCTCAACATGCATGTTGCTGCAATATCAAAGATCAACAATTTTCACTAGACACAAAGTACAATGAAACTCAACTCCACAAATTTTAATGTAAAGCTATATAACTTAACACCCCAAAGCAAAAGCTGCTTATATCTCACGACATGCTCACGAATATACCAACTTCTTGCAGTGTTGTAATCCTCTTGATAGACAATTGCACTTCATTTCAAACACAAGATGCCGACTATAGGCTGTAAAACAACAGGATGTAGATGTAGCAAAAGGGGACAGTTAGGCCTCCTTGCAATTAACTTAAGTTGCATATTTCAACTACCAAGAAGAGCTCAACTATTTTCAAAGAAGAAGACAACTACGTCTTTTAATGAACAAGATGGTAGTGAAACTAAACCATAAAGGTTTCTCATCCAGTCAGCTCCATTTGGCCCAAATACACCAACAAATTTAAGGAGAGAGGAAAAAAGAAAAGTCTTTTTACTGAAAAAGAAAGGGCGTACCTCAAAACAAGTACACTTGAAAGAGACTTAAAAAGAAAGAGGAAGTACAATGAGCATAAAGTAATTTAAGTAAGCTACTTTGCATGTAGCTGTTGGTATTCTCAAGAAATATGACAATTATACATGCTTTATGTCTACTTAATGCTACTTGGTCAAAAGAATGCTCAGCTATGATTAAAGTACATCAACTGCTAGTTAAGGAATTTTAAAATTCTACCAGTTAGAAGGAAAACTTCTCATTATGCCACACACATCTAATTTGCTCCATCCAATCAAATAACCTACCCAAAATATCACTGATCCAACCACCGGACAACTGGTACTGTCACTGCCATCAATGTCATCATCAAGATTGCTACAAGCCCCACAACAAATGTCTCACTGCCATTAACATTTATTTTATCTCGAATCAACCACAATACCACCAATGTTTTAGAAACTAAAACAGACTCCTCTCAACTTCTATACCAGAGTATGAGCAAGAGGCTTCATAATTATGTCAGCAGAAAGGCACCAGAGTTATAGCTAAATTCACAGGAGATGGTAGGGAAATTAAAATCCCCCCTTTGTAAAACAAATTATCATCAAAATATTCCTTTATGTGATTCAATAAACACCAATCACAAAGATGCTAAATATCTTAAAAAAGCATACCTTCCATAATTTCTACTAAAAAAGAAAAGGGAGTCGATGATTTGTTCTGAAACAACCAATCAACTTAATAATTTTGATTACACATACCTCTAAAAGACGCAGGGTGTCAATCAGAAGACTTTGTTTCTGTTTAAGCAACACCAGGTGGCTCTGCAATGCTGAGAATTCACTCTTCATAATCTGTTCGCTATCTTGGATAACCAATTCGTTTACCTTTTCCTGCATCAACCGTTGCCTCAACTTCTCTGTTGAAACCGCCACATTGTCCATCGGAGCCATGAGCTCGCTATTTGACATCCTAGGGAACAAGTCTTTAACCGCCTGTAGCGCCTCCACCCAAGCAACCCGATCGTCCCGCGTCTCGGCTCGTAAATGAAGCCTTTTCGTTCCAGTAAAGATCGAGAATCTCTTATCATCTGATCTGCTTTCCCTTATAGAAGAAACCTGAGAAAAAGATCAATAATTCAAGAATTGAAAAATCAAATTTGATTTTTTCCCATTAATTCATTAATTTGATTTTTAACCTTTAGGTGGACTTCCCCAAAGGGTTTGCGACGGTTTACGGAATGGCGAGAAATGGAATTGCGATGGCGGGAGATTATACGGAGAGACTCTTTGCCGATAACTTTGGATCCTCTTTCCGTTTCTTGGCTAACAACGATCTTATCAGGTCCGTGGATTTTATAATATGATAAAACTCCGTCTTGTAAAACGAACCATCTCGGTTTCCAACCTTTCCCGTAATTCACCCATTTGTAAAGCACTCCTGATATTCCGTTCCCTACGATGTCGTTTATCTTCACATCCACTTGCGGCGGAGGAACCGGAACCGGAGCCGAAGTCGGAGCCGTAGTAACCTCTCTTCCCAACGATGTCCCATGTCTCTGGTTCATCCGATTCAAATCCACGCTACTACTACGGCGATGTTGATTGTTCTGATTTTGATTGGACTGGCACGTGATCTGGACCGTGGATCGAACTGATTTGGATCTGAATGAAGGACCGGAAGAGGAAGTAGTTGTTACGGTCGTTGCACGCGTAGGAGGAGGCATGGTGCCGATGACGTTGTCGGGTAAGCGTTTGACAGGGGAATGATCCGGTACGGGTGAAATACAACAAAACGGATGCATAGAAATAAAAGAAATGCCTTTTCAATTGGATGAAAGAACTGGAAGATTCCGGTAATGAGGACGGTCGGCGTCACGGCGGAGCACTGTGGTTGCAGTTAAAATTTTCATGGAACTGTTTTCTTCTTCTTCTTCTTCTTGGATTGGCGCTTTTCAGAACATTTTTGTTTTATTTTCTGTAGAACAATTTGCAGAGACGGTTACAAGATGACTGAATTAAAAGGAACGGTGGCGTTTTAGAGCAAATAAATGACCGTCGGGCGGAGTATCCCGTGAGAGAAAAAGAATCCGGTGAGGTGGGATACCGGTTTGGTTCAACTGAAGACTCTCTGAGTAACGACGCAACTTAAATTGTCGACTTTTAAGGAGCTAAAAATCAGATAAAATTAAATTTTATAATCTGTATATTCCCTTATGTATTTATTATCTTTTGTACTTGTATTTAGATATTTTTTATATTTTATGGTATTTTCGAACAATACAGAATGTACGAAAATATTGCATATGTGGAGTTATAAGTGATCAATATATGATTTTTAAATTTTACATTCAAATGTTAAATAATAGTTTTGATTATTTTATTTAATTTTTTTATAAAATATAAAAAATAAAATATTTTATAATAATAATAATATTTATCATTGAAAATAACTCTATTTTAATTTTTTAAAGTCAATACTCAATAAACTCATGATTTGAACTGAGTTAAGAATTTATAATAATAATAATAATGATAAATATGGAAATCTAAAATCTTTTACATCAATTCTATTACTTATATGCACCATGCTAAAAAGGTGGCAATTTTATGTAAAAAAAACCCATAAAAATAATTATTTAAAGAAATAACCCCCTCATAACATTATTTAGAAAAATGATCCCCAAATTTGTCACTTATGAAGAACTCGCATTCTGCGCAAAGCGAATTTTGACCTCGCTATCTGCGCACAGCGAGTTGTTCTTACATGGCATCGCTTTTCAGAATAACGAACTTAACAGGAACTTGCGCTCTCCGAAACGCGAGGTCCCCGAGAATTTAAAGAGCCGGTTGAATTTATCGCGAGCTGTTTGATGGATTCTTTGTAAATCGGGGTAGTAGAACAAGCGTCCATAGGCATGTTCGAGCGATATTTCAGGGCTATTAATAGTATAACTTTAGTAAAAGGCGAGTTTAGATGCGTAGTACTAGAACTTGTCTTTCATTCGACACCAATATGGGCAAGTTCGGTGCATTATAAATCGAGTAAAATTCGCGTTGAAAACGGTACCATAGCTTGTTTTTGTGAATGACTGAAAAGTTAAAAGGACGTGATAATCTTTTTCGGTTTATTTATCAAGTTTTTAATGTACGTTTATTATCGCATTTGTTGACCTTGGAGGTCTTGTGGAGAAACTTGGCTTCCATTTGAGACTAACATTGAAACGTGAGATACACGGAGAAAGGTATAAAATTTGCGTTGAAAATAATTCGAGCGTGGTTTTCTATAGGAACGACAAGGCAGAAAGACAACTTTTTAAAATCAATGAGACCTTATTATTTCAACATAAACTTATATTACATCCGTAGAAAGTTGTAACTAGTGATGTGGTAGGAGCTTTAGCCGCGGTTACCTTCTCGAGTATTGTGATTTGTCGTTCAACTTGTAGGTCTGACCTCGTTCAAATATGATGCAAATGCTCGAAGCTCTGGGCACGTACTCATGATGCAACTACATATACCAACAAATTCAATACTCGAGAAATCTCTTAGCCAAAATATTTTTTGAGTATTTGATTTGTTGTTATTGGTAGCTACAATAGAAGCATAATATTCTCTGAAACTACCAGATTGCAACTTCGGGGGAGGTACTTATAGAAGGGATCTCGCATTGTGTGAAGAGCAATTAATTCCAGGATTCCTGACATTGCAGGGATCTCGCGTTCTGTAAAGAGCGAGTTCTGCCAGGATTCCTGACGTGTCAGGAATCTCGCATTCTGTATAGCGTGACTTCTGCTAGGATTCCTGACTTGTTAGGAATCTCACGTTCTATACAAGTGAGTAGCTGGTTTAAAATTAAAAAATAAATAAATAACAACAAACAGTAACAAACAACAAATATCAATCATAAGATACCCTAAAATTAATATGAGCAAATACAAAAAACACTTAGTTCATACGAGGGCCCGAGCGGTTAGGACACGTGTTAATCGTGTATCTGGGATTTTTACATGCACTACAAAGTTTATTTGTCCAGTTCTTTCTCTATGTTTGACCATGTCCTCTGCACAGTAAATCTGTATCGATCGTAGATGTCTCTTATTTCGTAGTAGTGCATGATCTGGGCGTATGGCCGGTTCATCATCAACGGCATACGGATCAATTTCATTTCCGATGGGAGGAAACTCTTTTTCGTAAACCTTCAATACCTTGATCCAGTAAGTATACCGGATCAAGCAGTTACATGTAGTGAATCTGTTGGGAAGAACAAGCAGCAATGGCATGTGCGCAGGGGTATTTGAATGTTTGGAAGACTCCGCAGTCGCAGGTTTTCTTCCTTAGATCTACCACGTACACGTTGTGTTGTATGCCTTCCAACGGCCACGAAAATTCTGAAACACGAAATAAATAGCCTTCTCGAGAGAAGAGAGTTGCAGTCATCGATTTGAATGGCGCACATAAGTTTGCAATTTTTCCAGGAAGTCCGGGCACACTTTGTGGCCACCTGCCATGTAATCAGTTGCTTACCTTTCAGGGTTGCAAATAGGTTAGCCAAACGATAGTAGGTCGCTTTGACAACGGAAGTGATAGGGCAAATGTCGCACTCCCTTCAGAGCTGAGTTGACCGCCTCAGCCAAGTTCGTTATCATGTGACCATATCGTTTACCCTCATCATATGATCGAAGCCATTTTTCCCTCGGGATTTTGGTAAGGTAGCCTGCGCCTTTGTCATTCTTGGCTCTCAGTTCTTCGAACAACTGGTCTACCTCATGTACGTAATGCAAGTTTCTTAGAGAATGACAAACACCTAGTTAGTGGCGAACAATACATGCAAAGATATTGTAAACGCAGTTGACATAAAAAGACGTAAATCTGTAAGTAGTTTGCCGTAATTTATCGTAAGTAGTAACGGTGGTAAATATAGAGAGGCTGCCAAGACCGGCCCAAACCTTGTATTGCGTACTTGATCGCATTGGATCTGTCGAAAATAAGACATACCCCATCATCCATTGCCCGCACTACATGAGAAAGAACATGTCTCCGTAGGTTCTTAAGGAAGAACTGGCAAGACTCGAGATCCTCTTTTTTTACTATTACGAAGGCTACATGAATAGTTTTTCGATTGTCGTCTTGTGCAACCGCCAGAAGTAAGACCTGTGTATATTTTTCTTACAACCAAGTACCGTCGATCTGAACCATCAGCTTGCAATACATAAATACATTAATGCACTAAGGAAATGTTCAAAATAGCCAGTAGAATTGACAAACACCTGGTAGAACATGATCATTTTCGTATGTCAGAGCCGTCTCAAGTTTCACAACCGTTCCGGGTATGTGTTTCTGCATCATTTTTAGCCACGACTGCAACTCGTTGTAAGATTCCTCTCATTGGCCAAACAGTTTTTGTACGACCTGCCACCTTGCATACCATGCTTTCGGGTATTCATGAATGTAGCTGTACTGATTTTTTACTGCAACGATACATGTGGCAACCATCACACAAGGATTTGCTTTGACCAGTGGCATGAAGGTATCGCATAGGACGTGCACGTCCAATTTCTTGTGATCCTGACTTAGGCTGTTCACGGTGTATGTATAAGGTCCATCCAGTTTCGCGATTCTCTACAACCCGTTCAACATCTTCAAGGATAATACATGAACCCTCCACTCATATCCCTCTTTCTTGTGGGTGCACTCCGCAATGTAGAAATTCAGTTAGGTTTTTTTCACAGTCGTTGTAACTGTCCGGCGAATGTTGTAGTGCTTAATCGCGGCCACAACCAGTTCTTTTGTCAAGAATGTCATCCCAATGGCCAGTTTACCACTGGCACGGTGGTTGTATCCCTCTATCCTTGTCACATCACGGATGGCTTTCACGTTTGGCTGCTGCTAGTGCCGCTCATCAACTACGAAATTGTCGAGTGGTATCCTACTGACCGAGTTCTGCGACAATTTGACTACGTCCATCATCACGCTGACTGGGTCGGGAAATAGATGACAAGGTATGGCAGGCGGCCGCCCATCTGTGTACCCATTGTGAACAAGGACGTCACATTCAACTATATGCAGTGGTACTACCGAAACGGGAAGCCGCATATACTGACTCTGGAAGAGCGCCAGCGAGAAATTATGTTGCCTCCCAAAAACTGCCCGCCCGCACAACGTCATGCCACCCAGTGCCAACCGATGCAGCGTTGTACCATAATGGGGCCTGAAAGCCAGAGACGTCGAACACACACTGTAGGGGCCTCGTCCTTTGGAACATCGCGAGCAGTAGATCAGTTCGGGGCAAGGCTTTCGACACCAACTCCAATACCGACATTCATGAACTTCACTTCGTCATCATTTCTGCAGATGGGTGGTCCTCAAACGTTTCAGTAGACTAGGCCTCCACCCGAGCTTTTCATGACGGATATCTTTCGTCCCTTTATGCTGGTGCCTCCACCATATTACCCGACACCGCCTTTTGCATATATTCCTTCGGTGTTGGATGTTCCACCATTGGTAGTACAGTTCAACTACAACATTGTCGAGCAGACACCACCGCAGAGTTTGTTCTACACCGGCCCCGGTGTCAGCGGTGGTTTGCATTTCGATGATGATCATGACGCCGATGATGATGACGATGACGATGGAGCACATACCGATCGGAGGAATCCGTCATGAGAACGTCGTGCACCCAGCTGCGGAACGAGTGGACATAGGCGTCATTAGGACGAATGGATGTTTATTTATCAACTTTAGTTATTATTTTATAATAATAAAAACTTTATTTTGCCTTATTTTTACATAGTTTTAGATTTTATATTTATTTTGCCTTATAGTTTTAGATTTATTATTTTATAACCCGATACATAAACGGGACAAGATTATCACGCCCTTTTCACTTTTCGGTCATTCACAAAAACAAGTTATGTTACCGTTTTCAACGCGAATTTACCCGGTTTACAATGAATCGAACTTGGCCATATTGGTGTCAAATGAAAGACAAGTTCCAGTACTACGCACCTAAACTCGTCGTTAACTGAAATTATACGATTAATATCCCTAAAATATCGTTCGAACATGCCTATGGACGCCTGTTCTGCTACCCCGATTTGCAAAGAACTCGCTTTCTGCAGAAAGCCTTTAAATAGCCCGCGATAAATTTAGCCGGCTCTTCAAATTCTCGGGGACCTCGCATTCTACAGAAAACGAGGTATTGTTAAGTTTGTTATTCTGAAAAGCGATGCCACGTAATAAGAACTTGCTTTTCGCTTAAAGTGAGATCAGAACTCGCTTTGTACAAAACGCGAGTTCTTCGTGCGTGGCAGATTTGAGCGTTATTTTTCTAAATAATGCTCTGAGGGGGTCATTTCTTTAATTAATTATTTATAATGGGTTTTTACTTAAAATTGCCTAAAAAGGTAGTTACCGGGCCGTTAACGATTTAAGGGTTTTATGAACACTCTACCAAATATTATTCATCTTATATGACCCAGATTCGAATAACTATGTTAGCAATGTGCGCATGAGTTATCTAAAGCTAACAAAAAGAATAAATACTATGTAAGACCATATAAGAATTGTTCAAAAAATTAAGGGTTTAGAATTTAAAATTATTGATTTAAATTTTAGTAAAAAAACAGTTGTACAATTCTCTTATACAATTTATGTATCAAATGATAACCTTTTATATATCTAATAATTAAACTTTTTTATTAAAAGATAACTATTATTCATAATTTATTTTGTTTTTTTAGCTAAATAATGACGTTGAAAAAATTGGTGAAATAGAGCACGTCATAAACTATTTGTTGAACTAAGAGCATTGCTACAGTACTATAAGAAGACGACAACACTTCAGGTCGACTTCATGCATAAAAACGTATTCGATTACATGTCACTTCATCAACCCATTAATTGATAGCTTTATCTCTGGAAGAAAATAATCTATAGATCAATAAATATTATTTTCAAACGCCATAGTTTGTGCAATTTACTCATTTATTTTTAAATATATTTTTCGTTATGTTTGGTAAATAGCTTTTTGAGTCAAAGTTAGAGGTTCGAAACTTTTTTAGAGGTCTGACCAGTCAAATTTGCTAATTTAGATGTTTGGTAAATAGAGTATTATAATAGCGGATTGGAGTGAAACCTCTCATTTTGAAAAATCTCACTGTAAGAGCTTTTTGAGTTAGAAGTTTGGATAAAATACTTGTAAAGACCATTTTGTCCTTGATAATTATGATTTTTTAAAAATAACCTAAAATTGAATAACTAAGAAAAATTAAAAAATCATAAATAATAAATTAATATATACATATAAATTTAATAATTAATAAAATTATATTTAAAATATAATTTCACAAATAAAAAAATAATATATACATCTTTCACATATGTTCAGTAATGATATTAAAAAAATTAAGTTCCATAATATACTTAATATTAATTTATACCAAATAATAATAACTAATAAATTATTCAAACAAATATTGAATAAGATCGTGTCCTTATATGTCATTTTGCTTGTTCAAATAATAAAACAACTATTAACTATCAGTTAATTTTATCAAACACTTTTTTATACACTCAACTAATGCAATTTGTTAGTCAAATCAGTTAATATTTATCAGCTAATATAATCTGCTATCAGCTATCCGCTAATTGCCAAACATAGCATTTAACCGACAATCCTTTATCAACCACTCACATAATATAAAATATCTAGAATAAACATCATGTACCAGTACGTATCACTAATCATATGCAATGATATGTATCGATAACTTTCGAAATTATGTGACTTAAAGCTTGTTTAGTTATTTTTGTAATAAAATGTGTTTACTTTTTGCGTCACTTTTTTATATTTTTGTTTTTAATTCAAATAATAAAGCACTATTAAAACAATACTTCCTAATAAAGTTTTAATTAAATTTCGTCAAAAAACATTAAATAAATTAAAAGTTCATTTTTTTATCAATTTTATTAAAATCACTTCAAAGGGATGGTCATTTGATTCAAATTTAACGAAATCTGACACGACCGTAAATGATCGTTTTTATATAAAAAAAATCAAGTTTACATCGGTTTATATTCAAACGAGTGATTTAATTTATGGATCAAATATAAATCAACCAAAATTCGATCCTACCCAACTACTATTTCTATCCCCTTTCCTCCCAAAACATGTTAATAATTTAACATGAAAAATATAATTTGTTAACCGAGAGGCAAAAAAATTTCAAAAAATCAAAATATAATAGTAATTAGTATTCTAAGTCAAGATTTGAAAGTTCTAAACCATCTGAAGCACGATGGATAGATTGTTTTTTCCTTAAATAATTTAAGGGTTAATACAAGTGATTTATTTATTTATTTATTTTGATAATATGCATGTCCGTCTTACGGTCTATGTTTGAGGTGTTAAGTTGCCCCTTCCAATAATATCTTCTCCAAGGATTGAACTCGTGTCCTCTCTTTGGAATATAAATTATCTGCCCCTTTTTGGTGTCCCTATTTTTGCCCCCACACGAAAAGTTATGTTTAGGGTTTATGGTTAAATTTTGTGGTTAGGGTGTAGGGAATTTGGGGTAGGATATATTTTTAGGGTATATGGTGTAGGGTTTAGGATTTAGGGTTAGGGCTTGGAATTTAATTTTTTAGTGTTGGGGCATAGAAAGAGGCATCGAGAAAGGGCTGATGATTTTTATCCCTCTCATTGAGAGTGCAATGTGCCTTACCAATGCACCAACACTTGTCTGTGATGATTTAATTTGTTAATATTTAAATTTGAATGATATATTTCGTAAAAAATAAAAGTTTATAATTCAGTCGAAAGTTAAAATTAAGTTCAATAATCTATATGGTAAATCACCGGTCTAGTTAAATTTAATGTCACTCAATTTAAGTGTTGTTTGATAAATTGAAAAAAAAAAACTAAGCGTTAACTTTAAATTATATTTGATTGTTTTGTAAATGTAAACTTTTCGAATATAAAAATAATAATATTGAAAATAGTTTTTGTTAAGTGATAAGTAGATCCACATTTCATTGAAAAATTTTAGTGGATAATACCAATTTTAAATTATCAAACATATTAAAATATTAAGCCAGTTAAATTATTTCAACGAGTTATAAAACTGACATTAAATCAATTAAAAAGACACTTAAAAATAAATTTTACTATCTCCTTTCTATAGTTTCCAATAAAATCAATATTTTATTAGAAAATAAATTAAACATAAACTCGACTGACGTATAAGGTTTTTCCTTCCCATTTTCACAGGCATAAAGTGTGACATAATATAGTATTACTTAATAATTGGGTTTTAATTAAGGAAAAATTTTTGATACACATGCCGTGTAAACTTTAGTTTACACGTACCTTTTACTTTTAGGAGTTAGGGTTTAAGGTTTAGGGGTTTAGGTTGTAGGGTTTAAAAATTAAGGTTAGTGTTTAGAATTTGGGGTTTAAGGTGTGGGATTTAGTTTTTTAGGGTTAGGGTTAAAAATTTAGGATTTAAATTTTTATAGTGTAAATACACAGACATGTGTATCAAAATTTTACCCCTTAATTAATTTTAAAAATGGAAATTTGAAACTAGAATATGGAAAAGGTCATAGGAAAATATAAATGATTGAGTAAGACTTTATTTTTATTTTTTTAATTTTATTTTTTTAATTTTATTTTAAGTTACTATAAGAACGGGTTAAGGGAAGAGCCGGCCCGCCGCGAGAATAGGAAAAGTGGAGAAAGCATGGAAGGACACGTGGGAGGAAATGAATGATTGGGAAGGATTGACATGAAGTAAGCCGAAAGTAGGCTTTAGAGAGTACTAACGAAAGAGGAAAAAACAGATGGTTTGGCTGACAAAACAATAAAGGCTTCGGTGATTGAGTGGTCCATTTTCTTCCCCTGCTGCTACAGTGGTAGTTTTAAAGTTTGACTGTGAATTTATTCGAATTCGTTACCTGATATTATCTAATAATAAATAATTTAATGTATTATCGATTTAGGATATATTTAATCAATAAGTACTTGATGTATTGATAAAATACTTTGCACTTTCAAGAAGAAGACACAAATTTAAATTTTGAAGACAACATTGTTAGAAAAGACAGCTTCGTACACCGAACATAGACTGTAAATCGGGCATATATATTATCGAAAAAATATAAAATTTAAAAAACTTTAACCTCTTCTTTCAACTAGTGTCATATGTTGAACTCAACAAGTGACCTCGGTAGAAAAACGAATGATGTTCATCTTAAAAGGTCTGAGTTCAATCGCTTTGTCGATTAGGTGTGCGTTCATTGTCGAATAGGTAAGAATATGTACTGCACATTATAATCACCTTTTGTTTATCATGTTTTAATGTTTGTTTCCTTAATTTTTTTTTATTTTCCTACTTTTATTGTAGTTTTTTGGGCACATTTTTCTTTTGCTTTTGTGAAGTGCTTTTTCTGTCGTTTGGCACGATTTCACATATTTTTGCGGTCATTTGGTATTTTTATAGAGATACTCACAACACTTATTTTTTGATTTGAGCTTGTTGGGGATCATAGAAAATTTGATATCATTTTATAGTTCTTTTTCGAGGTAATCAAATATGGGTAGCGAAACAATATGCTTAATAGTTTAGTTCACTCATCACTCATTTTTTTCACATTATTAAAAGTCTCGTTTGAATTGAGACAAAAGAAATTCATGTAATTTTTTGTGTTCTTTGCCGATAGACGTCGTTTTTAATAGAAGGGTTCGTTTTTTTTTGTACTTTTGGTTTTAGATTCTTTTATATGAGTTTTTTTATTAAACTTTCAGAACATGGGTTAAAGCTCTCATTTAACATTCTCCTTTTTTTTAAGTTGTGGGTTTAAAATATAATAGGAGCAAAATTCTCTTTCCTATGTAAAATTGTTCAAAAAAATATTATAATTACAATATGTAATTAATTGTCATTGTATTAAACATGGTATAACTTAACACTTAATTGCATGTTTTAACAAATGTTGTGTTTTCATTTGCGTTACATTTTAGTTATTTTATCTCGAATGTTTATATCGTATAACGTACAAGTCAACAGCTCCATCATTAAATTAGTTTATAAACTTGACATTTTCGTTTTATTTATATATTTACTCTTTTCTCGATATATTTGTTATTCAATAACAATATTAAGAAACGTGATAAGAAGACAAGCTCACCATGACTCATCGTGGGAGCACGAATGCCTATGATTTAAAGTTGGCAAATTTACTAAAATATTGCCCTAGTTTTTTTCTCACAAATATAACGCTAGTCAAATTATTTTTATATATTATTCTACAGTAAAAGTGAAGATGATAGCATTAGATATCATCTTTGAACAGTAAATAAATTTTTAATTATTGTATTATTTGAAGATAGAGGTTGCTGGTATCATTTTTAATTGGTGCACTGTTCAAAGACCGTGTCTCTTGCTCATTTCTTTAAATTTTTTATTCGATTTTATCTAATTACTGTTAATAGACGATAGCAAATAGTGTCATCTTTAAAAATCACTATAAAAAGTACAATAATTTGAGAAATAAACTAGATTCTACCATATTTTGGGATAAAAAACAAAGGACAATATTTAGTCAATTCTCGTTTAAAGTTGTTTACATTGTTTTTCTGAATTTTGTTATTTTTAATATTATAAATAAATTTAAATATTTTTTATATAAAAAGTATTGTACTTTTGACGAAAGGGTGAGACTAATAGTCAATTATGAATATTATTTATTAAATAAATATTATAAATTGTTTTTTTAATAAAATGAAATCAACGCCATTATCTTCAGTTATCTGAAACAATATTCGTCAATGGCGGTCCAACCTAAATTATTGTTTCCTTGGTTTGGTAATGTCGTACACAACTGAAAAATAAAAAATAAAAACAAATTAAACTGAATGATTGAATATTGATTAAATTATGTTATAAAATCGTAATAAATTATATAATTGGTTAAATTTAGGTTTAAGTTTTTGTACTATTTTCAACCTTAAAATTTTATCTATATATATTATATTTTTTATACTTAAATGTACATTTTATTTGAAAATACTGGCATTTTTTTAACTTATATCCAATATTGTTGTTAATTGTTGATTTGAAAGTTATAAAATAGATAAAATACTTTTTAGTTGTTTGTATCAATTTGACCATTAAATTTTTAAATAAATAATAAAAATATCATTAATTGAACAACACAATGTTTGAATCATAAACATTTACAAAATTTAAATGTCAAATTGATAAAAAAAAACATAAAAAACTGAAAGAAAAAAAACAATTTCCCTTTTCAATTACAATTTAAACTATTTTTAATAAAAAATTGAAATTAAACTTGAGAGAAATCTTAAGAAGAAAAGCTAAAAAAACAATCATCACATTAATGATGAAGTGGTGATTATGTGGCATGGCCAGTGTGTGACAGCTATGATATTTTGTGACTATGTGGCATGGCCAGTGTGTGACAGCTATGTACTCCAATGTTGATGCCATCACGGGTCGCCTTTGGCCAATCCTATTGTAAGAAAAAAAACTTTAATATAAAATAAGTTTTGATTTATATATTTTTTGTTTTAAGGGTCTAAAGTTAATTTTAGTCAAAATATGTGTTTACAGATTTTCAAGTCAAAATAGGTTCTTAAAACAAGTTACATGCCAAATAATGAGTAGATGTTAATTTTTTTTAAACTCCAAACACCTAAAACAAACAAAATAAAAATTCAAATATTTATTTTGATCAAAATAAACTTTAAACACTTAAAATAAAAAATAGTAATATAATTTATGCATTTATTTTTATAGTAAAGCCTGAAAAAGGAAAATAAGCCAAGTAAACAAAAAAATGGCAATTATTTATCTAATATAAAATTTCCTCCAAATAGGAAAAAAAAAGGAGTGTATGAACAAAAAGGAAAAGGAAGAGAAAATCTTTGCATGCGGGTGATCCGATCGCATCGCACGCAAATTTATAAGGATACGCGGAGAGAGGAAAGCAAAGTCAAATTTTTTTTAGGTAAGGTGATAATTGGATGATTGGTTTTATTTATTATCTAAAAGCACATATAATACAAACTCAATAAATGTCCCGATAAAAAAAACGAATGATGTTTATTGTAGGAGACACGATCATTTTTGTCTATAAGGTGTATGTGCATTATTAAAGAGTTAAAAATCTATATGAACATATACTACCTTATAATCACATTTAGACTATAAATATATATATATATAATATTGTTGTTTTTCATTTTATTTCTTAATTAATACTCCTTAGAGTTCGATCTTATTTATGGGATTGAGAAATAGTGTTCTATTAGTTGTTTATCTTTTGATAAGAATACTTATGGTGGGATGATTATTTTTTTAAATAATTCGACGGTTCATATAAATTTTTAATCTTTTGACAATGCACATACACATTGCAAATAAAACGCACATACCCTAAAACTTAAACATTAAACACTAAGATAAACAACATCCTCCCTTTCACTGGAATTACTTGTTAGGTTCATGGCGAATTATTAATCATTGCTATTAATGGTGGATATTTTAATTTCAACTAAACTTTACATTCTTTTAACAAAGTAAGCACTCGTAGCATACTTAAATTTTATATTTTCTCAATACATATTTATCTAGGAGTTATTATTCCATGTATTAACATGAAAAATACTCTATAAGCATAGTTATTTTTACTTAAAAATTAAAATATAAATCTTTAGCACTAAAATCTTAAAACTTAAATTCTAACTATAGACCCTAAATTCTAAATCATAAATATAAACATTTAAACCATAAGTCTTAAACTAAACTTTTAAACCCTAAATTAAATACACTTGTAAGAAAACAAAATTTTCACCCCGAAATGTTTTCTTTATCTAACTAATTCTTTAATGTAAAATTTTTCTTTAAAAAATAAATATTTTATAAGTTTAAAAATATAAAGCGGATAATGAATAATATTTTTAAATATAATAAAGGCTCGTCCAACAATACTTCTTCAATGTTAGAGTGCCAAATAAAGAAGCAATGTTGAACAAGTATTGATACATCTTTTCTCATCGAATTTAGCGTCCAAACAAATATTTTGCTACAACTAAAAAATTAAACTTCTGAGCAATCAACCATTTAACCCTAAACGAACATTCAAACTTCTTTATTGAACGGAGCCTAATTTAGACTTGGGAACTTTTCAAATTTGATTATGATATGAATATTGTTTCTTCAGTAAGGAATCTCTTTACATCAAATCAAATTTACTAATTATGAAAATGCATTCTTAATTGTTTTAAGTAATGATTTTATTTTAATAAATTGAAAGAGAAAGCAATTAAAAGATGCGGAGATCATGGACATTATCAAATCTTCATAATTATATCAATGATGATCTCGATCTCAATAATCATATTGACAATGATGTTTTGACTAATCACTTCCATGGAAACACTCTAATGGTTTTAACTTGTGAATTACTATTTCACTTTACTTTACTTTTACCTTATAATCTTGTCATTGCTTTACGATTTTTTATACACAATCCTTTTAAAATTAATGATTAAAATTTAATATTAGTGTTTAAAATTTATGATATATGATTTAGAGTTTAATTTTTTAAGATTTAAGACTATGAATTTAGGTTTGAGTTTACAGTGTAAATATACATATTTGTATAAAATAAATTTTATACAATTTGTGTATCAAAATTTTACCTATTATTTTAATCTCAATTGATATTAATATATGGATTCAATTCCAGATCATTCTTAATAGTTATTACTACCTTTATCATAAAGGAGATCTCACGACATGTTATGGGTGTAATGTGTACGTTTTTTTTTACAACCACCGTTTTTTAATTCATTACTTGCTTAATTTAAATATTGTAAAACTAAAATTTAATTTTGATATAATAATAAATTGTTTAAGGACATATTTGTAAAAATAAATATATTTTTAAGTATCCCAAAGACTCACAATTGACAAGGATTTTTCAAGAACAAAATTATTCAAAGTCAAAAACTTAAACCCCATAAATTTTTCTAAGTGTTTTTTAAGCCAAATTCAACTTTTACACCCAGACGTATCGATACGCCATCGAGTGTTTCGATACGGGCTTAAATTAAAAGGCCACTGTAAGAATCTGTTTCGATACAGTTCCTTCAGTATCTATACGACCTTCATATGGGCTAAGGTTTTTACTTAGGCGTTTCGATACGATGCCATCCGTTTCGATACGATGCCATCCATTTCGATACGGCCTTCATACTGGATTTAAGATTTAAGACAGCGTACTGATACGGCTACTGCGTATCGATACGGTAGTTGAGATTTTTTAAATACTTTCATTTATGATTCGAACGTTGCCTTGTCAGTTATTGGGAACATGCGATTTTGAAAACCAGTTAAATTGTATCGATACACCTACGTGGCATACCGATACAGGTTCTGGCAGTAGCCCAAGTGAGCAAAAACGTATCGATACGAGCTCCCGTGTATCGATACACCCTTTGTTTTACCTGTACAACGGCTCTTTCTATTTCAGGTTTGTACCGATATGGCCTCTCGTGTATCGATACGGTAGGTTGCAACAGAACATTTATGATGGGAAAAAGAGAGCCTAACGGCTCTATTAATGATGCCAACCACCCAAACAGTTAAAAATCAATGAGATGGTATAAAAGCAAGCCTCTGAAGCTACAACAACAACTATTGAACAAGTCAAGCACATTCAAGCATAAATCCAATCCTTTTGAGCCTTATAGAGTCAAATTCTTGTAATCCTCTTGAGAGATTTTATTGTATTCATTTTTATTTAAGGTTGGGTTTGTGTGAACTTGTAATTGGGTAAACTTATCTACCTTTGAGAGGCATTTTTCTGTTTCTCACAATTTCTCTTTGTAAGAGTGTCTTTGATCAAGCTTTGATTTATTGTAACGATTTCCTCCTAAGCCAAGAAAAAGGGACGAATTCATTGAGTGGATTGTTGAAATCGTCAGTAGGGTGCTGAGGTAGTGGATGCAGAGCTTGTTCTAAGTTTGAACCACTCTAAAATTGCTTGTGTCCAATTTTTTCATTTCCATCTTGCACCCTTCAACTTTTAAATAGCCAATTCACACCCTCTTGGCCAATTGTCATTGTTTGATCAACTCAACAATTGGTATCAGAGCTATACTCATTGGAAGGATTAACATCCTCTTGAGTCAATCTTGGAGAAGTTGATCAATTGTACACCAAGCTACAATCAAGCCATGACATCTACCTCGGGTCAAAGCTTGTACTAGTTACAATCCATCACGAAACCACCATTGTTCAATGGGGACAACTACCCATATTGGATGAATCGGATGAGGCTATTCATCAAATCCAACAATTACGCTCTTTGGGATGTAATTGAGGACGAGCCATCTATTCCAATAAAACAAGAGGGTGGTAGACAAGTTCCCAAGGCCAAGCACGAAATGACGGATGAAGAAAGAATAAAGCTTCAAGTGAATGACAAAGCCTTGCACATTCTCTTTTGTGCGCTCTGACCGAATATGTATTCAAAGATATCTTTATGTATGAGTGCAAAGGAGGTATGAGACACTTTAGAGACCACCTACGAGGGCACCAACGATGTTAAGGAGACCAAGATTGGACTCCTAAATATGAGCTACAAAAATTTCAAGATAGAGCCCGATAGAAGTGTCACAAAGATGTTCGACCACTTCTCGGTCATTATAAATGGTCTCAAAGGCTTCAGTGAGGTCATTCTCGAAGATAAACTTGTCTAGAAACTCTTTTACTCTCTTTTCGATTCATGGGACGGGAAAAGAACCACAATCATCAAGGAAAAAAATTGAAGACATTAAAGCTTGATGCTCTCATGAGATCTCTTCTCACTCATGAGATAATGAAGCAAGGAAGAGATGATGAAAATAAAAGAGAGAAAAAAGATAGAGAAAAAGGAGGTAGAAAAGAAGAAACTCGGAATTGCTCTCAAAGCTTCTTTTGATGAGAGTGATTCAAGTGAGGAGGAAGACGGAGAGATAACTATGTTAGCCAAACGGTTCACTCGATTCATGAAGTCCAACTGGGAAGAAAGTTTAACCGAAGAGGAGACTTCAAGAACAAAAACAAAGAGAAAGATAAGGACCAACTCATATGGTATGAGTACAAAAACTGTGTCACATTCGAACGGAGTGCCCTCAACTAAAAAGGAAGAGCTTTGGAAAGAAGAAGAATCTCAAAGCTCAAATTGCAACTTGGAATGATGAGGAATCAACTAAGGATGCGGATTAAAAAGTGGCCAACATTTGCCTCATAGCTCTTGAAGAGGATCCTATGGTAACCTCTAACTCATCATCTTTTGATTTTACATATGATGAATTGTATGATGCATATGATGAGTTGCAAGAGGTTTTCGATGAGTTGGTAGAAAAATTTAAAGAATCGATTTTGAAAAACAAGAAAATAATTTCCGATTTAAAAGCTCAAAACGATTCTCTTTCAAAAACCAACTCAGAACTCGAAAAGAAAGTTTTGTATTTGATAAATCTTTCAAATGATCTCAAAAAGAAAAATCTTGATTTAGAAAAACTTCTTTCCAATTTCCAATATTATCACACCAAAGAGGTGGATAATCTTAAAACTTCTCTAAACACTATTAGGAAAATGGTTTTGAGAAATGATGTACTTCAAAATCCCAATATATGAAAAGAAATTTTGTTAACCACAAACAAAGAAGATTCCATAAGTATTCTAGAAGTAAAAATATTAAAAGTGTATGGGTTTTTTAAGAACTTATTACTTCTAATGATATTCATGCTATTGCTTCTTGGATTTCCAAGGGAACCAAGTTTTTGGGAGCTAATACTCATGGACCCAAAATGATTTGGGTACCAAAAATCAAGAATTAATTCTTTGTTTGTAGGGAGAGCATTGCTACAAGGACAAAGCTTCAAGCAAAAACTCATGGTACCTTGATAGTAGATGCTCAAGACACATGATCGGTGACAAAAGTAGATTCTTGGAGCTCAAACCAATGAGTGGAGGAGTAGTGACTTTTGGTGACAACTCCAAAGGCCACATTGAATGGATTAACTCTATTGGCAATCTCTCTACTACTCTTATTGAAAATGTTCTTTATGTCAACGGTCTTAAGCATAATTTATTGATCATTAGTCAATTGTGTGATAAGGGTTTTAATGTTCTATTTGATGCTAATGGATGTAAAATCATTAACATTGAAACTAATCAAATAATACTCATAGGTCATCGCATAGGTAACATTTACATGATGCATTTAGATGACATTCATGTTTCCAATGCATGCTTTGTTGCACAAAATGAACATGATACATGGTTATGGAATAGGAAACTAGGACATGCTAGCATGAATGTTTTAGAGAAATTGGTTTCCCTAAATCTAGTAAGAGGTTTGCCTAAGCTAAATTTTTCTAAAGATAAAATTTGTGATGCATGTGCTAAGGGTAAACATCAAAGATCTTCATTTAAATCCATTAATGATGTTTATACATTTAGAGTGTTACAATTGATCCATATGGATCTCTTTGGGACAATTAGGACTATGAGATTGAGTGGTAAATCTTATGCATTTGTGCTAGTAGATGACTACTCTAGATACACTTGTGTTCTCTTCTTAAGTAATAAGGATGATGTTTTAGAAAAGTTCATCACATTTTCAAAAATTACTCAAAACGACCTTGGTCAAAAGATTTCACATATTAGAAGTGACCATGGAACCGAATTTCAAAATATAGGTTTTGATGATTTTTGTAATGAAAATGGTATAAGCCATAATTTTTTGGCTCCTCTCACTCCTCAACAAAATGGGATAGTTAAGAGGAAAAATCATAATTTAAAAGAAACAGCTAGAACCATGCTTTTTGAAAACAATTTACCTAAATATTTTTGGGTGGAAGCCACTAATACGGCTTGTTATATTATAAATAGAGTAATGATTAGGCCTATTTTGATGAAAACACCTTATGAGATTTTGAAATCCAAAAAGCCTAACATTAGCTATTTCCATCCATTTGGCTGTAAATATTTTATTTTAAATAATAGAAAAGATAATTTAGGTAAATTTGATGTTAAAAGTGATGAAGCTATTTTTCTAGGACACTCTTTAAACTCTAAAGCCTGTCGAGTATTTAATAAAAGAACTTTGGTTGTTGAAGAGTCCATCCATGTTGTTTTTGATGATAACCTCCTTTTGAGGAAAAATTCTTGTGATGATAATGTATGAATCATTGAAGCCATCGATGGAGGAAAAACATCAAAGGTGGATGAGGTTTCAACCAAAGAAGAAGAAACACAAGATCCACCTATTGAAGCCTTGAAGGACATGGCTTTTGAGGAAAATGAGGTCACATACCCAAGAGAGTTCAACTATGTCAAGGGTGGTGAGATTTTGGGTGATCCATCCAAAGGGGTAACCACTTGTTCTTCTCTTAAGCTCTTTAATAATGTTGCATTCATTTCATGCTTTGAGCCTAAAAATATCAAAGAAGCATTCAAAGATGATTTTTGGATATTGGCTATACAAGAAGAGCTTACTTAATTTGAGAGAAGTAAAGTATGAACATTAGTTGATAGGCCTAGTAATAAATCTACAATAGGAACTAAATAGGTCTTTAGAAAAAAACTAGATGAGAGTGGTAACATAGTGAGGAACAAGGCTAGACTTGTTGCTCAAGGTTACACTCAAGAAGAGGGAATCGATTTTGATGAAACATATGCATCCATAGATAGAATGAAAGCAATTAAGATGCTTTTTGCATTTGCATATTTTCATGAGTTCAAGATTTTTCAAATGGACGTCAAAAGTGTTTTTCTAAATAGTTTTATAAATGAAGAAGTACATGTAGAACAACCATTAGGTTTTGAGGATCCTAAAATTTCCAAATCATGTTTTCAAACTCACTAAAGCTTTATATGGTTTGAAACAAGTTCCTAGAGCTTGGTATGAAAGGCTATCAAACTTTTTGATTGAAAAAAGTTTTGAAAATACAAGGTAGACAATATACTTTTCATTAAAAAATATGGTAAAGACATCTTAGTAGTTCAAATTTATGTAGATGATATTATTTTCGGTTCTACTAATGAATTGTTTTGCCAAGAGTTTTCTAAGCTAATGCAAGGTAAATTTGAGATGAGCATGATGTGGGAGCTTTTATTTTTCTTGGGGCTCCAAATCAAGCAGAGGAAGGATGAAACCTTCATCAGTCAAGCAAAGTATATAAAAGACATGCTCAAGAGGTTTGGCTTGGAGAATGCGAAGCCTCAAGCCACACCAATGAGCTCATCCATAAAGCTTGACAAAGATGAATAAGGTAAGTGTATCGATTCTAATCTTTATTGTTTCATGATTGGCTCCTTGCTTTACTTTACCGATAGTAGACCCGATATTATGTTTAGTGTTTGCTTATGTGCTAGGTTTCTAGCTAGCCTTAGAGAATCGCACCTTATAGCCGTTAAGAGAATCTTTAGATACCTTAGAGATACACCTAGTTTAGGTCTTTGGTATCCTAGAGATTTCTCCTTTGATCTTCATACTTTCTCAGATGCGGATTATGGGGGATGTAAGATAGATAGAAAGAGTACCTCTAGAACTTGTCAATTCTTAGGTAGTATGCTCATATCTTGGTTCTCTAAAAAACAAAATAGTGTAGCTTTATCTACCATCGAAGCAGAGTATATATCGGCCGGGAGTTGTTGTGTTCAAGTCCTTTGGATGAAGCAACAACTCTTAGATTATAGAGTCGATGTAGGTACCATACCCTTTAAGTGTGACAACACTAGTGCCATTTGTCTCACTAAGAATCTCATCCAACATTCTAGAACCAAATACATAGAAATTAGACATCATTTCATTAGAGATCGTGTCTTGAAAAATGATGTAGTTCTAGAGTATGTTGACACCTTACACCAATTAGTGGATATATTTACCAAACCTTTAGATAAAGAACGATTTTAGACTTTTAGGAGTGAGTTAGGTTTAACCAGCCTCTCTTGACCTTTTAGAGCCCTTTAAGGTCAAAATTTTGTTTGAATTCAATTGATTGATATGCATGTGTGATTTTGCTTCTTGATGCATCTATGCTTGTTGCTAGGGGGAGTATGTATCCATGTTAGGCCATACATGTTGTTCACATATCATATGCATGCATTTCAGTTTGAATAAACTGAACTTTTGAGCAACTTGTGGCCCAAAATGTATTTTTTGAGTTATTCGTATCGAAATGGGTGAATGTGTTTCGATACACCATTCTTGTCTCAACCTAGATTGCATTTCTCAGCATAAGTGTATCGACACATGTACAATCGTATCAATACGGGTTCAAGAATAGGTTTCGATATAGTTGAGTCCGTATCGAAATAGTACTAGTGTTTCGGTACACCTGTATCGATATGCCACGTGGGGTATCGGTACACGAAGTTGTTTGTCCTTAAATGAGTCATTAAATGGGTTTAACTTTTATTCAAACACCTTTTCTCAAAACCCTAGCCGATTTTCCCTTTAAATACACACCTAATTCTAAGTTTTTTCACATCAATTCATCAAAGATTTTGAAGGGTTTTAATCTAAACATCATCCCAAGCTCTTTTCATCAAAGATTGTGCATTGTTTCATCATCATTCATCCATAATCCCAACTTCAAGGTATAAAACTCTTTTCTTTTTCTTTTTAATTTTGTTTTAATTTCTATACTATTTTTACTTAGTTTTTGTGTTTTAAACATAAGCATACTATAGTTTTTCAAGTTTCTGTAAAAAAATTTCAAAAATTGAATTTTTTTATTTGAATATAAAAATATACCGTGTAATTTTTAATCTATTTTTCAAAATTATTTTTACCAAAAATTTATTTTATACTTGTATATTTTTTTAAACTATAGTTTTTAAACAATACCTTGAATTATAGAATTGAATATTGGATCGAATATGATAATTTATGCATACATTGTTTTGTGCCTTAAGATTGTTTTTCAGATTATCTATGGCACCGAGAAAGAGAGCTAGAATAACCGAGGTTGGCAAGTCTTCAAACAAAGACAATTCGGCTCGTCCCAACCTTAGCGTTATTTACCCAAAGAGCTTTACGACCCCAACGGCTTTAAATCACTTCAAGCAATATCAAAACTACAAAATTCATCGTGATAGAGTAAATTTCCTTCCATTCTTAGAATCTGAACGTTTCAGGTTTGAATATCTTCACCTTTTAAGACGTTGGAATTTTATTCAATTTTTGGCTATCCCCGGGATTTTATACCGTAATATTGTCTTGATTCTCTTTGCTAATGTTCGGTGCATCCCTAACCAAGATCGTTCTCAGGTTATTGCTATTGAGTTATTTTTAATGGGGAAGAAATTTCGTATTGATGTTTAAACTCTAGTCAATATTTTTGGGATAGAAGATGAGGGAATCGACGATGAGGACTCCATGAGACATATTCTTGGCGGTTCTGCCATTGTTCTTGATGCAAATGATTGCTTCTTGCATCTCATGATCACTTGGTGGTTCGACCATCCAGCGGTAAGTTTTCCACTATCCAACAAGTGGACGACTTTTGGATTAGATGTTTTCATGAAGAGAAGCAGCCCAATCTTGCTCAAATTATGTTCGCGGAGCTAGTTTACCTCATCCAACATTGCCACACCTCTCTAGTTTCATCCTTCACTTATGGG
Source organism: Hibiscus mutabilis (assembly GCA_019671005.1). Classification (NCBI taxonomy): domain Eukaryota; kingdom Viridiplantae; phylum Streptophyta; class Magnoliopsida; order Malvales; family Malvaceae; genus Hibiscus; species Hibiscus mutabilis. Next base: position 46,791,848 of record CM033730.1, on the reverse strand, counting down.
ACAACATTGAGTTACTTGTTTACTCAATTGGAGATCGATTGCTCGCAAGACTTTCTCGAGCCTCTTACCAATCCTAGTGATGAACGCTCTCTTGTTCATTCTAAGTTTCACTATTTCAATGGTGAGTGGCTACGTCTCGCTGAGCTTCCACATGATGCTATCCCTGAAGAACCGAAAGCTTCTCCACAAGCCACTCCTCAAGCTCCGGTAGCTCCATCGGCTATGGATGCTCTCATGGCTTATCTCAATGAGCAATTCACTACATTAAACACCTCTATGACCTCATTGAAGACAGCCATTAATGAATGGTTTACGGCCATTGATACTCGATTTCTTTTCTTGGAGGAACGAGTTCAAGCAATTGAAAGCCAACAAGGTTCGATGGACATATCTCTCACGGCTTTCCAATGAGGGTGCTCCCTAGACATTCATTGTATATCATACATGTCATATTAGGATTTCTATATTTATGCATCTATGATATTTGAAGTATGAACCTATGTTTATGTTATTAGGATTTTAAGTTTGGATTTTTCTTATGTTGCTTGATTATTGCTTTATGCTTCAATGAATATTATGATGTTTTTGATTTAGTCTTGCTTATCTATTGATCTATCATTGATTTTGATCTAACAGAAAGGGGGAGAAGTAAAAGAGCTTAAATTTTCAAAAACGTTTTTAAAACCTATCTTAAAGTAAGGGGGAGTTTTTTTCAAAAAGACTTAAAAATTTAACTTGGTTTTGTTATATCAAAAAGGGGGAGATTATAAAATTAAAGCTTGATTTTGATATAACAAATTGTTTAAGGACATATTTGTAAAAGAAAATAAATGTTTAAGTATCTCAAAGACTCACAATTGACAAGGATTTTTTAAGAACAAAATTATTCAAAGTAAAAAACTTAAACCCCATAAATTATTCTAAGTGTTTTTAAAGCCAAATTCAACTTTTACGCCAGACGTATCGATACGCCCTTGAGCATTTCGATACGAGCTTAACTTAAAAGGCCACTGTAAGAATCTGTTTCGATACGATTCATTCCGTATTGATACGACCTTTATATGGGCTAAGGTTTTTACTCAAGCGTTTCGATACGGTGCCATCCATTTCGATACGGCCTTCATTCTAGGTTAAAGATTTAAGAATAGTGTATCGATACGGCTACTTGCGTATTGATACGGTATTTGAGATTTTTCAAATATTTTCATTTATGATTCGAATGTTACCTTGTCAGTTATTGGGAACATGCGATTTTGAAAATCAGTTAACCTGTATCGATACACCTACGTGGCGTACCGATATAGGTTCTGGCAGTAGCCCAAGTGAGCAAAAATATATCGATACGACCTCCCGTGTATCGATACGCCCTTTGTTTTACCTGCACAACGGCTCTTTCTATTTCAGGTCCGTACCGATATGGCCTTCCGTGTATCGATACAGTAGGTTGCAACGGAACATTTATGGTGGGAAAAAGAGAGCCTAACGGCTCTATTAATGATGCCAACCACTCAAACGGTTAAAAAACAATGAGATGGTATAAAAGCAAGCCTCTGAAGCTACAACAACAACTATTGAACAAGTCAAGCACATTCAAGCATAAATCCAATCCTTTTGAACCTTATAGAGTCAAATTCTTGTAACCCTCTTAAGAGATTTTATTGTATTCATTTTTATTCATGTTTGGGTTTGTGTGAACTTGTAATTGGGTAAACTTATCTACCTATGAGATGCATTTTTCTGTTTACCACAATTTCTCTTTGTAAGAGTGTCTTTGATCAAGCTTTGATCGATTGTAACAGTTTCCTCTTAAGTCGAGAAAAATGGACGAATTCATTGAGTGGATTGTTGAAATCGCCAGTATGGTGCTCCAAAATTGCTTGAACCACTCTAAAATTAGTGGATGTAGAGCTTGTTCTAAGCTTGAACCACTCTAAAATTGCTTGTGTCCAATTTTTTTATTTCCATCTTGCACCCTTCAACTTTTAAATAGCCAATTCACCTCCTCTTGGCCAATTGCCATTGTTTGATCAACTCAACAAATATGGTATTGCAAAGGTCCTCCAACATAATTTGCTTCATTCATAACATCAATATTCAAACTCCCGGCATTACTTAAAGTATCTAGTGCCTCATCACACTAGACAACAAATTGTTAGTGAAACATGTTAGTCTTGACTAGGGATGGAACTGAAATTTAAGGTTGATGGCAAAATATAAATATTTGAAAGTGAGTGATTAATTCATAAATTACTCATTTTTAATATTTCTTTTATATAAAAATAAATGTACATACCTTTGTACATGGTCTTGACAAAAGTACAATATTTTTAACATAAACATTGAGTTTTTTAATATCCATATTAGATTCTCACATTATATAAAACAATTACAAACAAGGAGTTGTCTTAATTACAACCATAAAAAGTAATGACTAAAAAACTTATATATTTTGGATCCTTAATAGTAATACACTTTTAACGAACTCAACAAGAGATCTTAGTAGAAGAATGGATAATTTTCATTCTAAGAAATCTAAATTCAATCGCTGTGTTTACAAGGTGTATACCAATCATTAAATGATTAAAAATATGTATGAACATATACTACCTCGTAATCACCTGCAAACTATTAAAAATAATACACTTTTAGTTTTTCCATAACTAAATTCGAATTAAGGTTGTGGGACAATGAGTAATCCATGATTTGAGAGGACCTACCGACATATCGATGCAGAGTGTTCTACTGTGTATAGCAAGACTTAAATTTGGAGTGATTTCAATTGTTTTTATGCATAACAGTGTGTCTTAGAGAAAATCAATCATCCTTCTTTCTCTCTTTTTATGCTTTTTGGTCATGAAAAATGTATAGACTGGGTCCAATATCACAAGCTTAGGCCGAAAAGAACAAATTAAGCATCTTTACATTTGAATTACATTACTTTGATTCGAATATTATTTTTTCTAATAATGATTTGAATATTAAATGTTGATGTATGTTCAATACGAGATAATTTTTAAGATTTTAGTATATTTGGAGACATCGAGGAAGTCATTAATCTTTTGAGATAATAAGTACATTATAATTTTTTTAACTAAAACAACTAATACATTTAATACAATGTTAACTGGACTGGGAGGATCGCCATGTCGGGCAGGTGTAGATATTATTTGGTTTTAACTTAATTAACCGATCAAACTAATATTTTTTCGATTAATCGATCAATTAATTTTAAGTATGCTCGATTAATGGTTAAGATTTTTGTTTTCAAATTTCAATTATCTTTTAATTAACCGATTTAACTAAAACTATTATATATTAAATATTATATATATATATATTCGGTCTCTGAACTTTTAAAAATTATAAAATGATCATTAAATTTTTTGACGTGTTATAAAATGAGCATTAAACTTTATCGAACTAGCACAAAATGATCCTTAAATTTATTGAATTATTACATAATGGTCACGAAACTTTTCAAGATTTATCAATAAATTATAACGTGCAATGATCATTTTGTAATAGTTCGATAAATTTAATAATTTTTTTGTAAAATTTAAAAGTTCAGTGACCAAAAATATCATTTTAGCATAATTTAGTGACCATTTATGCACTTTACCCAAACCTTATAACAAATTTTGCTTAATTAAAAAACCGACCAAATTAATCAAAAATTATTCGGTTAATAAGTTTTAAAAAAAATCAGTTTGAGTAACGGTTAAAGAGAAAAAAATCTAGTTAATTCGATTTGGTCATCGATCGAATTAATTGAATGCATACTCCTAATATTATGTCTCTGCAAAATTCAATCCGAATTAATCGATCAGTAAATTAGATACCGGTAGTTAAACAAAAAAATCTGATCTAAGACACATATTTATAAATTATAACTTTGCTATTGGCAACTTGGCATTTTGATGTTACTATTATTACGAATGTAAATATGAACAGAACAAATTGAACAGTATTTTTTATACTTCTAGAGTGCAGCATATTTTCTTCATTTTATCTGATTCTCTCAAGCTCTTAGTTTTGGGACCACCATCGGAACTCGCCATGTGATTGCCAAAAGATTGTTTGACTGCTCTTCTTCCTTCTTTAACACCTCACCATGTAGGTGTAGCCTAACATTTTTGTCATTCTCCTGTTAAAATTTTAAATTCAGTAATTTGTATTCTCTTTTATTTATTTATTTTAATATTCGTTTTAAGTTTTATATTTGCATGGATATAATAAAAATTTGAATTTTAGCATTAAATTAAAAATAATAATTAAAAAGTTACATAAATGTCTCTACCGTTTAAATGATAAATTTAAAATATTAAATTTTAAATTTGGATCAACTAGACATATATAGAAAAAACTAGACCTGACAAATTTGACCCGAGAACCGAAAACTGAACCGATTTACCCGAACCGAGACCCTATATGGATCCGAACAAGATGACCCAAATGTGACCCGAAACTCGAAATGAACCGAAACTGAAACCGATCCGAATTATAGAAGAACCGATATTGACCTGTAACCAATTTGACCCGAACCGATTTTCACCAGAACCGAAAGTAACCCGAAATTAATTTGCTCAAAACCGATCTAAACCGAACATCAACCCGAAATAATATATGTTTTATTATCTTTTTGTATTATAATAGTACTAATTAATCACTACATTTGATAAAAAAGTATGAGGGAAAAGTAAAATCTTAATATACATATTCTAGTCAATTGCAAAGAAATGGGGGAAGTAGGAGGGAAAAGTAAAATCCTAATATACATATTATAGTCAAATTTGATAATATATATACACATATACTTGAGTCAAATTTTTAGGTAATATTTCAAAATGCTCATCATATGTGCAATTATGGTCTAAGGTTTGATTCCATGCCCATAAAATTATCTCTCTCTTTTTTATGTGTATTTTGAAAATATAAAAAAACTCTATCGTACTAAAAACCAGCATCGAATATGAAATTAAAAAATATAGTTATAGGATTGGATCGGGATTCGTTAGGTTCAGGTTAAATGATTAATACCAATGATGGTTGATTTTGAAATATTGAATGATTGGAACTAAACCTAAATGATAACATTAACAAATAAAAAGACATGTTTTTACAAGAATATATGATTAATTATTTATATAATATACACTATTAGATTCACACCCAAGTCCAACTCAAAACGAATTGGCCCAAAAATTTAAAGATTGACCTGACCTGACCTGACCCGATCCGAACGACCCGACTCGAAAACATCCGATCCAATATTGACACGACCCAAAAACAACCGACCTGATATTGACCCGAATCACTGATCCAATACCCGAATCATCATAGAACCGAACTAAAATTCGAACCAAACCCGAACCGATCCGACCCGAATTTAAACCAAATACAGACAAACCCGAAATGAACCGAATAAAAACGATCTGAACCCGAACCAAACGACCCGTTCGCCACCTCTAGAAAAAAACTCAAGATTGAACATATAAAAATTTATGAAACCAACATGCACTTAGTAATTCTAATTTACAAAAGGAAAAATACACATTTTAATATTTTTTGAACAATTCTTATTTAAGGAAAAGGAGAGACGGAATTTATTCATGAAGAATATTGAACCCACGGAAAAAAGTGTCAATTAGAAACTTTTAACCACATACTCTAGAGATTGTTAACTAATACTTTTGGTCTATCACGATGAAAACAAACCCATAATTCATAATACTCTCATAGGCAACAATAATTTTTAAATAAAAAAGAAAATTTTCTAATCAATATTAAAAAAATGGACAAAAAGTGACCCTAAAACGAGAAAAAAAACATCCAAACCTATCTCACATCTCTACAAGATTCATATGTAAATTTGATCCCATAAACAGATGATTAAAAATTATTAGTTGATATCTTTCATAAATCGTGAGTTCAATATTTATTAAGAGTCCTTTCTCAATATAGAGATTGTTAGGAAAACAATTACTCCATTTTTATTGAGTATTTGTCCTTTTTAGTACAATTCAAAAGTATGATTACATCAATTTAAAAAGCAACTATGACTAGTTAAAAAAAAAAGCAACTATGATTACATTGTTAAATTATGGTAATTAATTTACGTTTACTTTACCCGATCCCAACTTTACCTTTTTACCCATATGGGATAGAATATTGACAAAACATTCTCCTTTTTATATAAATAATATATAGAAAGATGAGTCTGTCGACGAGCATTACTGAGCACCACTAACGATGAAAACTGCTGAGCACTATTAAATTAATTAATAAAGATTAAAAATCTAAACGACTCAACATATAATTATAAATTATTTAAAATAAAATATTAATTAAATTATTTTTCATATATATAATATTTTTAATTTTTTAAATAATTAGATCAAATACGAACATTAGTCAATTTAAAAGATAAAAAATCCTAAACCTTAAATTCTAAATCCTAAACAATAAACCATAAACCCAAAATCATAAATTTGAATCTCAAAAATCAAAACCCTAAACCCTAAATTTGAACATTGGATTTAAGATTTAAGGTTTAGCGTTTATGGTTTAGGGTTTATATATTATGGTTTATGATTTAGGGCATTATGTTTATGGTTTTATGTTTAAGGTTTAAGATTTAGGGTTTCATGCTTCATGTTTATGATTTAGGGTTTTGGGTTTAGTGTTTATGGTTTACTATTTATGGTTTTGGGTTTATAGCTTAGGATTTAGGGTTTGAGGTTTAGGGGTTTTAATTTTTAAATTGACTAAGGATCCAACTATTTTAAAAAAATAAATAAATATATATATAAATAATTTAATTAATATTTTATTTTAAATCATTTATAATTATATGTTTAAATAAATTATAATTACACATTAAATTTTTTAGATTTCTAATCTTTATAAATTAGTTTAATGGTACTCACTAATACTTATCGTTAACGGTGCTCACCGATGCTCCTCGAGCGTCGTAGAATTTTCCTTTATAGAAATATCTATAAATGTGGATTCCGTTTGTTTTCTTTTCCCCACTTTCTAGCAACAAGGCAATACATTAATTATAAAATTCCCCTTTTAAAGAATAAATTTTAATTTATAGATGATTATTTTAGATTGTTCTACAAAAATGCTTTTTAAACTTATTATGTAAAATAAATTTTATAAAAATGATTAACTAATACATTTAGTACAATATTAACTGAAAATTATATGTATTGTTGAATTTAATATAATTAACTAAGCTAAAAAAAATCCATTTTTTCAACTTTTTAACAAAAATCTGATGTCTGAAAATACAAATTCCAAATCATTAAATCAATGGACGTTAATAAAAGAATAATAAAAAGACGGTTCTCAAAGCCTCAATTTTTAGGCATTGGCATGGAATCAAGATAGCTTCACCCAACTCAAAATCTAATTGTATAATACACACCAATCTTGTATTTATATAAATATTTATATAAAATTAAATAAATTTTCAAGTAAATAAAAACATTTAATAATTTCTATATAGTATTTTAAAGTTATTTTTACTATTTGAGATATAAAATAATTTTTGCATTATAAAAAATGAGAGTTAATTAAAAATAAATTTTAGTTCGATTAAATTAATAATGATTTTTTAAACTTGTGCCCTATAAGTCATCTAAATACTACGGTTTGATTTCAATTTATTCGAATTCTTTGTCCAGCCTTAACATACATAAGACAATCGCATAATATAAATATAATGTGAAAAGATTAATAATATATAAATATGACTACCTTGGAATCTATCTTATTATTAAAATTTCTATTTTTTATTAAATGGAGAGATAATTACCTTCTTATATATAGATTTGAACTTATACAAGATGAGACAATATGATAATTCTTAATTATTGTACCAATTAATAGATCTCATTGAAATTTTTAATTAAATTTGTGTCACAGTTTAACTGAATACTAACTAAATTGAAGAAAAAACTAAAATACTCTTCTTTTAATGGTAATAAATATTATTTCTAAAGGTGATTTTCTCTATTTTTTGAACAAATTTTCTCTATTTTTAAACTCCCAACCTTTAATTAAAATAACTAAAGACCACTTCTTTTTTGAATAAATCTTATCTAGATGAGGGGAAGAGAAATTTATTTTTATTTGGTCTAAAACCCACAACTTAAAAAAATAGAGGTGTCAACTGAAATTTTTTTAACCACATATTCTAGAGGTTGTTGACACTAGAGATCACTTCTTAAAGTTCAAATATGTGAATAATAAAGTTAGAAACAAATCCTTTTCCCACTCCATTTATAACCATTCATTGATGAAATTTTTATAAATATATCATTTATATAAAATATTTTTGAGCATTTTTAATGTTGTCGATGATAGTATATATTCAATTTTTATTCTTTAATAAAACTCGCATACACCTTACAAATAATATAATATAAATGATTAACATATCTGAATAGAAAACACAATAAAACTCACTAATTGGCTGAGTGATCAAGGATGTTTATGTTGGCCTCATTCGAATTTCGACATTTACCTTAAAAATATAATATATCTCTATTTAATAAAAAATATATTTAAGTATAATATATTTTTTAATAAAAAAAACATTAGGTACAATCATATTAGGATAAAATGCAGGAATGTAGAGTTAAAGACCAAAATGGACAGATAATCCAACCTGCATAATGTTGTGCAAATTTAATTTTGTTTTTATGGTGTCAGAGATTTAGAACGGCAGCCAAAGTGTGGTCTGACAATCACTAAACAATGTTGACTGTCGTCCACGACGGGGCCGAACACCAAAAAACAAACATCATAAACACTGCAAGCACACGTTTTTTCTCTGTTCACAGAACATTATAATTTCTTCATTACCACCGAATCCTAATCCTAAACATTGTTTCAATGTCGGGGTGCACCCAAGTATGTATTTGATTCAGTTACATAATTTTTTTAGGGTAAACTACAACATATGTCACTCCATTATATGTAAGGTTATATTTGAGTCACCCAATTATTAAAAGTTACATCTCAATTATGGGTAAGGTTACATTTGAGTCACCCAATTATTAAAACTTACACTTGAGTACTCAATTATAGGTAAAGTTATGTTTGGATCACCCTTCATATTTAAAAAATATATATCAATTTTTGTATTATATTAATTAATGATTTGAAATGAAGTATTCTAGTGTTAACGATGATATATAAGTGATTTGAAAGAAAAAATGACCAAATTGATGTATTTTTTAAATATGAAGGGTGATCCAAATGTGACTTTACCCATAATTGAGTGACTCGAATATAACCTTTTATAACTAAGTGATCCAAATGTAACCTTACTCATAATTAAGTGACTCAAGTGTAACTTTTAATAATTAGGTGACCAAAATATAACTTTACCCATAATTGAGTGATCTCCGTTGTAGTTTACCCATTTTTTAATATAATTCATCGTTTTCCGGTTAGGTTAATTTTAATTTTTGATACTAATACTGACTTTTAATATTTTATATTTTATTTTAACAAAATAATATTATTTTATGTCAGACAAGTACAAATAAAATTTTCATAACTTCCGATTTTAATTCTTAATTGTATAAAAAAAAGGCTTAACTATAAAATAAGTGTTCAAATTATGGCTTTTTTTTTTTTCTGAAATAGGGGCCTAAAATATTTTTTTTTTGAAATATGTGCCTAAATTTTTATTTTATGGCTTGTTTTACAGTCAACTAGGCACATACTATGACACCTATTTCAACTAAAAATAAAACTTTATGCACATATTTCAAGTCAACGTAAATATTAATCATTGGTTGACTAACCATTTCTATCCAAAATTAATTTATTTAAAAAATTGAAACGAACAAACTTAATTTAGACAATTTTTTTAAAAAAATAATTTAAACAATAATTTTTCAATTAAGCCTAAAGATCATTATATTTCGAATAACAAAACAGGCTATCAAACTAATCTAAGCCCTGACCGATACAAACTTGGACAAAAGTTAAAAAAATTAAGGGCCATGGCCCAGCCCGGCAATGGATACCTATAGTTATGAGTAATATTTGAGTAAAATTCATAAATAGTCACTAAACTTTGTTAAATTCTTTAATTTGGTAACTAATTTTTAATTGTTTTAATGTTACCATTAAATTTTTAGTTTTGTTTCAATTTGGTAACTGAGCTGTTAACGGACGTTAAAAAGGTGACGCGTTAGTTAACAAAATTTGTATAATAATATATTTAATCCTCCACATTTATATTTTCGAACAATTTAGTCATAATTCGAAAAAAATAATAAATTTAGCCCTCATTATTTATATATTTAGTAAAAATAATATTGATGATACCTTTCCAGAAATTGGAGATTACGAGAGAAGAGAGGATAAGGGATTGGATTTGTCTCCATTAGATTCACCTTGCGAAGTATCCATTTTGTGGTAATCGTATCTGACCAAATGCTAGGGGTTTAGTTGGTTGAAAATGGATTTATTGGGATTTGAATTAGTTTCTATATTCCAAGCAGCGATAAGGATAGTAATAAAATCAAGAACATGGATACAGATTTTATGGGGAATTTTGGATGATCTGTAGATATACGAAAACTTTGAACTGAAATACTAAATTGAGTCCTTAAGGAAATTTAACTTCCTTGGAGGACTAAATGAGTAAATAATGTGAGTTATATTTATTATTTTTTAAAAATTATAATTAAATTGTTTGAATGTGCAAATGTGTAGGACTAAATGTGTTGTTATACAATTTTTATTAACTGCCACGTCATATTTTTAACGTCCCTTAACAGCTCAGTGACTAAAGTAGAACAAAATTAAAAGTCTAATGGTAATATTGAAACAATTAAAAATATAATTATCAAATTAAATAATATAACAAAATTTAGTGACCATTTGTGAACTTTACTCATAATATTTTCTCTCGACTTATTTATCTGTCATTGGTAGTGGATTTCTTTTTGCAGTTTGCAAGTAAAATTAAAAATTCGATATGTATAATTTGTGTTCTATAGATTTATATTTAATATATTAATAACTTTTTGAGAGAAATATATTAATATTTGTATTGTTTATATTGTGTTAAACTCAAATTTAGCGTAATTGGTTCTTTCATTCAACTTGTAATAATTTTTATTGAAAAACTATTAAGTAAACCTTGCATACTACATCATACATGATTTATTCGTACAAAATTATACCATACAAGCAGCTTTTTATATGTCGAACCTTTACATGTCCACATGTAAAAAAAAGAAATCAAGTACAAAGGAAAAGATTAAGGGATTTATTTTTTACCCCTTTTTTAGTGTAAATAACCTTTTTAATGTTTCAGTCTCGTATAATTTTCATCCTGGTTGAATGAAAATCATTAATTAACAGGCGTTAACTGTATGTGGCTGACGTGGTATCTAGACATAACCTGAAAAGATAACGTAGCACCACCACGTATTATATGCCGTGGCATGCCACGGCAGGAAAAAATATTATTTTTTTTAAATTAATTTTTTGAAATGACAGAATAGCTTGATTTTGAACAAATAAAAATAATGTTGTTGGAATACTCAAACCTAGGTCATAGGGAATGAAGGGTGTTTCCCAAACCATCAGCCCTCATCCATTGGCAAATGTCTTCCTAGATAATTTACATAATGTGGTTTGTAAATTTTAAATTATTAATTAATTAAAATAAAGAAAAACTAAAACACGGGGTAAAAACAAGGGAAATTTATTATTCCCCAAAACAAAAACATCTAAAGCTGGAAAATTTTCAAATCGTAGGTAAGTGTTGTTTTGCGAACATTTATTTAGTTTTTTTTTTGAAAGGTTTGAGTTAGTCGGTTAATTTAGAATTTTGTTAATATTGTATATTTAGAAATTGCACAAATTAATTATTTCGAAATAATTAGGGTTTTTGATTTTGAAATCCTTATTTTAGTATATTAAGTAAGTAACGAATAGAAAATTTTTGTTTCTATTGTAGTTTATGGATTCTTTGCCTTTGAATTGTAGTTTATTTGTTTGTTTTTGAGAAAAGAAAATTTTGTCTTCTAGAGATATTTAATTTGCTTACAGAAGAATTTTTTTTTAAGATAAGTAAAATTTGGGGAAATAAGGATGTCGTTTTTTTGTAGTTGTGTTGTATTCAGTAAGTTTTCACCATTCTAAAATTTACAAACCACATTATATAAATTATTTGAGAAGGCATATATAATGAACGATTTGGCTTGATGGTTTGAGAAACACCCTTTATTCCCTTCATTATGTAAATATTATTTTCTTATGTGACATCGATGTCATGTCATATGACACGTAGACAGTGCTACATTATCTTTCCGGACCATGTCTGCATACTACGTCAGTAATAGACGTAAACGCCTGTTGACTGATGATTTTCATCCAATCAGGGTAAAAATTGTACGAGACTGAAACGTTAGGAGATTATTTGTACAACAAATAAGAAGTAAAGTGACAAAAATATCAAACGTTGAGGACTACTTTTAATTTTATGCCTCAAATAAAATGTAATGACCATGAGCGCGAGCTGTATGCGTTTATATTAAAAAATCTAAAAATATATGAAATCTTAACCCTTATTATGTTAAAAATTTACAGTACCAATATTAAATATATTCTAAATTTTAATACATTAATAACTAATGTTTTGATCATCATGATCATGATAAAGTTTCAACCAATCAAGAAGGTATTTTTCAAATTATTAAACTCATGGTTAAGTTCTTTCGACTTGTGTATGATTTTTCTTTATTTTTGTTTGAATTTTTTCAGTATTAAAATGTTGGGTATTTAAAGAAAGATAAAAAAATATTTTTTTAGAAGAAGAATGCGCCAAACTCTTTCTTTATTAACATAAAGCTTAACTATAAAATAAGTGCTCAAATTATGTCTCTTTTTTATAATAGGTGTTTAAATTATTTTTGGTTGAAATAGGTACCTAAATTATTTTTTTGCTGAAATAGATGTCTAAACTTTCATTTTTACTTGAAATATGTGCCCCAAGTAGGTGCCAAAATTGACTTTAAAACAAGCCAAAAATGAAAGTTTAGGCACATATTTCAGCCAAAAAATAGTTTAGGCGCCTATTTCAGCCAAAATGAAAGTTTAGACACATATTTCAACCCAAAAATACTTTAGACACATATTACAAAAAAGAGGCATAATTTAGGCACTTATTTTATAGTTTAGCCTTAACATAATAATTTCTCTGGAGATGATAGGAAGGTTCAACTATGGAGGAAATAGAGGAGAAATAAAAGATAATGTATCGTATCAATATTTATAAGGATAATTAGGAGTGTAAATAAATCAAATTTAAACGAATAAAATTTTATTTGTATTTATTTATTTATTTATTTTTAAATTTGTTCATGTTCGGTTCGTGTTGTTTAAATTTTTAATATTTTGTTTGTGTTTGTTTATTTAATTTTACAAACAAGTCCGTTTAAAGTTTATGAACATGTCATTTTAACGTGTATATATATATATTCGCTAAAATGATGAAATTACATAATTAAGCTCCTTAGACTTAACAATGTGAACTCCAAAATTCATCATGTGTTTAATTTAGTCCCTATCTTCACCAATATTTAAAATGTAAAAAAAGAAAAGAAAAGAAGAATCGAGTAAACCAACTTATAAATATGTCAATAAACGAGTCCATAAACGAGCTTGTTCATGAACATACGCGAACCGAATAAATCTATGTTCGTATTTGAACATAATTTTTTCATATTTATTTAACTTAATAAACAAGCATAAACGAACGTTTCACGAACAGTTCGTCGAACACTGTCCATTTATACCCTTATAAACACCCTAAAAGTTCAAGGACTACTAGTGTAATTTACCCAATTGAATTGAAAATTTCCATCCTAATAGCATTCAAGCACTTTTAGACACTTAGGACTTGGCTCAGGCCTTTACCTTTTTCTTAGCACCTAGTTTTACACTATTTTTCTTTTTACAAAATTTATTTCTAATCTTAATTCTATCTCGAAAGAAAAAAAAAACTTTAAGGAAAAAAAAGTGAATACTCTTATTGAGTCTAGAATTCATAATCTCTAAAAATATAAATAACCAAAAATAAGCAGCTTAATTAACCAATCAAATATACTTGCTCTAGTTTTGCACTATTATTAGATAAATTATAATACCATAATATTATATATATATATGTATATATTATGTATTGTTTTATTCTTAATCTAATTTTAATTATCTTGATCCTCTTTACTCAAATTCTTTTAAAAATTCCATTACTTGCTTAACTTCTATTAATTTCTAAGAATTTATTCCACATGAAAACCATCTGAAATTATACTTAGAAATTCTCATATTTCTAGATGCCCTATTTGATAAATTCAATCAATTAAAATATTTAGTTTAATTTATTAAATATGTTTAATAATCCAAAATAAAATTATTTTATAAAAATTATGAAAAATGATAAATAGGTAAAAACATACTTATTACTTCACATAGAATAAGTTCAATAAATTTTATTTTATTTCAAACATTTTTTTTTTAAATTTACATCTATCAAACATACAAATTATATCCAATCTTTAATTTTAAGTAATATATCAAACATATTTTATTAATTTAATTAATATATCAAGCATATTTTATAACTTAAACTAAATAGTAAAATATTTCAATTAATCAAATAGCATCCAAGACTATATAGTAAATCTAAAATTTAATCAACTAATTAAGTTTTTTTCTTAATAAATCTGAAAGCTAACGGAAATTAAAAGTAAAAATCCTTATCAAATAAAGACTATGGAAATGGTTCAACCCTAGACATAGATATGGAGATTGGAGAGATGATCCTAAAAATATATAGAAGAAACTTCAAAAAGAATTGCACATACATATGTTAAATATATACCTATTCACAAACATGCCCGAACATATCTGATATGAAAATATATACCTATTCACAAACATGCTATTCATTTTTTTACTATAAAACATTATCCGATATCGATATTCTGATATATTTTTCTCTTAAATTACCCATATCTGACATCCTGAAAATGCCTATGACAATATAATTCTTCAAAGACGCTACAAATACAAGAAAATCTTGGGGGGAAATGAATATACTTGTACTGGACACATACCTTCATCTTATTCTTACCACCCAGTCCAAGTAAACACAACAAAAGAAACCATAGAATAAAAGGACTCAAAACTACTATAGACAATAACAATCCAACAAAAAGCGAAAATGCTTCGAATAATCCTAGTTGATAATGCAATTACAAGGACGATGAAGACAACACCTGATCACATAAAAGATGGAGTTCCGAAAACAGATGAAGGTTGTAGGGCACAGATCCGGATATCATATTTTCTACAACTAGAACCTTCATTACCGGTGGTTGAATCCGATCCATCTAATACAATAGGGTGGCCTGAAGTTCTATCTTCATAAGCATTTCCAATATGGTTGCCACACTTGCGGCAAAGAAGTTTGGTTCTACGGCGGAACAAGCCCCATGAATGCTTTGAAAAGTAAGGACTCCATCGGAACTCATCAACTTGAGTAAATCTGCTCTCATCTATTCTAAAGAAGGATATAATCCCTCGCTTTATTGATTTTCCGTACTTAGAGTCTATTGTTGCAGTGTTTCGACTAGAGGAACTTAGGTTTAGTTCATACCCACAAGAACCACAACTGCAAGAAAGAATTGTTTCCACCATTTTATCTTCAGTTCAAAAACACAAAAACATCCAAGAATAACACGACGCATATATTCCATGTTCGAGGCTGAATTTCAATATTAAAACATCAAGAGGTTCACAAGGAAGGTATTGTAGTTTGTAATATTCAAAGCATCGAAAAGTCTTTCCCATAATCGATTCTTTTAGAAGCAATAAGAAACAATTCTAGAGTGTCCGAAGAATTTGAAGCTACCATAGATGCAAAATTTAAGTATTTTTGTATATTTTAATTTCAAATACTGACGTAATAAGAAACCATGAAACTCTTTCTGTCCTATTAGGCTCCAAAGGACAACCAACTAGAAGTAAAAAGAAAATCTAAGTATTTTTAGTAGCTGCCAAGGTAAGGAAATCAAATTACAACTCAACAACAGATAAACATCGAATTCTTCAGATGTTTCATTACTACATATTTACCAAGTATCAAGCAAGCTAGAGTATAGGAAGAATTTGAAGTTAACATAAATGCAAAATAGAAACCTTGCAACCGATAAAACCAAATCTTTTAATGTTTCACAACTACATATCTACCAACTACCAAGCAAGTTAGCGTATCTGAAGAATTTGAAGCTACCATAGATGCAAAATAACAACTCTACAACCGATAAAATCAGATCTTTAGATGTTTCATTACTGCACATCTAGCAACTACCAAGCAAGTTAGAGTTTCTGAAGAATTTGAAGTTACATAAATGCAATGTAACATATACAATCAGTTATTGAACATCCTAATATACCTGTAAGATATACAAATTCTATGGTGAATATCCTCAGCCATCAACAACCAGAATATTATCCCAAGAAAAGAGAAACACAAAGAAGTTAGCTAATTCCGAACCCCAACATCCCCGATCTGTAAATTTTAACAGTGAGCAAGTATTCTACTACTACTGCTGCTACATTCACATTGCTCTAAGTTATTCCCAACTCTTCATATTTTGTACCTGTGTCCAACACATAGTCAGACAAAGACATGGGATAACCCTCTAAATACATGAAAATACCTAGAAAAAATTTGAATATACCTGAGCCGAACACATACTTATATTCGACACTCACCCAAATAACACAGGCCTTGACCATGGTGGAAGATAAGCAACTGGTTTTTGCAAAGAAATCAGATGGACTAAAGCAAATTTCAGAAATATAAATAAGCAAAATAATGAAGAAACAAGGTGGTCATCTTTATACGTGTTTATAATATGTATACACATCATGGTCATACCAAGTGGTCCAACTCCCACTAACAAGCAATCTTTAATTTTCATGAAGATTTTCTTCTGAATAAAGGGTCATTTAAAACTCAGCCTTAGACCTCCGAACAGTTAATAATTTAATTAATCTACTAATCTAAAGCAGTCCCTTACTTTACAATCAATGGAAACGAAGTTCAAAACATTAGCTTGACACGATTTATCACAACACAATTGAATATGTTTAACACAGTCAAGTTCCTTGAAAAATCAACACAAAACAACAAACCCAGAACCAATTATCTCATAACAAACAAAACCCAGAAATCAAAATCTGAAATTTCAAACATCCAATTCAACAAGAGAGCCAATCAAAATTCAGACCAAAAAAAGAAAGAACAAACCTGTACGTTACATGTCTTTGAGAAGCAGAAGAAAGAGAGTGATGGAGATTTCCATTGAGTTGGTGAACATCTTTAACAAGCATCGATCTGTCCATTGATTTTTCTTCTTCTCGCTGAATTAAAAGCTCTGATTATGACTTTGACAGTGATGATGGTGAAAAGAAGCCAAGTTCTAAGTTGTAATTGAGGGGTTAACTGCTGAGAAACGAGTCCACCTGAATCAGAGTTGACGTTAACGCCTCGAGTTTCAGGGCTTAATAATTAAAGAAAACAAGTTCCAAAAACAGCAGCAGTTTGTAGATAAAGAGGCAAAAACAAGGTGGCTTTCTTATTTTTGGTTTTTGGGGTTTAAAGTCAAGACTGTCCTTTTTGACGTGGTTTATAACGCGAAAAAGGAAAATAAAAAAAATTAAGGTTTGTTTCTTAAATTATAAGACTCTAAATTGATTTTTTTGGTAAATTTCATATTTCATCACTCAACTTTCCTTTTACTTTTATTTTTGCCATTGGAGTTTAAATTATTTTAGTTTAATTATTTAATATTAGACTTAATGCCAAAAAATGCTCATGGCGTTTGACTGAATAGTTAATTTAGCTCATATTCTTTTGACTGAATAGTTAATTTAGCTCATTCTTTTTTTGAAGCAATTTAGCCTTTAATATTTTATTTTGAGTCAAAATAGTCTATCTACAAATGAACACTGTTAGTCAACTGACGATGAACAACTTGAAATGACTTGACAGAATGACTCGTTAGAAGAATAAATTTTTTTATATTTTTTATAATTTTTAAAAATTATTTTTAATTGATGTATTATTCTGTAAAGTCAACATATTTGTCTATTTGACATTATTATCGCTTCGTGCACCGCTATGTAGGTTTGCCACGTTATTTCAAGCCATTTATCATTGATTGACTAACAGATTTCATCTGCAAATAGATTATTTTAATCCAAAATAAAATATTAAAAATTAAATTACTTAAAAATATAAACTAAAATAACAATTCAGTCAAATGTTAAAGATATTTTTTTGACCATATATCTTAAGTTTAATATTGCATCAATTATTATCATTTGATCATTCAGTCACAAACGGTCTAATGATATGACAAACAATACGATGACATATCAAAACATGTTTTACATCTCTAAAAAAGGTACTAAAAGAATATCATTTTAGATTACTACAAAAAGAAACTTTTTTTTCTTTTTGTTTCCGACTCAACGTGTCGACCATCACCAGATAAGCCCCAAAATTTCCTATGAAACATTAATCTAATGTCCTTTTAACTAAAGAATACT
Organism: Hibiscus mutabilis; assembly: GCA_019671005.1. Lineage (NCBI taxonomy): Eukaryota > Viridiplantae > Streptophyta > Magnoliopsida > Malvales > Malvaceae > Hibiscus > Hibiscus mutabilis. Next base: position 46,773,182 of record CM033730.1, on the reverse strand, counting down.
CCAAACTCCAAAAATTTAATATTGGACATTTCAATCTCTTGTTCTTCAATCTCCACCATCCACCGTTGGATGATGTCCAAACAAAAATATGTTAACCTCATCCCATTAGTTGCCTCTCCACTTCCGCCATACAATTGGGCTTTGGTTCCGATTGATCTTTGCATCTCTGTTAGAAATAAATATAAATGTATATATGTGAATAAATTTAAATGAATATAAATGAATGGATAATTGAATGTTCGCGAATGAACGATATATTTTTTTGTATTCGTAATAAAAAATTTATTTATATTTGTTCTTTTAATAAATAAACAAAATTCCCACCGAATGGTTCACGAACAGTTCGTATCCTGTTTAACTAAACCAACCGATAGTTTAGTGTTAAAAATATTAATTTAAAAACAGAATATATATGATCATCTTTTTAATTCATTTGGCAGCTGCGTTCTAGATCTGTTTTTACACGTGTCAGTGTTATAATGATAACAAGTAGTAATAAATATATTATTTTCACCATGGTCGGCTACAAAATTAAAGAAAGTTTCAAAGATGATGACAAATACTAATAACGGATAAATTCTATCGTTACATTCGTTCTTATTAAAATATTATTTCGATGAATTCGGATGTCACAAAGTAATTAAAATATATAATTATTTTGTCCTAGTTATATATTCTTGCAACTATAAAATTACAATATATATATATATATTTAATTAGAGTATAGTTATATACAATTAAATAAAATCCATCCTTTACCACAACCGTAAATTATTAAATTGTTCGAACTTGAATAATTCACAATGCAATGCATCAAATAAGAATTTCTTATTACTTTTATAAAGACACATGGCAACATCATTCACAGACGTTCTTAATTCATTGCAGTAATTAAAAATATTTAAATCAAAATATTATCTAAATTTGGGAGAGGTAAATTGAATATCTACAATGTGCGCATGTATTTATCCATTGTCTGAAATTACTGGAAGAAAAAAAAAATATTTTTTATAGCTTTAAGAATGAGCGAAGTCTTTCTGTTACTCATGGCATTTCCGATCATTCCTCTGGGTTTTTCTCTTTCATGAAAGCATTGAAGAGGTCGATGCCGAGAAATATGTTAAGCAAATTCATTCCAGCCATTCCGAGCATGGCAAGAGGCCATTCAATACCCTTTTCAAACTTGGAAGCATCTTTGACCAGCTTTCCAGTTATCAGAATGTGTGATACAAGTCTTGCGAAAACGAACACAATCCAATTAAGAATCCATTCTACCTTCACGACTCTGCTCTTGGCATCACGAACACCGGCCATCCGCCTCACTTTCCTCACATGTAGAAAGATGGAATGCAACTGCGACATCAGAACAAAAGTTTAAACTTTCTGCATTCTACAACAGCAACAACAAGCTTGCTAGCATTGCAATTAATAAAACCTAAAACGTTTCCAAATCTCCAAACTCAATTTTACAATGAAGTAATAGACCAGTTTGAAAACTTAAAACCAATTTGGTCAACATTTTCATGCATAATAAACATCGGTATAAAAGTGAAGTGCACCTCATCTGAGTTCTCCAAAAGAAGTTGAAAAAAGATTCCTCATAAGCAAACCTATGTTATTTGGACATAGGTGGAAAGCCAAATTCAAGCTGTCCTAACAAGATATATCTGACAATAAGATGCATGTCTCACCAAGGAATGTCGGTCTACCGATCATGCATTGCATTTTAACTGTTTTCCAAATCCAATTACATAACGTGCGTAGATTAAAGATTTATTACTTAATCTGCAAATAGCAAGACTCTACTGCATTACATCTGTGGTTACTCAGATTAAGGTGTGAATGGTGGATACGGATATGTATTTGATATAAGTATAGTTAAGACGTTTTTCAGTGTGTTTGGAGGATCTTTGGAGCTCATATCCATATATTAATGTGTCAGACAGGAGTTTCAGATATAGGTACTCCAAAAAAATGAAGAATCCAAGCAACACAGAATTAAATCATAATACTTGCATATTTTTAACAGAAAAGGAATTGAAACATACCTCACAAATGAGAGTGAGAATAAGGTAGTTGATTGTTATATGCCGATACAATGCAAGGGTGAAGCAAATGAGTAATAATAGATGATGCATTAAAATCGAAGGGATAAATCCACTATATAGTCGGTATTTCAGCATATCTCGCTGATCATATGCGAAGTAACCACACGAAAAGCACAAAGCCTGGTATGCCCATGGCCAAGTACCCTCGACAAGTTGCTTATGCTCAAACATCTTCTTGAAACCAGTTACAGACCATTGATTAATCAGAATAAAAATCACTTGCAGAACAACAGAATTTGAGAAAGCTAAGAAAAAAAGTAACATGATCAACAAACAAAACTGCCGGGAACAAAAGGATTGCCACAATGTATGAGCATTCAATAGAATCTTTTACCAACACACAGTGAGTACTTTTAACCTACTTAACAGTTAACTACGATGATTGGGAATTATGAGTAAATTCATAAACCAACCATTCGAAGGAAGATTATGTTTATGGACTTCATTTTTGTTGAAGCATCCATGTCCAACGCATTAATACGGAGAAACGACCTCCAAGTCCAAGATTCTCCAAATACATGGAAAAACTAAGAAAATCTACCATACCCATATATCCATATCCAATAAACCCGACACTCACATCGAAGTCCAAGTAAGATGGGGAAAGCTTACTCATCAAAGATGTTACGAAACATGCTCATTACTTGACATATCAACACAATGCACGACAATTCATCAGGTAACAACTGGTTTGGTCATGACTCATGAACAAGGATTATCCAACGCCATACCCTTAACACTGATCTATAACTGATTCAACAGTTTCAGACCTAAGCTTCAAGTGATGTTCTTAGCTAATTCAACATTCCAACGCAAAAAGTAAACAAATCGCTTCAAAATAGCTAAGCAAAAAGAAAACATTAAAAACTAAAAATGAGTAACCTTAAATCTCTGCCAACAAATGAAGCTAGGATCAGCAAGAACATAAAACACACAATAAGAAAGAGAAAAAAAATACCCAAGCTAGAAACATCCAATCAAAAGCCAAAAGTGAATGGAAATGGAAAGGGAATGATGGGAACCTGAAGTGGAAGTTATTGCAGAGTGGAGGAGGGAAACGGAGGTGTTAACAAAGAGAGGGTCACGGGAGACACAGAATCTAATGACCCAATTCGCTAATTGGTAAAAACAAGCTCCGGCAACGATGTAAAGGAGCTCTGTCCGCTTGTTGAAGACGATTTCGAAGAAAACAGAGACTACCCAGAGAAGCAGAGTTGCGGAGAAGAAAGCCGCTGCTTTGGTGCTGCTCAAACTTTGATGCGTTCGAGGCATTGAATCGGGTGTTTAGCTTGTTTATGAAGAAAGAAAGTTGTTTAACGGCGAAGAGGAACAACTTGCATCTTTAAAGGAGGATATTAGATTGCTTCAGTAACGCGCAAACTTTACTCCGCTTGCCTCTCGTCTAAATTCTAGGGATAACTACATTTTTGGTACCCACTTTTACCTATTTTTCTATTTTGGTATCTTATTTATTTTTTTGGCAAAATGATGATAACGTTTTTTTTTGATTCTAGGTTTAACAGTTAAATTATTCTATTTTTAGTCAATTATTTAAATTTTATTTTAAGTTAAATATGTCATTTTATATCTCTTTCAAATATTAACTAAAATCAAATAAAAAGATGTTTTATCGTCACTAGAAGAGAGAAAATGATGTGACAACATTTTCGTTGATTTTCTCTTTTCTAGTATTTTCCAAAATTTTTTAATTATAATTATATTTAAAAATAAATAAAATAAGATAATCTACCATTTTGCCAAAAAAAAACCCTAAAATTTGAAAATAGGAAAATAAAACTAAAATTTTGATTTGAAAAATATAGTTATCCCTAAATTGTAATGCGTCTCCGCGGAGATTGTCGTTTTGGTTTGCTAAAAAGATTATTAGTATATTTTTTATCGAGTAATAATAGAACTATTAAATTTGATTCGAAATTCGAATTAATTTATTTAATTTGAGACTCGATATAGACCCAAATATTATGGTCTAAATTTGACTCGAATCCGAACAAAAATTGAATTGAACCAAAATTGACTCGAATTTAGTTAAACTGAAAATCAACGTTGGTCAAAATTAACCAAAATTTGGGAAATAATGGATTTGTGAAACTACTTTAGAAAACAATTTGAAAATTTCCTCAAATTTTAAAATTTTTGATTTATTTTTTAAATACAATTAAGAAAATATTTAATAGTTTAATGATTTAATATTTTTTTTTAAAAAGATCATCTTCATATATTGACTCAAATTGAAAGTGAGACCCTATTTGGATCACCAAAAAAAACCCATTTGATGTAGATCCGACCAAAAAGTAAAGTTTAATCACCTATCTAAAAAAATCAATTGATTCAATATTAACCCGAGAGTTATACCTTTGATTTAAATAACATTCTCCTAAATAAATTTGAATAATATTTGATCTAAATAGTGTCAAACCAAAAATAACTCAAATGGTGTTGAATGACATTCCTATTAATTTTTTTAGGTATTTGTAAATTCTCACATTTTTTGATTATATTGCTCATTTAAATTAATAAATTTTGCTTACATAGATTCTTTATTTAAAATTTTAATTAGATGATTAATTATTTGTGGTATAAATTAATTAATGAATTTTGTTTAATATAAATTTTTATTTAAATTTTTTAATTAGATAATTAATTATTTATAGTATAAATTAATTAAATATTTTTATTAATATTTTATTTATGATGTTTATAGTTTATATGTTGGATTGTATATTGCTTTGAGAATTAATAAATTAATAGTTGATGTTTTTTATTCTTTGATTTATAAGATGTTTATCATATTATAAAACATTTTATTAGGTTAAATTTATAATTTAAATTTTTATCATTATTTTATAACTTTTAGATTTATTTTATTATTTACTTTAATTTATTTGGTAATCTGTCATAAGTAATAAAAAATTAAAAATTAAACATATTATTGAAAATTCATAAAATTATTTTAATAGAGAGTAATGAGGGTATGTAAATATAAAATATTTTTAAAATTTTTTAGTATAATAATTTTATTAATAATATGATAAATATATTTTTGCAAATTATAGAATATAACAAAAATATTTTTATAAGTTTTTATGTAGATATTTTTAATTTAATATTGAAAGTTTAACATGTTAAAAATAAAATATAACACATGGATAATTTGATATATTTTACTTCTAGATAATATTAAATTCTTCAAACCAAACACAATAATCTTACATTTCTTGCAAAATAAACAAATAAAATAATATAACATTCTCAAGGTAAAATTATATTTAAAATCATATTCTTAAAGATAACCTAAAATTTCGTGAACCAAATGCATTGGTGTCAGAGGATTTGGTAAAAAAAAGTTTATTTAAAATATGTGTTTAATTTATCAATAGATTAGTCCAAGTAGTAAATAATTTAATATCGTTTTAATATAATTTAAATTTGATGTTTTGTGTATATAAAAAATCTTTATTAAAAGACTCGTCTACTAAAATTAAATGTGCAATATAAATCAATCTAAATTAATCAGAACAAATTCTTAAAAAATCATAAAAGCAAAAACAATGTGTGAAATTTGGATTTCAACAATCAACATCCAAATTTAGTCCAGTCTTCTATCTAAGTTTACAATATAATATATTATTTTATTTTTTATATTATATAATTTTTGTCACATAAAAATTTAATTTATAATCTATATTATTAATAAAACTCCTTAGTGAGTTTAAATGATAATTAGTTTTATTATAATAATCTCATATTTTTCATACTTTCACATAATCTTCCTGCAGAACAACCAAAGATTAGTACTTGAAGTTTCAAACTAAATTTTAAAAAATTATTTTTAAAATTTTATTTTATTTCATTTTGATTTTTTTTTAAACTTATTTTTTAAAATGCTAAAATTTAAAATTCACAAAATATCCCCCAATTATAAATCCCTAATCATTAAAAAAACAAATTGTGATTTGAGTCGAAAGCTTGCTTTTCTATCTTCCTTAAGTTGTAGGTTCAAAGTCATTAGAAATAAATTCTCCTTTCCTTTTTTTTAGTAAAAGTTGTTAAAAAATATAAACATTAAAAATATATATGCTAAGTTGCTCAAGCGCTTATAAACAAATTAAGAGTCCGTCAAAATGTCATTCGAAAAAGATTCACAACAAAAAGCTGAAAAATTTAGCTTGTTCAAAACGGATGTTTGGGACCAGATTCAAGCACAAAAAGACGGTGAAGAAACACAAAAATAAAATGTTTAGCAAGGTGGCCAACGTTTGGGAATCGCCGGATTGGGAGATTTAGGTATTTAAATATTTGGGGATTTATGAATTTGAGTTTTTTTTTGGAATTTCGGGAATTTGAGAGCTTTTTTTGAAAATTTCAATTTTTTAATTTTTTAAAAAAGTCAATTGAAAGAAATTAAAAATCTTTAACCTCTTGAATTTTTAAAAAGAAATTAATTAAATATTTAAAATAATTTGTACCTATTAAGTTTACGAACCAATAAATTTAATTAATTAAAACTTTAGGTACTTATTTTTACAAAAAAAATCTTTAAATACTTAAAGTTCAAAAATGATATAATTTAAGCATTTATTTTTCATTTAAAGCCTTAGTTTTATCATAATGATGATTTCATATTTTTCATACTTCCACATAATTTATAATTTTTATAAGTTTTTTTAAAAATTTTAAAACTTTTAAAGTTTTTAAAATAAAATTAAAAAAATTTAAATATATAAAAATTATTACTCTACCTATGATCATTGTTGAATATATATATATATAATCACATTGTGAGTATGATAAAATTTAGTAATATATGCTACTATAATATAAAAATTAAAAATATATAAGTTAAGTTGCTAAAAATATTTTTTTAGTTTAATTGTTTTTTTTATCATAATTTAATCATTTTATAATCCTCTACTTTTTGAAATAAATAATTTTAAAAAAAACTTAATGGTTTTTAAACAAATTAAGCCTTTAATTCAATGTTAGACTTTAGTCAACTGGATAATTTTTTTTTTGAAATATAAATGTATTATTTATTCGGATGAAAAAATATTGACTTGAGTCTCGTTAAATCTATAGTTAATTAGAGGAAAAAGAGTGCCTCAAGTCACTGTTGAATACATGGCAGATTACAACCTTTCAACCATCAACAAAAAACAATGAATTAAGCAAGATTCATGAAACCACACAAACCATGGTGACGATGATCACCGAAACTACCAGCCCAACTAGAAACCATCGAATGACAACAGCTAATATACAAAGATATTTACAAAAATTTTTTAGAAATTTATTTTTATAAGTTTTTTAGATTTTAAACTGGAAAGAATTTTTTAAATAAAATAAAAAATGGGTAAGAAACCTTGAATTTTTAAAACAAATTAAATTAAAAGCGACAAGCTCTTAAATTTTTTTACAAAAAATGTTAGATTTAACAATCAACGTTAATCAATTAAGCCATTGAACTAAAAAATTTAGAATTAATTAAGCTTTTTAACCAATGTTGAAAATTTAAGACTTAAATAATTTTTTTTTCAAAATTTAAGAGCTTATGATACCTTTAATTCTAAAAAAACAAACAATTTAAAAAAAAAATCAAAAAAAGGATTTTTATAAATTTGTTCAATAAGCCTTTTTTATAGACTTTTATAATTTTTTAAAGAATTTTTAAATAAAATAAAAACTTTAAATAAATCAAGTGAAAATCATATTAAGAAAATATAAAAAGGTGAATTTGATCAAAAAATATTTAAATTTAATGGTCAAAATTGGTCAAATGGCTTAATTGATTCAATTTATTGGTTCAAGGGCTTAATTGATTCAATTTTATAGTCCAATGGCTTAATTGAGTGCAAAAAAGTTCAAGGGCTTAATTGATTTTTTTCTAAAAGTTCAAGGGTTTCTTACACCCTTAAGCCATAATATAAAGTAAAATACTTTTACACGCAAGTTTTTGGAAACTTTAAATTTTTTGAGAATAATGAAATTATTTCTTTAATAAATAGAAATATTGTAAGTGAGAATCACGTAGTTAATTTTGTGAACATAATATATGTATAAATAATTTTATAACAGTTAACTTATTAATCATCATTTTAATAGTTTAGTTAATTGAAATCGTTTAATTTTAATTTAATTAATTTATAAAATACAACGATTATATATCATTAACTATTATGGTTTAATATGTACACCCATGTAACTTACAAGACCAACGATCAACAAAATAAGTATCTAGTGCACTACTTTCATTTACTTTCTTTTTTTTTTTTGACAGTAAGCACTACTTTCATGTACTTGTGGTTGAAATATTTGAGTTTACAATATTTCATTTTCTTTAGTCTCAAACCCAATTATTCAAAACTTATGACTCAACTTTAGGTAATTTGCTTAGTGTTTATCGCTAATAATAATAACTCTAGATTCTGAGAAATTATATCATAAGCCTGGCTTGCCACGTTATTTATGGATCCGACCAATAAAAACAATCTATTTCATTAATTTTTTTATATTATATTTTTACCAAGTAAATTTTCACTTTGTAAAAATTATATTTTAATTTAATTTACAGTAAATATAAGTGAAGATTTACTTGGTAAAAATATGACATGAAAAAAATTAATGAAATGAATATTTTTATTGGTCATGACCATAAATGACATGACAAGCTAGGCTTATAACATAATTTCCCCTAGATTCTATTACCATTATAATAGATAAATTTGATTAGAAACAATTAAATTATGATGCAATAGAATTATATATGTAGGATAGAATCCTCACTACAACGACGGAAGGTAGCAGGGACTAGTAAGATCTCACTAAATTCTAAAAAGTTTAAATTAAATCCTTAGAATTCCTAAAAAATTAATTTGGCCTCATTAAAATTTTAAAAAATTTATATTAAAATTTAAAAATTTAATTAAATTCTCTCCCATATTTTTGTTAAATTCTCATTATTCCTTTATAAATTTTAAAAAATTTAATTAGATCTATATTTTTAATTAAACATGCGGAAGATGATGATATCGGAGTTAAAAAAAACATTTTTGAAGTTGCAGCGAATGCAGGCAAAAAAACTCGAAAAACGAATAAATTAATTATTAGGTGCCGTATCATTCAAATCTCTTTAATGCTTGTTGACAAACGTTGATGAATAGCTATTTATTCCTCATATGAATCCATAGCTAGCAATGGTATGGGCCAGGCTTCTAGCTACCTTCATATATCTCTATAAAGCTGAAATCTCAAGCCTTTGCATTTCACCAATCAGGCAATCACCAGCACCACCAATATTGGTAAAAGATTAATGAACCTTCTTTTTATTGTGGTTTATTTTTTGGGATCTGTTTGATTTTAATGTTTTCTGGATTTTTGATTGATTGACAGTTTGCATTTGATAATGGAGAATCAATCAAAAAAAGTTTTGCTCACTTCAAATGGAGATGAGGTTTCAGTGAACATCACTTTGCATTTAGCCAAACGTGGTTGCAGGCCCAAGTTTTTTTATTTTCTTTTGGTTTATGTTTTGCATATTGTTATATGGCTATTATTCTCTTCTCAAAAAACGTGAGATTAATGTTTTCGCCTCTTCTCGGGCGTAATCTCCCCAAAACAATCTTGTTCTTTAAAAAGCAGCTTGAGATCATAATTGACCCTATTTTATGTTTGGTTGCTTGTTTTTTAATAATTTTTTTGTTTGTTTTTCTTTTTTCAGTCCATTACATTAATCAAGTGAGCAAAAAGTTTAACATAAGAATGACGTTTTGGACATGTGATTAGGTTGGTTTTGCGGGAAATGAATACTGTTTGAGGAGTGTGAGAAAGAAGATAATGGATTCAACAAACAATATGGTCCCAACAGAAGTGGTTGGATTGGCTATGGAAGAGGAAAGAGAAGCAGCTTTTGATGAGGCAGTCGATAAGGCTTGGAAAGTGTTCGGATTCATTGATGCATTTGTCAATTGTTAACAAACTAAATATAAATAAATGTATCCATAATATATACTCCATTACATGATATCCCAAAAATTGAAACAATACAAATTAAAAACATTTGTTTAGTAGGGACGGACCTAAAATTTTAGGTAAGATTTAATCTAGTTGATCCAGGCAACAGGTCACTGACCACGTTTAATGATTTGAAGCAGGGAAGATGCAAGACCATCTCCAATTACCGGAAGAAGAGTTGAGAAAAACCGTAAAAATAAACTTCATGGCCGCATGGTTTTTGCTGAAAGCTGTTGGTCAGAGAATGCGAGACTATAAATCAGGCGGTTCCATAGTTTTCATGACTACGTTCTATCAAATGAATTTTGCATATGGTTCATGCAAAGCATGGTTCAGAACGAATTTTTAAAGAACGTAGTCCTGCAATTAGTTATTTTAATTTTCTAAATATATTAACTTCCCTTGTAGTTGTTTTTTGTATCTTTACATGATGGTTGCTATTAGACATCAGCGTTGGAGATAGGGAAATACAAGATCAGGGTAAATGCAATCGCTCGCGGGTTGCACTTAGGCAATGAATACCCTCGGTCAGCCGGACAGGACAGGGCAGAGAAATTGGTCGGAAGAGCAGTGCTATTGCAGAGATGGTTGGATGTTAAAAACGACTTAACTTCAACTATTTATGTTGATGGGGCTCAATCAATGGTTAGGCCTCGTATGAAATCATACATGTAGTTTCTTTTGGTAAAAATTATACAATCATGGTCGCAAACATGGAGGATTTTGACAAGAGATCAATGAAGAAAGCAAATGAAAGCTGAAAGAAGAAAAGAAACTTAGAGGGAATATCTTATTTTCTAGGATTAATTGTCAGATTACTTATAGTATATTAGCATTGAATCAACTGTACTCCCACTAAAAGAGGTGAGCGGCAGCAATTTGAAATAGACAAATCGCGACAATTTAACTAAAGTTTCAACAAACTTTAACAGCTATACCGGGATGGATTGAGAGGGCTAGAGTCGCGCTTGAAATTTCCATTTTTTATATAGTTTATATATTTTTTATTGATGATTTAAGTTTATACCCCTTAAATTTTATAATTCTGCACTTCTTAAATTTTATTATAACTCTCGAACAGTTTATATCTCCCGACATAAATTCCTGCTTTCGTCTTTAAAATACACCAAAAGTTAAACTGTTCTCGCTTATGAAGCTGCACAAACTTTAGAGTAATGGCTTAAAAGGGATAAAGAAACACATTTAAAGTATAAAAGCAGGATGAAATCAAATTGAAGAACTATTAAAGTCAAAACCCTTTAAACTTCTTTAAAAACTTCACTCTAACATTTTAAATAGTAGGGTAAATTAAGCTGTTCTTCACTCAACTTTTTTTTATTCCTATTTTAGTCACAAAAGTTAAAGAAAATTCAATTTAATTATTCAATTTTTGAATTACTCCTAATTTGATCTTCTAGGATGACATCATTGACACGGTTCATGAGACGACCCAATTCCAACTGAAGGAATCCGTCAAGGTTGTTGAAACGCTACGGTGAATATGCTGAAATTGGAACCGGGTCAATATCACATTTTGCAGACTCTGACGAAGATATGCGGCAACGCCAGGTGTTTTGGTTGCTGAGTCTACGTCACCTATCCTCTAACTTGACCAGGACTTTAATTTTGTTTTCAATTTTTTTATGTTCAATCACAAATTAAGCCCAGACTAATCCACTAGCCCATCTTATAATCCATTTAATAATAAAATATTAAAAATATTTTAATCGTAATATTTATATATTCACTTATAGATAAAGTGTCACGGACCAAACTTTTTGGATCGAGACATTGGCGCGAGCATCAGATAGGGAGGTTGTGCGCAATGTAACGGGCTTGCCAAATGTGGCCTAGTACTTGGAGAATGTTGTGGACCAAACCTTTGGGACCGAGGCGTTGGCGCATAAATCAACCAAAGAGGGTTTGCGCGGTGTAACGAGCTTGCCAAGACCATCACACTTGGCCCGACACTTGGAGAATACTAGAAAGCCCACAGGACTTAGCCAAATCCATGGAGGATTCATGAGGGTAATTTGGTCAAAGCATTATCCATTTATTAGAATATAATTTGTAGATAATGTTTGTGATAATTAGAGATTTGAATTGCGATTTGATTAGATAAGATCAATCTCGACCGTTGATGTAATTTAAACTGAGCCGTTGGATGTATGGGAGTTCAACTATAAATAGAGGCTCTCTCCTCACTTGTAAATCACTTCATCATTCACTTATTCATTCACTTTGAGTAATACAAGAAGCATTTACTCTAAAATCTCTGAGTGTTCTTCATTGTTCTTGAGTGTTCTTCTTCGTTCGTGTTGCCAATCTCTTTCCGTTGTTCTTTGATTAGCTTTCACTTAGAAAGATCTTTCGTTCGAGGGCTTCGAGAATTGTTTGATCTTCCGGAGCCAGAATCCTGGCCGAGTTAGGTGTTTGTCAAGAGAGCTTCACCTAAGGCCATGACAAGGGATTTCAGGGTGACTTAGCCGACGTTTCAACCGAGAAAGCGACTAAGGCCCGCATGATTTATCTGGCAAAAGTCTAGCCCCGTGACAAGATCCATCGAAGCCTGGAGGGCTTGTCCGAGCCGTTGTCGAGCAGGAGTACCCGCAAGGCTGGTTGAAGGCTAACTTATGCGCATGAATCGACCGATTAGCGTCAAGGCGTCTAAGACCGCACGAATCTGCTAGGGTTGAGCCCTAGGCCCGTGACAAGTGGTATCAGAGCGAGTCAAGGAAGGGACTTGAGTTCGAGCCAGCTTGCAGTTGCAGTCAAGCGTGGTGGTGATTTGCGTTCGAGTTAGTTGAAGTGATCAGGGATCAGACTAGTTCGTGGCAAAGTGGTGATTGAGATGACACCAAAGAAGAAGACATTGACAATGGATGAAGTAAGAAAGACTCTTAATGAATTTGACGAGAGGAGCAACCTTCTTGAAAATAAGGTGGAACAGAATTTTGAATTCATAACAGTCGTGGAGGCTTGGGTCGATAAACTTTTGGAATCCGAGAAGAAGGCCAATGTGGTGTTTGAACAGCTAGAGTCGGTAAATCTTGAGAAGTTGAGTTCGTTGGATTTTGAGATGTTAGAGTCTATAGAAGGGAACCAATGTGAGGTTCAAAAGGCTCTTAATGGCTTGGATGTGAAGATATCTGAGCGTGGCAATTCCTTAGAGGCTACAGTGAAAACTCTAAGAGAGGAGGCCAAAAAGATCCAAAGTGTTGTGGAGTCACGTCTTGAAAAGTTAGAGTCTATGGAGGGCAAGTTCAATGACGAGACGCAACGCATCCTCAACAAGTTAGAGACAGTTCGAGAGAATTGTGCTTGTGAAGCCAAGATGGGGGCTTTGCAAAAAACGGAGGATTCTTCCAAGGAGAAAATCGCGAAGGAGATCCAAGAAGTTCTCAACTCGATGTACGAGAAGTTGAACCAACAAGATAATTCCCTTCAAGAGGCAATGAAGGCAGAATTGGAGTCGTTGGGAAAGAGGGTTCTTAGACTTGAAAAATCTGAAGAGGAGGCCAAGTAGACCCAAGGTGTTTTCGAGTCCCGTCTTGACGTAGTGGAGTCCATAGAGAACCAGTTCAAGGACGAGACACGATAAGTTCTCAACAAGTTGGTGACTGTTCGAGGGAGTAATTCTAGTGAAGCTGAGATGGAAGCTTTGTAGAAAGAAGTGGATGAGCTCAAGAGGGAGCTGCTTAGTTGCAAGACCGTAATGAGTGAATGTGGTGCGCTCAAGACCTTCTTAGAGGGATTTAGACCGGGGGCAAAGCTCGTAGTAGAGCAGAGAGATGCCCAGAGACTTTCAGAGGCTCTCGTTGTTGCCGAACCTCTGACCGAGCCCGCAGAAAGTAAGCAGACGAGTGTTGAGTCAACCAGGCCCAGTTCGAGAGACAATGAGAATGGTGAGGCTAAGTCCATGCCAGGAAATAAGGGGAGTAAGAACTTGAAGTGCTACTTCTGTGATGGTCCTTATATGATAAGGGGATGTCCTGAGAAGAACCGACTAGCTGCCATGGTGAAGACATCAGACGAGTCAAAGGGTGAAGTAGCGAGACTTGGGGTAATTGTGTGTGCTAATGCCTCCAAACGAAGTAAGAGCCGTGGTTTGACTACGAGTGCCAAAGTAGTCCAGCCAGTGATAAGACTTGGTGCGATAGCAAGTGAGGAAGCTGTCAAGCCGAGGGTAAAGACGAGGCGATTAGAGTGTTACCGATGCAAGGGGCCTCACAAGTTGCGGAGATGCCCGGTTCGAGCCAAGGGGTTTGAGGGACAAGATAAGGCCAAGAGTAAAGAGCCTGTGCAACTTGGTTCAGAGTTGTCTAGTTATGCCAAGGTAAGCGGAGACCATGAGCAGAATGGGTTGAAGATGTCCGGGAAGGCTGGGAAAGAGCTTGCCGAGGATGTTCGAGTGAAGAACATTACTTTGAGACCAGTAGAGTGTTGAAGGGGGCCAATCCGTTGAGCGCCATTGCAACCGTTAAGATGCCACCTATGGGCAATGTGGGAAAGAAGGGAAAGGCTTCAAGGAAGAAGTGCCGACGCAAGATTAAACAACTAGAGTGCTACCAGAGTAAGGGGCCTCACAAATTGTGAGAGTGCCCATATCGAGTCAAGCTATCCAAGGAGTTGGGTGAGCCCGAAAAAAGCGAGGCTGCATCGCTTGATCCGATAATGTCGAGTTCTGCCAAGGCCAAGGGGGACCGAAAGCAGAAAGAGGTGACCATGTCTGAGAAGGCTACCAAAGAGCTTGCGGAGGATGTTCAGGATAAGAGCATCGCTTTTGAGACTATTAGAGTGTCGATGGGGGCCAAACCGTTGAGGGACATAGTAACCGTAGAGACACCACCAATGGTCAAGGTAGGAAACGAGCGACGAACTTCAGGTAGGAAGTGTCGACGCAAGAGAAAGCACCGAACTTCAAGGAAGAATGATCGATGCAAGAGAGCACCAAACTTCAAGTCAGAAGGGCGGATGTAACCAGGAGCAACTAACTTCAGGGAAGAAGAGCCGATGCAGAATAGCGCAGCGGACTTTGTGGCGAAAGTGCCGATGCATGCAAAGAACTTCGATGAAGAAGGTTCAATGTAGAGGGGGCCAGACTTCAAGGAGAAAGAAGGACTGACCCGTTTTAGAGTAAATGTGATCGAGGAGAAGGTACATCTCAAACACATTCCTAGTGTTTTTGGTTTTGATTTGCCATTGTTGATGAGCGTCGGTCAAGTAAGACCTAGTCTTCAGTGCGGGGAAATGATGATTGGAATGGACCTTTCAGAGTTCAAAGGGGCAAGCCAAAGTTGTCGACGAATATGAGAGTCCAGTCTGTGTTCAATGTTGTGACAACTTCCAAGTCTTTACTGCAGGACCAAGTGGATTTAAGTCGAGGTAAATCAGAGTTTGTGGGAGAATGCTCCTACAAGAAAGATGTATCAAGAGGCGTCTTAGCACGCGATGTTCAACGACAGTTTGAGTCGATACGAGCATTTCATATGGGGGATTTGCATGAAGCTGAGGCATCGACGAGTAATTAAAGTGACCCTGCCTAGGATCGTTCAAGTGCAGCGATGAGGGCGTCGCTAAGTCAAGTGGGGGAGAATGTCACGGACCAAACTTTTTGGATCAAGACATTGGCATGAGCATCAGATATGGAGGTTGTGCGTAATGTAACGGGCTTGCCAAATGTGGCCCAGCACTTGGAGAATGTCGTGGACCAAACCTTTGGGACCGAGGCGTTGGCACATAAATTAGACAAAGAGGGTTTGCGCGGTGTAATGGGCTTGCCAAGACTATCACACTTGGCCCGGCACTTGGAGAATGCTAGAAAGCCTGCAAGCCCACATGACTTAGCCAAATTCATGGATGATTCGTGAGGGTAATTTGGTCAAAGCATTATCCATTTATTTGAATATAATTTGCAGATAATGTTTGTGATAATTAGAGATTTGAATTGAGATTTGATTAGATAAGGTCAATCTCGACCGTCGATGTAATTTAAACTGAGCCGTTGGATGTATGGGAGTTCAACTATAAATAGAGGCTCTCTCCTCACTTGTAAATCACTTCAGCATTCACTTATTCATTCACTTTGAGTAATACAAGAAGCATTTACTCTAAAATCTCTGAGTGTTCTTCATTGTTCTTGAGTGTTCTTCTTCGTTCGTGTTGCCAATCTTTTTCCGTTGTTCTTTGATTAGCTTTCACTTAGAAAGATCTTTCGTTCGAGGGCTTCGAGAATTGTTTGATCTTTCGAAGTGAGAATCCTGGCCGAGTTAGGTGTTTGTCGAGAGAGCTTCACCTAAGGCCGTGACAAGGGATTTCAGGGTGACTTAGCCGACGTTTCAACCGAGAAAGCGACTAAGGCCCGCACGATTCGTCTGGCAAAAGTCTAGCCCCGTGACAAGATCCATCGAAGCCTGGAGGGCTTGTCCGAGCCATTGTCGAGCGGGAGTACTCGCAAGGCTGGTTGAAGGCTGACTTAGGCGCAAGAATCGACCGATTAGCGTCAAAGGTGTCTAAGGCTGCACGGATCCACTAGGGTTGAGCCCTAGGCCCGTGACAAAAAGTTCAAATAAAAATTAATAATTAATTCTATTTAAATAATAATAATAATTACCCACAAGATGGCTAGACATGTTTCTTTCTTAAAGAGAGAATACAAGTTCAAATTTTAGAGAAAGCGTTGTTAGAAATAAGAGCCACGAATCCCAAACATTGACCATAAAATGGACATGTATTTTACTAAAAAATAATAATTAATTTGAAATCAAGATAAATTTATTTAGGCTTTAAAGATTTAATAAGTTTAAAATTTAAGTTTATGATTTATGATTAAAAATTGAGTTATATGATATACAAAAATCATATAAAAAAATTTACGCAACCATAATTTTAAAACACTAAATTCTAAACCTCAAAGTCTTCAATTCTAAACCTCAAAGCTTTAACCCATGATCTTTAAATTTGACAAACACATATAAATTTTAATTTACACAGGTTATGAATAAAAATTTTCACTTAAAAATTTAGATTTTAAATTATACAATTGTTGCGTGTTTAGGGTGCTTCACAATTGGTGCAAGTGTACATGTCGCAAGTTATAGTAGGGATATGAAATCAGATAATCGTTCAGGTTTCAGGTTAAGTTATGTCAAGTCAAATCAAATCAGATACGGGTTATGTCAGGTCAATTTAATGTTTCGACTCAAATCAGGTCGGGTTTGGGTCAATTCAAATTCAGGTCATTATCAGGTTGATTTCAAATCAAATTGAGTTCGGATTCGGGTCGAGTTAATTTTAGGTCGAGTAAGTTTTAGTTCAGGCCAAAATGGTTCGAATCTGAATCAGTTAATTAAGGGTTAATTCAGGTTCGAATGGACTTTAGGTCGAGCCACGTTCAGGTCGGGTCATGTCGTTGAAAGATAAAATTTAGGTCAGGAATATTGGTTTCGGTTAAAGTTCAAGTTGAGTCTTACTATGTACAAATAGACTTAGGTATGGAAATTGTGGGTAAGTTTCAGATAAAAATAAAATTTTAGGGATTAATATGAACCAAAATATCCCTTAAGATGCTGAAAATATTTTACAATTTAATATATATATATAATTATGACTAAATTGAATTAAACTAAAATTTAAAAGTGAATGTTAAGACTAAAATGAAAAAATTTAAACAAGTGATGACCTAGAAAGTAATTAATCACTAAATAAAAAATAGGAGGCAAATGCCAAATGTGCAATTAATTATTGAATCAAATTTAAAAAAATTCCATTTGAATTTTGGAGGGAAAGAACCTAAAAGTTAGGGGCTTAATTCCCTCCAAAATTTTGTCATCCCCCACCAATTATTTTTTTCATGATTTTAATTAAAGTGAAACGGTGGGAGGGAAAGTTTCCTACCCTCGTAGGTTTTTAGGTTAGGATAAATTATTTTTAGCCCTTCGAACTTTAGATATTTTTCATTTAAGTCCCAAATTTTTACTTTTAGGTTTTAATTTAATTCAATTGTGTCCTAATTTAAATTAATTTAATTGAAATTCCACATTTAGTTTTAGAATTCTTTTAATTATGTCTGTGATTTATGCTTCTAAGTTTTAATTTAGCTCAATTAGATCCTAAGTTTAATAAGTTAATTCAATTCAAACATTAGTATTATATTATATAAATTTTGATTTAATATAATTATACACAAATTTTTGATTTGGATGTAAATATGTAATTGTACACATGAAAGTTGAAACTTTAATTTAGTTCAATTGTACACATGAAGCTTTGATTTAAATATTTAATCAAATTCAAATGCATAAATTAGCAAGTTGAATCGAAATTAATCTCGTAAATCAAAAACCCTATACTAAACCATAAGCCATTAATACTAAACCCAAAACTATAAACCTTAAGGAATCGAAATTAATCTCATAAACCAATAACCATAAGCTAAATCCTAAACCAATGATTCTAAACCCTAAACTTTAAGGAATCCAAATTAATCACATAAACCAGTAACCCTAAACTAAACACTAAACTAAACCATAAATATTAAAGAATCAGAATTAATCTCATAAACCAATAACACTAAACTAAACCATAAACTATTAATATTAAACCATAAATCATAAAGCTTAAGGAATTATGTTGACAACATTTAGATATT
This sequence comes from Hibiscus mutabilis, assembly GCA_019671005.1. Lineage (NCBI taxonomy): Eukaryota > Viridiplantae > Streptophyta > Magnoliopsida > Malvales > Malvaceae > Hibiscus > Hibiscus mutabilis. The sequence continues at coordinate 46,754,396 of CM033730.1, read as the reverse complement.
TAATAAAACTTTTAAATATTTTTATATATTATAATTTATAAATATAAAAGGTAAACATATTAATTTAACGATCATAGTTAATCATGTACCTTAAATTGTGAAGATGTATTTTGTCACACTATAATATAACTAATTCATAATCTCACAAATTCATCAATTGTAACTTATTAGTTATTACAAGTCAGATAAATACCAAGTCAGGTAAATATCAGACCAGTTTAATAACAAGTTAGGTCATTTATAGGTTGAGTCAATCATAGATCAGGTTCATAATAGGTCAGGTTGATAATAGGTCGGGTAATATCAGTTATTTACCAGGCTAATCTCGGGTTCAGGTTCATATCTGGTCGGATGCATGTCGGGTTCGATTATCACATTATCAGGTTGAATTCAGGTTCAGGTCGTTCTCAGGTCAGGTGCAGGTCGGGTTCAAATCCAAAAGTTCCAGGTCCAACTCGGGTTCAGGTCAACACCAGTTCAGACTCGAATCGATTTCAGATCACCACCACCTTAGGTCACAAGTAGTTCTGACTCAAGTCAGTTTCAGTCAGTTTTACAGGTCGGGTCAGCTTTTTACATCCCTAAATTATAATATAAATTAGATATCATCTCCACAAGGATTGGTGCAACTTCTGGATTCTAGTTTCTCACACTGAAAAGAAGAATAAATTGGTGATTGTAGGAAGTTGGCTTAACAAGTAAAATAAAAGAACAAGTAAATAAAAGAAGATTGTAATCGAATAAGAGAGGGTAGGCTGGTTATCGTAAGTTGTGGTGTGATTATCGGATGGACCGTTGTAGTAATTGATTGCTGAATCAATGCAATTGTCTTGATGATTAGAACCAGTTGAATTGTCTGGGCAATTGAATTGCCGCGACAACTGGGAATGATGTGACTTCCTTGGCAACTGGGCGACTCTCTTCAAAGCTCGACGAAGTGTTCTTTAATTGCTTATTGTTATCCCTAACTCGAAACACTAGTCAATTGTGCACACCTTGGTGATACATCTATGCATTAACCACGAGTAAACAACAATCGATCTTACGCTTCTCTTAGCCATTGAAATCCGTAACTTATTCTTATGTCGGATTAGTCTTCACCAATGATTGTTTGAATGAAAACCATGCTCATTCGTTTCTTGAATCTAACTCTCCCAATATTAGATAAATGGATGAATTCACAAGTTCCTCTCCCAATTCACTCGCAATCAAATTAAGAATTAAGAATGAACAAACTTTGAACTTAAATTGCAACTCAAAAACCTAAACAAATCCAAACGTTTTCACAACCACAAAACACAATAACTCAAGCCAATTTAGTTTAGTTCATGGATGGGTGCAAAAGAAACATAAAATAAAAAGCCCCCAACATGAATCGAATAAAGACAATGAAGAAGAAGAAGTTATCGAGCATCAATCTCTTTTTTTTTTCTCCAATCAAACTCGATCTCCCATAGGGCATGTGGCTGGATCTTCTATTTATAGAATATGAGTTAGGTTAAATTGTTGTAGATGAGGATGAGATTAAGTTGGGATTAATAAAGATAAAAGAAATAATAGATTCCTTTTATCCTTATCCTCCAAAAACTCCTTATAAACTTGAAGTCCTAATCCCTTTTGATCTTTGCGTGGAATTCCATCTCCTTAGGATTTATCCTTGCTTCTCGTGTTCATCTCAAATGAGGTGGACTTATCCAGTCATCAAATCGACAGCTTCTTTATCTTTATCTTCAATTGCTTCAGAAACTTCTTACTTGCTAAGGCAATTAATTCATGCACACAAAATCGCACATACCGATAACATTTTTCCATAAAACCAACAATATTGTGTAAACGATGAAAGAAATCATGAAATAATGTATGAATGACTAAATATGCAACTATTATGAGACTAAGTCTAACAATAATATGAGTAAAAGGGGTCAGAAAATAGTACTTTTACACCCTTATCACACCCTCAAACTCGAACTATTGCTTATCCTCAAGCAATGCAAAACTAACAATTACTTGCCAAGACTTTGATCATTAAAAAATTACTTCATACCCGACTTCAATCCTCAGAACCGTGGCACAAAGTATGATTACCTTTCAATTCTTCGGATGGCACATAAATTACTCAGACTTGGACTATAATGCTTGTGACTAAGTGTGTGTGAAGTTGTGTACAAGTTGATTATCAGGATTCCATGTGAACAATAAGTTTTTATCAAATTAATTACCGGGGCTTTTATTTTTATTTTTACTAGAGCCAATTTCGAGCACCTCTAGCAAAGCATGCAATTACTCAATTTAATTTTTTTGTCGACTAGAGCCAATTTCAGGTACCTCTAGCGATTCTTTCATGTGTAACAACTAGATCCAGTTTCAGGCACCTCTTGCAAGAAAGAAATTTTTTAGTTTAATTTCTCTAATTTTTAAGCAACCTAAGTTCACTAAGTCTCATTTAATCAATCAAGTAACAATAGTGTCAAATTATATTCAGCATCATAGTCAAATTTTAAGTGTTTTCCATGCGAATCCTAAATCTGAAAGTTCTATCAAATAAGTGTAGTAGTAATTTATTCATCATTGGATATTCAACAAGTATTGGCAAATTAAATTCAATCAAAGGCATGACAAGTAATAAATGCAACCTATATGCGATAACTAGAGATGAATGCAACTAAAGATGAAACTAAATAAAAACAAGCAACCCCCAACTCAAGAGAAGCATTATCCCTAATGCATATGAGTTAGTCGGATAGGTCGTCATCTTGAATGATGAGTTTTCTTTGAGCCGCTTGCTTGATTCGTTTACCGGTTCATGGTGGTTAAGTGCGTGTGGCTGCTGGTGCTGCTTGAGCTCTTACTTTCGCAACCTCATCGCTTGTTTTAGGCTCTAGATCAGCCTCTTCAATGATAAAATCTTTGCGCTTCAGTTTTGGTTGTGCAGCCGATGATGATATCACTGGTTTAGAGATGGACACGTCCGAATATATAAATCCATATAGAGATTCAGTACGAGTAGGTTCAATCATAAGGGCTTTATCTTGTACAGCAGTTGTGTGGCTTCCTTAGTTGCCGAGGCAAGTAGGTTGACAGGAAACACTGGGAAATGCATGGTGTTGTCGGGGTACTTCTCGAGGATCACTTGTGTGATAGCTACGTTGTGGTCCCCCATGTACCGCATGAATTGCATTTGCTGGGCCTCCATTTGCTTTAATTGGTGTGTCAAAGGGCGCAACATTGCTTTGGATTGATTCATGTTTGCCGAGGTAGGTTCACTTGCCTGAGCATCTATACATATCAAGGCAATTTTGGTTGCCCTGGCAGTGGTCTGTGCGGGGGTTTTCTTTGGTGGTTCCACTTCTTTTGCTTGTTCCTCACCCATGATTCGTAGGTATTGCGTCCGATTCCATCAAATTTTGGCAGGCAATTTCTCGTCCGTATCATCACTTGGCACATTCTCTTTCTCGCATAATTGGGTGATTAAGCTCGGGAAGAAAAGAGCACCTACATCTTTTTTACTACAAGAAAATATTTCATCACAAATAATTTGTCCTATGTTGATAATTCGCTTGTGTAAAATAGAATGTAATAGCAACATACGAGAATAGGAAAATATGGTGTTGTGTGTAGTGGGCATTAAACAAGTTTTAATAAATTTATTCCACAGTTTAGCCTCGGGCTTTAACATGAGTTAATTTACCGTTCCTTTCAAGGCTCCTCAGTTCTATTCGTCACCTTCAATCGTGAGGTCCTTGAACACATTTTCGACTTCTTCGGTCGTGATGTTGTCAACAAAAGCTTTATGTTCATCTTTTTCAATGTATATCCCATAAAAATGTGTTGATCGTGTCGGCGTCGATGAGAATTGCCCTGCCATGAACATAAACATAGGGGTTGTTGGGATTAGAAGCATGAGAATAAAATTCTCTTACCCATGATACATTCTCGGGCATTGGTTGATGACAAAAGATTTGCCATTTATGGTGCTCGATGACCTTAAAGATGAATGCATTAAGGTTGAAGTTCTTGCAGGATTTGGTGTAGTCGAATCCTTATTTCTCCCACACCTTGGGGCTCGCCATCTTGGTGAGGAAGCGTTCTTCGATGATCGGTGTTGCAAACCGGCGGAAAGGGGTTCGGTTCCCTTGGAAGAACTTAGGTGAGGTATAGTTTTAAGATTCTTGGCCATGAGAATTGTTTGGTTGTGTCTGGAAACAAAAACAAGGAAAATTAAATAAAAACTTGAAGAGTTCAAAATGAGGGAAGAGTAAAGAGTAAAAGAAAGAGATAATGGATAGGCGAGGAAGTAATAGTGGAGGGGTGGTAGCCGACTAATGGAAGGAAAGCAAGAAAGTTGGATGAAAAAGAAAAGAAAGTGAGGGTATTAGGCAAGGTGTGCGACAAGGTTGATTGGAGGAAGGTGACGGGGTTTAGGCGGCTAGGGGTTTGGTAATTGGGATTAAAATAAGGTTTAAAAACCCTTAAAATCAGCCCTTTAATTCAACTCCATAATTAATTCAACTCTTCTTGCTCTTGAACTCTTATCCTAATATATATATATATAAAGATAAATATTAGATAAAGATAAATACTAAAATAAATAGAAATAAAGATAAATAAAACAAGATGATGTCTATCCTAAAATATTAAATAAAGATAGAAAGAATAAAAAGGTAAACTCTTATCCTAAAATCCGAATAAAATAAAAAAATAAACAGTAAACAAAGATTAAAAATTAAGTCCAAAATTAAAAACAAAGCCGAAAATAAAAATACTAAAAAAGAGCATGTTCATGCATCTCTTAAAGTAACCACTTCCTTGTCACGTTCTACATGGGTGCCAAAATAATGTTTCAATCGCTGTCCGTTAACTTTAAACTCATGTCTTTCGATGGTGGACTTGATTATAACAACACAATGGGAGAAATGTTTGACCACTTCGAATGGCCTGGAGCATCTTGACTTCAGTTTTCCAGGAAATAGTCTTAAACGAGAATTAAAGAGAAACACTAATTGCCCGGGAAAAAATTACCGCGACAATAGCTTCTTGTCATGCCAATGCTTCGTTTTCTCCTTGTAAATTTTCGCGTTGTCGTAGGCTAAGGCACGAAATTCTTCGATCTCATTGAGGTCCAATAATCGCTTTTGTCCCGCGCTTTCCCAATCCATGTTCACAGTTTTGATAGCCCAATAAGCCTTATGCTCGATCTCTACTGGAAGGTGGCAAGTATTGTCGTAAACAAGTCTGTAAGGTGACATGCCTAAAGGCATCTTGAATGTTGTTCGATAGGCCCAAAGTGCTTCATTGATTCTTACAGACAAATCCTTTCGAGAAGGATTTACGACTTTTTCAAGGATAGCTTTTAATTCACGGTTGGAAATTTCGGCTTGCCCACTTGTCTACGATTGGAAATTTCGGCTTGCCCACTTGTCTACGATTGGAAATTTCGGCTTGCCCACTTGTCATGGCAACTTTTTGTGTCACTCCAAAGTTCTCCAACATTTTGTCAATTAGCTTATTATCAAAATATGTGCCCCCATTACTGATAATTGCCCTCCATGTTCCAAATCGTGTGAATATGTTTTTCTATAAATTTTTTTGCATAGTCTTTGAATCGTTTCTAGGGATTGCAGCTGCCTCAACCCATTTAGATACGTAGTCTACAACAAGTAGGATGTACAAATTGCCAAATGAGGATGGGAAGGCCCCTATGAAATCGACCCCCCACACGTTGAATAACTCTACCTCGAGGATATTTTGTAGTGGCATCTCATGTCGTCTCGAAATGTTCCCCGTTCTTTGACAACGGTCACATCCCTTGTAGTAGTCGTAGGCATCTTTGTAAAGGGTAGGCTAGTAAAAACCGGATTGCAGGATTTTAGCCGCTGTTCAAGTTCCTTCAAAGTGGCCTCCATAAGGTGAAGAGTGGCATTAGCGTAGCACATTTTGCTGCTCTTCTTCGGGGAGGCAACGTCGTATCACATGATCTGCATATTGTTTAAACAAAAGAGGCTCATCCTAATAATAATGTTTAGCATCATGTCGGTACCACTTTTTTCCTTGGTGAGTAAGGTCATAAGGCAAAATACCACTAACTAAGAAATTAACCAAATCGACATACCAAGGAGTTGTCGTGGAAACTAATAACTGCTCATCCGAGAATGTGTCGTGGATCTTCAAGAAGTCTGAATCTTCATCGCCTTTTTCCAACCTTGATAAGTGATCGGCAACTTGGTTCTCCGTTCCTTTCCTATCCTTAGTTTTGATGTCAAACTCTTGTAAAAGTAAAATCCAATAAATCAAATAAGGTTTGGCATCTTTCTTAGCAAATAAGTAATTAATTGCTGAGTGATCAGTATGAAAATTACCTTAGTACCAATCAAGTATGAGCGAAACTTGTCAAATGCAAAAACTACTGCTAGTAATTATTTTTTCGTCATGGTGTAATTTAATTAAGCGCTATTTAGGGTTTTACTAGCGTAATATATCACATGAAAAATTTTACATTTTCGTTGAACTAAAACTACTCCTATCGCAAAATCACTTGCGTCACACATGAGTCAAAAGGTAAAGTCCAAGCGGGTGGAACGACAATAGGTGCTGTAGCAAGTTGCTTCTTCAAGGCTTCAAATGCTTGGACGCATGAATCATCAAAATTAAAAGCTTTGTCCTGTTCAAGCAAGTTACACAAAGGTTTAGAAATTTAGAAAAATTATAAATAAACCTTTTGTAAAAACCTGCATGTCTGAGAAAGCTTCAGATCCCTTTGACTGAAGTTGGTGGCATCAATCTCTCAATCACGTCCACCTTGGCTCTATCCACTTTGATTCCTTTGGACGAAATTCCATAAAATGACACTTCTCCTAATTGAGCACTAGTTCAGATTCTTCACATCGTGCTAACACATTTTCCAAATTGCCAAGGCAATTGTCGAAGTTAACTCTGAATACCAAGAAATCGTCCATAAAAATTTCAAAGAAGTCTTCAACCATGTCGGAGAAAATTGTCATCATGCATCTTTAGAAGGTTGCTAGAGCATTGCATAATCCAAATAGCATCCTTCGAAATGCATATGTACCATATGGGCATGTAAAAGTGGTATTTTCCTGATCATCTGGTGCTACGGCGATCTAGTTATAACCTGAGTAACCATCAAGAAAACAATAAAAAGGATTTACCTGCAAGACGGTCAAGTATTTGGTCAATAAAGGGTAAAGAAAAGTAATATTTCCTAGTAGCTTTATTTAACTTACGACAATCCATACAAACCTTCCAACCGATAACAATCCTAGTTGGAATGAGTTTGTTGCTTTCGTTACTTAACAAAATTATACCTTATTTTTTCGGTACATATTGTACCAGACTTATCCATGTACTGTCGGAGATAGGATATATGATACTGGCGTCAAGCCATTTGATGATTTCTTTCATCACAACCTCCTTCATGGCGGGGTAAAGTCTCTTTTGTGCCTCAATTGAGGGTTTATGATCGTCCTCCAATAAGATCTTGTGCATACATACCGTCGGACTAATCCCCTTCAAGTCTGCAATTGTCCATCTTATTGCCTTTTTGTGCAGCTTCAACATATCGATCAAGCTTCTTTCCTGTTTTGGCTTCAACTTAGAAGAAATAATTACGGGCAATGTGTCATTGGTTCCCAAATAAGCATATTTTAATTGCCCTAACAATGGTTTCAATTTGAGTGTTGGGGGTTGCTCAATAGAAGGTTTTTTGAGTTTACCTTCCTTACTTGAGTAGTCCAATGGTTCAAAATACTTACCTGATCGTCTTACTATCCAGTTTGCTTCATCTTGCTCTTCGTCAATCAGTTTCTCAGGTTTTTCTGGTTCAACAATGCAATTGTCGAGGTAATTCACGTCAAAATCAAATTCGGGTGTGGCGTGGATGAATTGGCATTCTTCTGGATCGTCAGCTTGCTTCAAGGTTTGAAACACATTAAGTTTGACTTGGTGATCATTTACCCCCATAGTGAGTTCCATTCTTTCGGCATCGATCAATGTTTGTCCTGTTGCTAAGAATGGTATCCCAAGAATAATTGGTGCAAACTCATCTGCTTCACAATCCAAAACAATGAAGTCAGTGAAAAAAATAAATTTATCCACTCATACCCGTATATCTTCAATTTTTCCCTTTGGATGCACATAAGATTTGTCTACAAGTTGCAGCATAATTGTTGTGGTTCTCATCTTCTCGATTCCCAACCATTGGAAAACAGATTTAGGCATCAGGTTTATGCTTGATCCAAGATCACATAAGGCTTTCTCGACATAGTGATTTCTGATAGCACATGGTATAATGAAACTGTAGGGATCATTAAGTTTAGGTGGCATGCGGTTGTGCAACATGGCCATGCATTCTTCTGTCACGGCCACTGTTTCAAACTCACCTAGCCTTGTTCTCTTAGAGACAATGTCTTTAAGGAACTTAGCGTAGTTCGACATTTGTTCTATCGCCTCAACCAATGGCAAGTTGATGTGGACTTGCTTCAAGATGTCAAGGAATTTCTTGAACTGATATTCTTGTTTCTTTCGTTTCAGCCTCTGTGAGAATGGTGGTGAAATTTGAATCTCCTCTTCTTTCTTTTTCGATTTGGGATTGTTATCGCAAATTGCCTGGGCATCGAGATTTGCCTGGGCAATTACCGATTCATCAATTTTTGCTGATGTATCTTTTTGGACAGAAGAACATTCCGCTGGTTGATTGTTCTCCATGGGTTAGCAAATGCATCATTTAGCTTTCGTCCACTCCGAGTAGTGGCTACCTTACATTGCTCGTGGCCTACTCCCTTTACGACCTCAGTATCGCTGGGTAAACCGCCTAATGGTCTTGTATTCAAGTTCTGAGCGAATTGCCTGACTTGTGTTTCCAAGGATTTTAAGGCTGCCTCCTGGTTCTGTAATCTCATTTCGGTCCTATTAATGAAAGCATCAGTTCTTTTCATGAAACTACTATTCTCAGCCATATAAGATTCAGTTTTAACATGAAAGCATTGAAAGAATTTTCCAAAGAACTAGATGGTGTCGATTGTTGCTATGGCATCTTTTGTCGTGGCATGTTCTGCTGGAATCCTGATGCTTGTGTATTCTGACTGTTCCGATTAATGGTGTTGTTCGGGTTGCTCTATGAGAAATTAGGTTGGATTGTATGTGTTGGACATCACATTATTGTTTCAGTTGTAGTTTCCAACGTAAAAGCTAGATTCTGGGTTCTGCGGACACTCAAAAGAATCATGGTTACCGTTACATAAATCACAAAATGAGTCTACTACCTTGATCTCCTGTGTGTTGCTAGGTCGCTGCATATTTTTACCAAATTGGTTAATGTGGCCAATTGTGCTGAAATAGTATCTAACGGACCAAGTTCAATTGCTGAGGTATTTCGCATGGCTATTCTCCTTCTAGTAGTAGGGAACTGATAATCATTTTTGGAAAGCCTGTTCAAGATCTCTATTGCTTCCTCTGGTGACTTGTCTAGGAGTATGCCATTTGTCGAGGCATCTAGCATCATCTTTGTCAGTGTGTTCATTGAATTGTAAAACATCGTCACTTGTTCCATTCTGGGAATCCATGCATGGGACATTTGCGCAAAAAGTTCCTTGTAACGTTCCCAAGCCTTAAACATGAACACATCATCTGTCTGCCGAAAAGAAGTAATATCGTTACGCAATTATCAGTCATATATGTAGAACTAAATCTAGCAAGGAAATCACGACATAGATCCGTCTAAGATTCTAGAGATCCTGATGGGATACTATTCAACCACGATTTTGCTCTATCCCTTAGTGAATAGGGAAATAATTTCAGCCTTAAAACATCTGCAGAGACTCTTTGTAGCTTGAATGAATTGCAAATTTCCAGAAACGATTTGAGATGTTGTCTGGCATATTCAATTGCCGATCTGCCAAATTGACCATTGTATTGATCATATTGAACATTACTGGTTTTAATTCAAAGTGGTCAGCTTCGATTTCAAGTGTGACAACTCATGGAGTGAGACCGTTGAGATCTTCCTCTAAATAGTCTCGGATGGGGGCATGTTCCTTACTTAACAGGTTGCACAACTAAAGCTCATTCTCTTCTTGCTTCAACATTCTGGTTGCCATTGGCATTCAGATTACCATCAATTGGATCTGCCATTGCTGCTCTTTGCTCACGTCTTCGTCTATGGAAAATTCGCTCTATCTCAGGTTCAAAGGGGTAGTCTTGTGCTGTTGGTCTTGCCCTAGTCATACACAAAAGCAAAACCAAGATGTTAGCCTTTTGAAACCAAGGAACAAAAATAAAATATGAAAAATAAAAGAAACAAAGGCGCAAGAAAAAAAAACAAAGTCGCTATCATCAATCCCCGACAACGGCGCCAAAAACTTGTTGCATGTTTAGAGTGCTTCGCAATTGGTACAGGTGTAAACGTCGCAAGTTATAGTATAGATTAGATATCGTCTCCACAGAGATTGGTGCAACTTCTGGATTCTAGTTTCTCACACTGAAAAGAAGAGTAAATTGGTGATTGTAGGAAGTTGTCTTAACAAGTAAAATAAAAGAACAAGTAAATAAAAGAAGATTGTAATCGAATAAGAGAGAGTAGGCCGGGTTATCATGAGTTTTGGTGTGATTACTGGATAGATCGTTGTAATAATTGATTGTTGAATCAATGCAATTTTCTTGGCGATTAGAACCAGTTAAATTGCTTGGGCAATTGAATTGTCGCGGCAACTGGGAATGGTGTGATTGCCTTCTTCAATGACTTCTTGTTATCCATAACTCGAAACATTGGTTAATTGTGCACACCTTGGTGATACATCCCTGCGTTAACCATGGGTAAACAACAATCGATCTTAAACTTCTCTTAGCCGTTAAAATTCACAACTTATCCTAAGTTGGATTAGTATGAAAACCATGCTCATTCGTTTCTTGAATCTAACTCTCCCAGTATTAGATAAATGGATAAATTCACGAGATCCTCTCCCAATTCACTCGCAATCAAATTAAGAATTAAGAATAAACAAACTTTGAACTTAAATTGCAACTCAAAAACTTAAACAAATCCAATCGTTTTTACAACCACAAAAACATAATAACCCAAGCCAATTTAGTTTAGTTCATGACTGGGTGCAAAAAAAACATAAAATAAAAATTCCCCAACATAAATCGAATGAAGAAGATAAAGTTATCGAGCAACCCTCTCTCTTTTTCTCTCCAATCGAACTCAATCTCCCCTAGGGTATATGAGGATGAGTTTAAGTTGGGATTAATAAATAAAAAATAATAATATATTCCTTTTTTCCTTATCCTCCAAAAACTCTTTATAAACATGAAGTCCTAATCCTTTTTGATCTTTGCGTGGAATTCCATCTCCTTAGAATTTATCCTTGCTTTTCTTGCTCATCTCAAATGAGGCGAATTAATTCCTGCACACAAAATTGCACATACCAACAACATCTTTTCTACAAAACCAACCATTGTGTTAACGGTAAAAGAAATCATGAAATAATGTATAAATGACCAAATATGCAACTATTATGAGCCTAAGTCTAACAATAATATAAATAAAAAATGTAAGAGAAACAATACTTTTATACACTTATCATCAGTTTAAATTTTTTATACATTATTATCAAAATGTAACACTTCTAAATATCTTAAAAAATAAACGGAAGAAGAAAAAAAGCAGGCATGAAAATAAATCAAAATGTTCTCTGTAGATTTTGTTCGGATGTCTCTATAGCAAATTTAGCTGTTACAAAACTATTAAAACATAGTCTAAAACTTCTAAAAATAATAAAAATACATCCTGCATTATTCATAGATTGTTCTCTTTTTTTCCCTTAAATGGTAAAGCTAAAGGAGGTGAGGGAAGGAGGGAGATCAGTCATCGCATAGCAGTTATCCAACTCAACTTACAATGCCACCATTCCCGTCTGTTCTCAAGTCCTGCAAAATTAAAAACCAAAACTAATGTTATTAAAAGATGATAAATTTTTGAAATAGCTAAAGCCTTTAATTGGTTGATCATATGTTCGTTATATCTACCGCCGACACGTTGACTCTCGAGTCCAGGCAAATACATTTTGTGTTTGAAGAAATAAGGAAAACAGCAGTCATTAAAAACTTATATACAACTGTAGGAAAACTTACCCCCTTCTTCAGAGCTCATCTTTTACTGATTCTTGAGGAACAGTTTTGTCCCTGTTCTTGTCGATAAAGTCAATGATGTCTTCCTTGGTCCTATCACCTTCGTATGCGGTTATGTTTCCGGCGGCTGATCTAAAGTAAACGGTTGGGTAACCTTTAACATCAAAGCTCAGATGCTCGATATCATTTTCAGTTGCATCCTACAAAGAAAAATTGGATCAACACAGTAGTGCAGGTTTCAACATTGAGGAATGTTGTAGAAACAAAAACCATCGAAATAACGAAAGTATAGTAACTTACAAGTTTTGCAATCAAAACATCAGCATCTTTTTCATAGTGTACGGCAACTTCATCCAAGATCGGAGCCAGTTTCTTACAATGTCCACACCAGGGGGCATAAAACTCGAGCAAGACTGTAGAAAGAAAAACTTGATGTCAATGTAAAAATCCACCGAACTCCAAAAAGGCAAATAGTTGTAAAGCACTTGAAGACCCCACCTAACTCCGTATACATTATTCAAGTACTAATGTAAACCTATTGTAAGGGTATCAACAAATGCTAGATAGAGGGGTGCATCTATTATTGGAGCATTAACAAGCTACATGATCAACTCAGTCCAAATTCAAAGTTCCATATACATGGCAGTTCCGCTAAAAAAATTGCAATTGCAGATGGTAAACATGAGTGTCATGTAACATTACTACCAATATAGAAGGGGGGGGGGGAGAATCACCAAAAAAAGAAATAAACACGCACCATTTTTTCCTGATTTGAAAACCATGTCTTCAAGGGTGTCGGCGACCACCACTTTCACAGGTTGGTTATTCTCCACGGGAATAGGTTCAGATTTAACATATGGTGCAACTTTGCCATCCTGCAAAATAGTTCTCAGAGTCAAATAAAAAAGAAAACACAACACAATATTAGTTAACTCTTGTCTAGAGATCATATCACTAAAACCATGACCTGAACAAGTATGGTCTTCAGAATTTGCAATTCTAACACATTTGTCTTCGTAAGAAAGGATAAGTTTTATTATCTATTCCCAAAAAAATACAAAAAAGTGAAGTCACCTTGTAATCCTTTAACCATGGTGCAATCTGATCAGCCTCCGCGTTTGCCTTCAAAAACTTCTTCCCATCATTATTCAGAATGATGATAACAGGTACTTGGCTTTCTTTAACTCCAAAATACTGTTTCCCAGTCAATAGAAAAATTAAAATATAATAAAAATTTAACTTAATTAGCAAATCAAGAGACTTACTGTCAGGTTAAAATAGATGCTAACCTGAAAGGCAGCTTGACTGGCCTCAAGATCTCCCAAAAGGAAGCTACTGCCCTGTCCTTTGTATTGCTCAGCAACTTCACGATATTTAGATTGTAAGGATTCAACACCTTCGCTACTCAAGTTTGCAAACAACATAACCTACAGTATTCAAAATCCTATTAGACGATGAACTCAAAAGATGTACGGAACACCTTATTACGACTTATTACATTCAAAACAATATGATATTAGAATGAAGAGCAAGCAGATACAGTCCAAAGTGCATTCAAGGAGAATCAAGATCAGTGTATCAGTATAATGCTAGGTACCAAATAAATACCAGCCACACACTCTTTTCCTTCACTCTTTATAGGAACAAACTGGTAAAGAGAACGTAAATTCTGATTGTGTAATTTACCTTGTCCTGGGGACTGTTGTAGAATTTGATAACAAAGGGGTGGTTGCTTGGGTCACTGTTAAAGAGAGTCACAAGAGGAATGCTAGATTCTTCAACAAATTTCTCTAAAGCTTCCACATTAAAATCCTGCAAGCAAATAACTTCTGTATAAATAGCTAATAGCTGATGGTACAAAGGTATCTAACATAAACACAACAAATTTTGTATTTTATGACGATATAGAATATAGAAAGATTTCCAAACTACCTTAAAGTCAACAAAGAGTTCATCAAAAGGCTTGAAAAGTCTGACCACAGGGCCAGTAACAGATGATTCACCACGTTGAAGGTGTTTAGCATCCAAAGTATGACCAAATTCATAGTCAGAACGCAGTTTCTCAGCAAGGGCCATATAGCTCTCAAACTCCTCACCGGAGAATTTTGGGAAGACCCCAACCTAGAGATAATTTAGAGAAAATCAGCTAAATTTCAACAAGATAATCAAAAGAAAATGTAATAGCAAAGAATTATCAAAGAACTTACAATTACAATCTTCTTGTCACCAATAAAGTTACTGGCATCTTCTGCAGACTTGATTTCAGTAGAAGCAGGTCCACTTTGTTTCTTCAAATACTCCACAATACCATCAGCTTCACGCGGACCTTTGTATTCTTGAACACTCTTTCCTCCATTTCTCAAAATTTTAAGAGTTGGGAAACCCCTGACTTCATATTCATTTGATAGACCTTTATTTGCTTCGTCATTGGCATCAACTTTAGCTAGAGTGATCGGAGGATCATGTTTACTCAATATAGAGGCTGCTTTCTCATACTGTACAACAAACAAAAGTTTTATTGTTATTAGACAACTAAGAGTATGAACTATCAACCAAAATTCAGTATTTAGAGGAAAATCTAATTTCATTTACCTCTGGAGCAAGACTCTTACAGTGTCCACACCTGAAAATAAGGGTCAAATGAGACTATTTAGAATGGAGAAGGTAAGCAAAGACAAAAAATATATATATTGAGGAAAGATTCACAATGAATTTAAGAAAACAAAAGGAATTGTAAACCATAAACAGAGAACTGAAATTAAATCTCTCATGACTGAAGCATGTCACTGCTATATCAAATAATCATTGTTCAAAACATAGATAAAAAAACATTTTAAGAATGAAATAATATATAATAAGTTAATAACAAGCCAAAAGGATCCAGAAATGCAGCAAGATTTGTCTATTAAAAACTTAAATATAGCATAAGAAAAAACATGGGGAGATTATACTAATAAAAAAAGGAAACTTCAACTACCTACAAGATCAAAGCCATGTCGAATTACAAAAGGAAAAAGAACTGAATAAAGCATGAGAAACTCAATTATCTATACCTATGCTACTAGCGCTGAAGGGTGAGTATCGGACAAGGAAAAAAAAAGTCAGAGCAACATAGATCTAATGTGTCATATCAACACAAATAACTTCAAATCCTATTCCAAGTATAAGGATAAAATCAACAAGACTTTATCGCTGATTCAAGAGGAAAACGATTCTGCTTTGGCTGTTCATAAGGAATCTATATCGATGACTTTGGAATATACAAATGACATATTAAAAACTACGAATTCAAAATTGCATAAAAAATCGCTGCTTTCAATCCCTAACATTGATTATGGATCTTAACTTTTTAGCACTTGAATTGAAATTCTGCCCAGGAAAAATAAAATTCGAATAATCAATAGTAAAATGCTCTAAAATCATAAAAAAGAATTCACTTATACAGCATTGGCTTTTTAACAAAATATCAGATCAGATTTCTCGAATCTGAAATCGGCTACTAATCTAAACTCATTGCATGAACTTCAAAAAAAAAACAGAAACGTCTTTACAAGCATGAAAAACGAAATTAAAGGGGAAATGAAACATAGAAAATCTTACCAAGGAGCATAAAACTCGACGACGATGAAATCGTGCTTACTGACAGTGTCAGTGAAATTGGAATGATCCAAAGTCAAAACAAACTCATTCGATTCGACGGTCTCTTCGGCTGCGATCGCCGTTAGATAGCACGCAATTACGGCCAAAGCAACCCAAACGGACACAGTTTTCGCCATTACCGGAGCTCTCTTTAAGTTTTTTCCTCACTTGTTTTTTGCCTTCCTCTTCGTTTTCGTCTCAGAGATTTATAGGATTTTGAAGTTTTGAGGGTTTAGACTGTGAAGGAGACAAAAACAAAAATTGGTATGGATCACGCTCTCGAGTAGGCTATAACAATCTACTCGCTTTGTTTGCAGTTGATCTCATCTTGCAAGATAAGGTTGGATTTTATTCGTCAGATCTGGAAATATATCTAAAATATAAGGAAAGTGTATCTGATTTTTTAAAATTTCTCGGAGATTTTCTGGGATGACGCTAATCAGTAAAACCAAACCAATTGGACATTGCCACGTCATTTTGTTGTATTTTAATTGGTTTTGTTATTATATTAGTCCGTGAGTTTTGGATCTTATACAATTATTGGGTAGACTACCCTCAAAACGAAAAATTATTAGATGAATATATTCATTACGTCATTCGTGGTTCCTACCAATTAGGTCCATTCATTTCATTTTTCTTAAGGTGAATCACCGTTTTCTTTTACATGTAATTAGAGAGTGAGTAGTTATTAGATAGCTATTTTGAAATGGATAGGCCTGATTGGTTGGACTACAGATGACTTGATGAACAAGGTAATCTAATAATTTCTTCCTCAATATATTAGACTAATTGTTAGATTTTATTTTAACTATAAAATTAAACTTTATATAATAACATATTTGATATTCAACATTTATATATTTATTTTATTAATTGGATGCTAATTATAAATAATTTAATAAATTTAATACATAATGTCACGGACCGCACCCTAGGGTCCGAGCACTGCGTACACCAGGTGGCCAAACCAGCTGAGTCACGCGCACACCAGGTGACCGAGCAAACTGAGCCCAGCGCATACTAGGCAGACGAGCAAGCTAAGCTTCGCGCACACCAGGTAGCCGAGCAAACCGAGCCCAGGGCACACTAGGTGGCCGAGCAAGCTGAGCTTAGCGCACACCAGGTGACCGAGCAAGCCGAGCCCAGCGCACACCAAGTGACCAAACAAGCCCTCCACACCCTCTTGGGCCCAACATCCAACCAGATTGGTCCTTCACTTGGGGTTGAAGAGTCATACTCTTTGAAGGACTCTAATAGGAAGTCCTAGTTCGAGTCAAACTTAACTATTGGATGTAGGGGCTATAAATAGAGGGTTACCCCTACCTCATTAAGCACTTCATCAGTTTTCTTGAGATTTTAGCTTTGTGTTTCTTAGGCTTCAGCTTTTGAATAATAAGACGAGCATTCGCTCGGATTTCTTACATTCTTTTTTCTTGTCGTTTCCCTTGCTTTATTATTTTGTTTTTGCGCAGATCCAAGCACTCTTGCTTAGATCAGTTAGGCTTACTTAGACGTCACACCATCCCAAAGACATCTAAGGTCACACGTTCCAGTTTGAGTGAATCTAAGGACGTGGCAAGCGGTATCAGAGCAAAGGAATTTGTTCGAGATGGTCAAGAAACGAGAAATCGATGCACCAACAAAGGTCGCGGTGACCCAGGCTAGTGACGGGAAGGGAACTGCTTCAAAAGATCGATTGACAACACTCGATGACAAAGTCGAATGACTCGAGACCAGTGCAAAAGAGACGGTGGAGTCTGTAGACGTTGTCAATGATCACCTCGAAGAGCTGGAAACCAAGGTTGATCCCCTCAAAGATGAAGTCATGGAAGAGGTTCAAGGTCTTCTCAACTTGATGTATGAGAAACTGAACCAACAAGAAGTTTCTCTTCAAGTTGCAATGGAGGCAATGGAAGAGGAATTATTGGGGAAATAAAAGAGCTCAACGCCGAGCTATCCATCTACAAAAATGTCGTGTTAACCGGCATAGTGGGAAAAGCAACGGTAGCTAAGCCCAGGATCGATGTGCCAAAGCTGAAGGAAT
The DNA here is from genome assembly GCA_019671005.1 of Hibiscus mutabilis. NCBI lineage: Eukaryota > Viridiplantae > Streptophyta > Magnoliopsida > Malvales > Malvaceae > Hibiscus > Hibiscus mutabilis. Next base: position 46,736,572 of record CM033730.1, on the reverse strand, counting down.
TCAACAGGGCAAGGGACGCCCAAGAAGCAGACAACTTTATTTGGGGGTTGGAGCAGTACTTCTTACTCACGGGCATCGATGACGAGGACACAAAGGTAAACATTGCTTCTGTTTACTTGATTGATGTCGCTCTCTTATGGTGGATACATAGGTGTTCTCAATCGGAGGATGGGGTGATTCCCATCAAAATATAGAAGGATTTTCAGTTCGAGTTCAAGGAGCACTTTTACCCAAAGAATGCTTAAGAGGAAGCTCGAGAGAAGCTTCATCAGTTTAAGCATGATGGCTCGATCTGAGAGTATGTCAAGAAATTTACCGAGTTCAGGCTCTAAATCCAGGGTATGAGTGAAGTCGGCGCCATCTTTGCCTTTAAGAACGGGTTACAACGTTGTGCAAAGATGTTACACCGAATGGGGGTCCAAGATCTGTCCAAGGCATTGGGCGTAGCCGACTCCCTTACAAAATTTGAATACAAGAAGTCAGACACCTCGGAGCAAAAGCCAAAGCACAAAGGCAATGACGAGAAAGACAAAGATGGGCATGCCAAGGACGAGTCCAAGAAACTATCCAATGGAGGCATTCAAATCCGTAAGCCGTGAGAAAAGAAAGACACTCATCTTAGTTGTTATAATTATGGAGGCAATCACATGAAGAAAGATTGCCCCGAACTTGAGAAAGCAACAGACATCGAAAAGGATGATGACGAAGAGGAGGAAGTCTTCAAGCTTAATTCCATCATAATTTCCATAGAAACTAATAAGGGTTCCAAGAAGAAGGGTCTGATGTTCGTAGGCACCACTCTAGCTGGCCAAAAGTTGAGCGCGCTAGTAGACACTGGAGCCTCAAACTTGTTTGTGTCGGAACAAGCTGCCAAGAGACTAGACCTTCGTGTTGGGAAGGCAAGATGATTTATTAAAATTGTAAATTTCGAAGAGGCCCCAATTGCTGGGATAGCAAGAGGAGTCAAGTTTAACATTGGCGACTGGTCCGGTAAGGAATCAATCAAGGTTATTCCCCTCGTCGATTTTGACTTAGTGATTGGCATTAGTTTCCTTGATCGGATTAAAGTGTTCCATGTCCCGTTTTCCAATTGCTTGTGCATACTCGACCCAGCATATTCGTGCATGGTCCCAGCGAGTCGACAGTCTAGATAGAGGGCCAAGATAGTGTCAGCCATTCAATTCAACAAAGGGGCCGCCCATGTCCAAAGAAGTCCCAACAGATGTAGGTCAAGTTCTAGCCGAATTCCAAGATGTAGTTCCCTCTGAATTACCCAAGACTCTCCCACCGAAGCAGGAGGTCGACCACAAGATTAAGCTTGTGTCGAACGCGGGGCCACCAGCCTGAGCCTTGATTACCGAACACAACCATTGGCCACGCACGGGCAAAGATGTGGAAGCCTAAATGAGAACTTGTCTTGTGTGCCAACAAGACAAGAGCAAGATCGTGACCGGGAAGCAATGACCCCAACCAACGCGGTTGCTACCAAATATGAGAGGCCCAACCTAGAAGCACACAAGTTTGCCACGGAATGGCAAGATCATCATGACTTAGCCTGAGCTTGTTTATACAAGGCGAGAAAACGGACCAAGAAGTGGGCAGACAGAAAACGTTGGGACATGAACTTCCAAGTTAGAGACTTAGTCTTTGCCAAGCTACCCGGGATCTTGCGCAACCCAACCGTGCACAAAGGGATTGTGCGAAGATACAAGGGTCAGTTTAAAGTTGTGAAACGGGTAGGCACCATAGCCTATCAATTAAAGTTGTCATCGACCATCCGAGCTCATCCAGTATTCCATGTTAGTTTACTCAAGCGATACCAGCAAGATAAGTCAGATCAGGATCGAGGCTAGCCACACCGAGCACCAGTCAGAGTGAAGATCTCTTATGAGAATGAAGTTCGAGACATCCAAGTGGAAAGAGTCATTTGGCGACTAGATCATTGGCCAAGGCACGAGTATTTGACCAGTAGAAAGGACTTCCTAACAATGACGGAAGTTGGAAACCAGCCAAGGGTCAATGACAGTTCGAAGACCAAGTGAGTCGGTACCATGTTAGTCGAGCGACGAGGGCGTCACCGAAACCAATGAGGGAGAATGTCACACACCGCACCCTAGGGTCCGAGCACTGTACACACTATGTGGCTAAACCAGCCGAGCCACGCGCACACCAGGTAACCAAGGAAACTGAGCCCAGCGCACATTAGGTGGACGAGCAAGCCAAGCCCTGCGCACACTAGGTGGCCAAGCAAACTGAGCCCAGCGCACACCAAGTGGCCGGGTAAGTTGAGCCCAGCACACACCAGGTGACCGAGCAAGCCGAGCTCGGTGCAACCAAGTGGCCAAGCAAGCCCTCCACACCCTCTTGGGCCCAACATCCAACCAGATTGGTCTTTCACTTAGGGTTGAAAAGTCCTACTCCTTGAAGGACTCTAATAAGAAGTCATAGTTCGAGTCAAACTTTACCATTAGATGTATGGGGCTATAAATAGAGGGTTACCCCCACCTCATTAGACACTTTATCAGTTTTCTTGAGATTTTAGCTTTGTGTTTCTTAGGCTTCAGCTTTTGAATAATAAGATGAGCATTCGCTCGGATTTCCCACATTCTCTTTTCTTGTTGTTTCCCTTGCTTTATTATTTCGTTTTCGCATAGATCCAAGCACTCTCGCTTAGATCTGTTAGGCTTACTTAGTCGCCACACCATCCCAAAAGCGCTTAAGGCCGCACGTTCTGGTTTGGGTGAATCTAGAGACGTGACAATAACAAGATAGTAAAAAATAAATAACAATAAAACGACAAAGACTAAAAAATGGCAGCCGATGGTTAGGCGAGGACTTGCCCACTTTGCATCAAATAAGGTTCAAATTGGTATAGATAACACGTGTGATAGGATAGAGATGTGGACAAAAATTATATTCATTGTATGTGGTGGAACAAGCATAGATGTGATTTTGTACTCACCTGTCCTACTTCATCGTCGTCTGCCTAGTAAAAAATTAACTTTAATAACACTAAACTCACATCTATTGCTATTTTTTTTCTTAAAAAAATTGACCATCTAAAGAGTTTCGTTTTATGAATTCTCATACAATATTAACACGCAGATGTGGTTGAAGTTCGAATGACATGTATTTTATATTTTTTCATAAATGTGGTCTAAATTTATTTAATTGATACTTATAAATATATTATATGAAGTAAGTAATAAAAGTCCTATAAGTGGTGAGTGAGGATGATTTTAGTTCTACAGTCTCAAACGATGACAATTTTAAACTTTGTACTCATAACAAAGTAAGAATGCACATAAATTTTTTTATGGGATGTGCGCTAGGAGCACCCACCACCTTAGTCCGATCTCATCCAATTAACATCTCTATGAACTCAAATATAATAAAGGTAAACTACTTGGGTGACCACCTAATTATTGGGTCAGACATGTTTTGACCATCGAACTACAAAAATTTAAAATTCGACCACTCAATTATTTAATTAGACCTATTTTGATCACCAGTTGTTAAAATCTAACGGAAGGGTGTCGTGGTTGTTAATGAAAGTTTGTACCTCGTATATCAATTAATACCATAAGTATCACTTAATCACATTAATGAATTCGAAAGGTCAATTGCGTAAAAATAGCTTATCAATTTCGAATTTGATGAAACAGACTATGCTAATAGATTCGGAACATCGAGAAACCCCAAGGTAGGGTCCTCAGAAAAAGTAAACAGTCGGTCAATACTGGTCATCGATCTGATGATCCGGTGTGGCGCGGTGCAGGGTAATATTGGTGCACCCGCGGGCAGTGATTCAATGCAACAAG